>JABTTQ020002038.1:0-415732 GCA_016081115.2 Rehmannia glutinosa
TTCAAGAATTCATTAGAAATCAAAGTGCAGAAAAAACAAGAAGCTCCTTTGGGAGCAAAGCCTAGTTGCTCTGGGAGCATATGACTTCCATCAATCCTCATCAAAGGAAGGACATATATTAGAAAGCTAAAAATTCTGTAGAAACTAGAAACCACTTTCTGGGAGAAAAGTTGAAAAGAGACAAAGATATGTTCAATCTACTTTCTTGTAGAAATAAATTAAAATGAAGTGGACTGAGAAACTTTTAGAGAGCATTTGGAAGTAATAGAAGTTAAGATCAGCAGATAAATATTGAATCTTGTGGGAGCACATATGTATAAATTGACCCCCCAATTGAAGGAACTTACTGTTTAGCTACTAACCTTAACCATTGTATCTCTCATAAAATCATACTCAAATCGCTTTAATTGAAGCTGGAGAACTGGAGGAAAGTCAATGAACAATACACCCTTCTTGGCATCCTAAGATTCAAAAATACTCGTCAGGCAAATATTGAACAAAAGAAAAAGCTCATTGAGATGACACGTTGCTTCAATTAACTTTTAGGACCAGAAAATGCAACACGGAGTTCAAAAGCAAAAGAAAGTAAACTATAATTCCTTAGATTTTTTACATTAATCAACCTCCACCAGCCTGAAAGTTACACTTGACCAGATGAGGCCTATTTTTCACAACTGGTATGCCACATATGAAAAACCATCATTTCTGAAAAAATGATCAAACACCATAACTACAGCCCCAGCCAAAGATGCCCTATTCCTCATGGTGCAACTAGTCATGGTAACAAGAACTTTAAGCTGATCATTAATGTCCAAAAATTACTAAAGATAAAAAGGGTGAAAAGACTTTGGATTGTCACCATAACATGAGTACAAAAGTGTTAGCCATATTGTATTGTTTGCTAAAATCATTATCAAGTGAAGTGCACCGTTTTTCAGTGCAGATATTTCCTAGATAAGTCATACCGTATTTTTCAAATGAAACAAGATTTTAGCATCTCCATAACTACTTGACTGTAGGCTTCCATGACTATCCAAACACATAATTGAATTTTTAATTTGTAAAACAGCCATTCTCCTACACGCAACAATGTATGAATAAAGAGAACCTTTTTATTATATATAAGTGGACTCTTTAAGATGTCTCAAAAATCAACCTCCTGCCAAAGAAACATCATTGACTTGCTGAACCAAGAGAACATCAGTTAAACTAATAAGGTGAAGTTCGGTGATGGACAAACATAGAAATTTAATACATAAAGCCAAATTCAAGAGGGAGCGCTTGTCTCAATAACGAGCCAGAACCTATCACCTATGCATTGAACAGGGTGCAGGGACAATTACATCAATTCCTACACTCACAGACTGGTAAAACTAATTTCACTCACAAGCTGCTGGCGTAATATAGGCTCATTCTCCTATTATATGTGTTGGAAACTTCAATTTTCAATTTGTTAAAATGCCAACTTTCATGGCAAAGTCTAGACTATCATGAAGCTCAGTCTGTCAGTCATATCTATTATTATCATTAACCTTCAGAATAAAACACCAGACGAAAGACACTTACGATATACATCATTATCTATTAGAGGGACAAAATACCTGTAAACCATGTTCTTCAGCATGGTATTTGTTATCTCCTTCAAGGCGTTCTACTTCCACATACTTGTCAAATGAAGCATAAACATCCTTGCAACCTTTTACATCAAGTTGAAGGTCTGCCACAAGGACAAGTGTTAAATAAAAAAAATTAAATTGTCGGCCCTAAAAAGTCGAGGACTGTCCTGGGAAGCAAACAGTACCATAAAATGATTCTTTTCTTGTAGATTTGAAGTCCACATTGATACATTCAATATAATTCATATGATGGCCTTCAAACAACTTTTGTATAGTCCCCTCAACAACCGTTCCCTGCCAAGAAAAAAATTGCATCAGAACCATTTTAAAGATACAAGGACAAAAGGGGGGGGAGAGAGAGAGAGAGAGAGAGAGAGAGAGAGAGAGAGAGATAACATTTCGAGAAGGCAGTCAGACACTAGTACCTTCATCTTGTCTTCAAGCTTTTCACATAGAACCCTGTTAAGTTCTTGCACATCATGTTGCATAAACGAATCATAGGTGTCCCATCCAAATGATTTAGTCAATTCTTTTGTAGCCACACTGGTTTCATTATATTGGAGCTTATAAAATAGACTTTGTAGCGCCAAAGGGATACTCCCTGTAGGGTTATCATTCTCCGTTGTTGGCATATGATAAACAGCCTGATAAAAAAACATTTTCACAGTGAGGCTTCTTCACACTTCCCTCATATTGAGCTAATATATTGAAGACATTAGCAAATCAGAACAAGATATGTTCATATTTCAAATAAACAAAAAATGTATAGTAACCTTTCTGAAGTAGGGAAGATGGTACAAAGTTTGGAGCAGAGAGTTCATGTAACAAGTTGCCCCCTGGTTCTTAAGTCCAACATAGCCTGTCTCCTTCTTTGAGTCATATGTCCAGTAATCTATGACCTTACGTACAGCAACATCAGCTTCAACAACACAAGTATCATTCACAAGGTACCCCTTGTTGGGGTCATAAAGCTCATTAAGAGGCATGAAAGATGTGAAACCCCAATCACTTTCCCTTTGATTGAACTGGTGCTGTGTGTCTGCAAATCCCAAGAAAAAGGAAGAATACATCACAACAATCATATTTCAGGGAGCAAATGCTTTAATCAAGTGAGAAAGAGATGAGTTTTATGTTCCAAGATCTAATAACCAAGTATATCATTCATGGAGAAATTTAACCATGTCATTTGGCCAAGCTAAAATTTATCGATACTCTACAGTCTTGACTTTTAGACTCCACTCCAGAGCCAGGACTTTATTAGGATCTTCATTGTCTGAGCAAAACCACGATAACCAATTTTCAAGCATAACCACATACATTTGATATAGGAAAAATATTGTGGCAACTCCGTGATTTTTTTTTCTTTTTCTTTTCCTTCTTTTCTTTTTGCGGAGGGGGTGGGGAATTAACAAATTGGGATCATAGTTGTCAAAGGCGCAAGGCGCAAAACAAGGGGCACGCCTTTTTGAAGTAAGGCGCAAAATTAAATAAGTAAATAAAATAAAATTTCTAACATAAACATGCATAAATCTGTTAAAAAAATAACCCAATTGAGCAGTTGGGCTATGTTTAATTAGGGCCTAACTTAAGAAACCCTAGGAAAAGTTAGTAAATACAAACACCGTTTAAAAACCAAGTTTAAAAAACCCACTTTAGGCCCAACTTTAAGTAGACCAGTCTCAAAAAACCCTATGTTTTACTCAAGCGCGCCTGCGCAGACACCTGGCACCGTGCGCCTTTGAATCTGGGAGCACGCCTGTGTAAAACGCCTCGCCTGAGAGGCTATGAGACGCAGGGACCAGCGCCTTGCACCTTTGACAACTATGCTTGGGATCATCCAATTACAGAAATAAAAAATATGTTTCATTGAAGAGGTAATAATCACAAACCTTTACCGTATCATATACACACAGACACACACATAGATGTCTTTGTTTCCGTCTGCGGACTTGTATGTGCATATAAACATGTATCAAGCTTAGCTACATACAAGAAATCAGAAACAGGTATAATTCACGGAGATACCTTTTTTATTGTATATTTGCTATGCATTTGATTGACTACAGCCAAGCTAAACTGTGCATATCTGTTCCATCCATACGGCAAGGTAGCAGAATCAGCCACATCTAAATACATCGACAAGTAGTCCACATTATTTCCTTTCGGAAAAATAAGCACCCGCCTGGCAATATAAAGACGAGTCAAAAGGCAATCATGACACTTACCGTAACCATGGAAAAGCAAACACGGATTTTATGAAATCTAGTTGTAACGCATATTGATATAAATATGGTTAGGGATGGCAAAATAAATTCCGGGGAACCATCCCGTTGGTACCGAATAAATTGGGACGGGAACCCCGATAATTCGGAGATGGGAGCGGGATGGGGATTCCAGCTTTTCTAAAATCGGGGATGGGACGGGATGGTATTTATATCCCCGTCCCATCCCGTCATCCCCCCGCCCCGATTAGATGAAACGGGATTCCCGTTCTCCAATTGTCTTCACCGAAATATATATATATATATATCATAGCCTGATTATATGTTATATATTATTAATAGTCTACTAAAAATAGTTGTTAGTGAGAAGGATTTATGTTTATTTTTTTATTTTATTAAATTGTAAAATTAAACCCTAAAAATTATGTGTTTTATATTGTAATGATTTTTAATTTTTAAAATGTAACAAGACTTTGTATTTTAAAAATTGTTAAAATTTAACTCAATTTGTTAAAGTATTTTATATAGTGGAGTTATTATAAGATTAGCTAGTAATTCATGATATTTTATCTAATTTAATTATTAATTATTTTATGTAAAAAAATATGTTTTTTATATTAATAAATACAAAACGGGGCTTGATCCAGTAAAGAGTAACCGTTCCCAATTTAAAAACTTAATTCCTCCATCCCATAAAATCTAAAACCAACTACGGGGATGGTATTTCAAATGGGATTCGGGACGGGACCTCCCATGTCCACTCACGCAAAACCCTAGTCCCAACCATTGCCCCCTAAACATGGTCCACCTAACATAATAAATTCCGCCTCACGCGAGAAACATATAACGTAGATCCAAAAGATAAAGCCAAATTTACAGCTTTCAAATTACCATTTATAACCCCAACAACGAAGACATCAGAATAAAGCTTCTTCATATTCAAGGGTAAGTTCTCAATTGTCCATAGAAACGTGATGCTTGTGGGATCGCCAGCAGCCTGATTATCCACGGTTCGGCATTATCTGTCTGGTGCCACTAAGAAATTGAAAACGCTATCAAGTATTAATATACATTAGACAAAACCTCAAGAAATCTCAATTGTATCTATACAAATCATAAATACCGAACAATCCACCAATTTTCATGTGCCAAATGTAACCAATAAAAATTAAAAAGTAAAATAAAAATCATGACAGTATTTCCTACACATGCATGCATCTGTCTACAAGATAGCAACAAGAATTCAAGTAGTGTGGAAGAGTGAACACCTTCCATAGGCTGAGGGTTTCAACTAAAGGCTGAGGACCTTCGACTAAATCAGAGTGTGGCACCAGCATCTCTTCATCTTCCTGTTGCTACAATTTCAAGAGGTTTTAAATCAAATATATGTACATATATGAAGTAGGCTTGATCCAGTAAAGAGTAACCTTTCTTCCCCAATTTAAAAACTTAAATTCCTCCATTCGCATAAAATCAACCAACTACAATAAATTCAAATTGAATTAACTTAAACCTCCCATTCCACTCACGCAAAACCCTAGTCGATCCAACTATTCACCCCCCAGACACAAACACTCGCACAAAGACAGCAAATTCTCTGCCGCGAGAAACATATAATGAGAAGATTCCAATACAGATTGATTATATGCATGCATATTCACAGCTGTGCACGGTAGAATTAGATTATAAAAAAAAAAAAAAGTGAATGAGCATAAGCAAAAAAATGGCATAGAAAGAGAGAGAGAGAGAGAGAGAGAGAGAGAGAGAGTGGAGTTACATCCAACGGCTGAGGCGTCATCATCGTCATGGCTGGCAAGACTACAGCCGCCTGATCGATACAATACAGAGGAATTAATGTAATGGAAAGAGAAATATAGAGAGAAAGAGAAGGAGGAGAGAGAAAGCGTGAATTAGAGAGAGAAAGATGCAAGGCTTTCTGGGTTTTCCGGGGTGTTGGTTTTCGATGAGGAGAATTCTGGAATTACTGGGAAATTGAGGGGTATAATGGGGATTGGGAAATAGCGGAAAGGGTTATCGACAATTGTAGTCGAGAACATTTGCACGGTTCTCAAACAGCCAATGGATTGATGACACGCGGTGCATAAATAGTTTCATGGTCTTTTTCGTCTTTTCACAATCAGCCTCGGAGTCCTCGTACGATTACCATACAAGTGACTCACTACTTTTTTTTTATCACAATGGGAAAAACTTGAGGAGGGGACACACGCACTCGTATGGGATCGAACATGGGTCATTTGCTCTTACAACACACGTCTCACTACTTATAAATTAAAACGACATCAATTATCCATGTAAAAGAATGGTGACTTGTCATTCATCCATGCAGTGTGTATACACCAGTGTAGCATGGATAATATCTGAGAGAATAACCCATATACATTGTTTGCAAAAAATTTCTGCTTTTAGAAAAAGTGATTTATTGTAAAAAAAAAAAAGTAAAACGTAGTTGATAATAAGAAGTTCGTAGTGTTTGAAAATATAATCAAAATTTGAGAGTATTTGGTGAAAAATTGTAAAAGTGTTTATTTGTTTGTAAAAATCAAACCAAAAGTAGAAGCTTAAATCTAAAGCACATTTCTCTATTCAGAAGCACAAGTTAACACTTGCAAACACTACAATGTGTATTTTTAAAGTCAAAAAATGAGAAATACTTTTTGAGTATTGGAAATGTGAGAAAGAAGAAATTGAATTAATTTTGGAGAAAAATGGTCAAATTTTATTCGAACAATTTATTTTTCCACAAATAATCACAAGTCCCCACTAAGGGCGTAAAAGAAGCCAATTTTTCTAATTCGATTCGATATTCGAATTCAGTATATTGACGTTCAATTCAAAAAATGAGAATACGAATCCAACTAAAAATATTTATTGATTAGTATATTATGTGAATATGAATATCATTATATTCGATTCAAGTATTCAAAAAGAATATTCGAATAATATTATATAGATTTGTATTTATATTTATAAAAATTACTTATATATAATTTTATACATATAAGTATATAATTATTTATGTAGATTATTAATATATAATAAACCATATATTCTATTTCAAAAAAAAAAACATATATTCGCTTATAAAAGTTCAAAGCTAATAAGCCCACATATAATCATATTCTTGTAGCGTATCTTTGATGGACTCAACAGGATGGCAATAGACTCTTTTTTTTTAGGAATGACAATTTCGACTGGCCAGGCCGTATCCGCCCATTTGGGTCGCCGACCTCCGTGACGGGCGGGGCGGGACAGTCCATGCATCATTTTCGCCCGCCCGCCCCGCTTATATTTTTATTTTTTTATTTTAAAATATATTTTGTATATATAATATATATTATAATATATTTTTTATGTATTCTTATATTATTTCTAATATTTATAAATTGATAGTAATATTTTTTGTAAATAATATTTTTATAAATATATATTTTTTTATTTTTTTATTTAATTTAATTTAAAACAGGCAGAATGGCTCAAACCTTTATCAAACTCAAGAAGTTGTGTTGTCTGGTGACCGCCCATTGCCATCCCTATTTTTTTCCATGTATTTTGTTATTAATATGTTATTGATGTATTTAAAAGTTTTATGACCCATATTTATTTTTAGATTTTAATTATTATTGCAATCTAAAAAATATAAAGATAGGTTAGAATTTGAATACGAATATTGAATTACTCGTATATTCGAATTTATTTTCAAATAAGAGTAACAATTGGTTTTTTGTAAATTAAAAGCATATGAATAAGAATATTGTCTAAATGAGAGAATACTGAATAGAATATCTTGATATTCGATTCCAGAGAAAATGAAAAATACGTTTACCCCTTAGTCCCCACCGACTTTTCATTCAATGATGAAAATTTGGGAATATTCACAAATTACTTATTACACTTTCTCCTTTTCCATTTTTCATTTCATTTCACTATATCTGTTTTGACTATTTAAAAACTTAATATATATCTATATCTATAAAATAAAATGTAAGATGAAATTGCTTTATTCAATCTTGTAACTTGTATACGTCGTTGTGCGTTTTGTTTTTTGTTTACATGGTGTTACCGTGAGTAGAATAGATATTTGTTTCTTACATTATTTTTAAATACTTATATATGTTGAGAGTATTTTAAAGTTACCCCAAAATTAGCTTCCATTTGAAGCCTATATTCAATTATTTCTCCAAAATGTCTATTTAAGTTTAAATATAAGTAAATCGATCTTGTTTTTTAATAATTTTTTTCCCAAACTCAATTAATATAATTGCATTTTTAAATTTACTATAATTATTCACATCTTATTCTAAACCATTGAAATATGAGGATGAAACCAAACCGCCTTTGTAAATAAAACCAATTCAAAATCCATCGAAATATATTTCTTTCTCAAATTTTGTAATAACACATAAGGTACCTCAAAAAAGTTCAAACACAAGTAAATCAAACTACAAGAACAATCTTTTGAAAATGCTACAAGAGCAACTGTAAGTGATGATAGGAGATTTGATGCCAAAAAAAAAAAAAATAGATTTAGTGGATATATTATGCTATTCCCAGAGAAAATGAAAAAAATACGGAAAAAAAAACTAAAGCCAAAAAAGAAAATACAAGATAAAAGAGAAGTTACAAATAGGAAATGTGGAATGCTCCTGGTGGAGCATCAAGAAAACCACTAAATTTTAACATTATATTGCACTAGTCTTTACCCGTGCGGTGCATATGGTATATTATCGTGATGTCTATATTTTGTATTGTTACATGTATATTTTTCTAATAGTTTTATGAATTATATTTCATGCATTTAGGAATAATAACATCCCTGCGGGGAACCATCCCCATTGGTAACCGAATAAGGGAAATCCCCTAGTTAATTCGGGATGAGATTCCTCACTTTTCTAGAACCGAGACTTGAGCTACAAGCTCGTGGTAAAAACTATTTTATATTTAGTTCAATATTTTATCAAATAAGTAAATTCATATCTAGTTCCAAAATATACAACTTTGAAACTTGATATCATAATACATTGATAAATATATAAAAAAAAATCTATTAATATAAAAAGTACATTAACATATAAAAAATAATTTTCTATATATAATACTATTACAAATGTAATTTCATATTAAATAAATTTTAATTTTATTCTTACATAAATATATAATACTATTTATGGATGTATGTGATATATAAAAGTTGGATACATATTTTTAGATATTTTCTTCAATTAAATAATTTTTTTAATTAAATTTAATAAATTAAATATAATTATAAAGAAATGGGCTAAGCCTAAATAAAAAATATATATCATAAATAGACAAATATAAATTGATGTCTAATAGCCCGAATGCATAATTTTCAAATTCCATTACAAATTACAATAAAATGAGTAATATTTCTTATATTTTCTATTTATTATATTTTTATTTTATATATGCATATAGGTGTCAAACTGAAGACCGTACAAAATTAATTAATTTGATAAATTAATGTCAAAAATGGATCAAAAATAAAAAAGTTGTTATTTTTTTCTTTAAAAAAAAGATAAATATAATAATTAATGCATTACACATATAGATTTAGAAAGCTAATTTTACATAATTCTATTTTTATGTCATTTTAAAAAATGATTATTTAAATAAAGTTGACTACCAAAAATAATGAAATACCAAATATTTATCACTTTTTATTTTTACACATATTTTTATTACTTTTTATAGTAATTGCAAATGGGTGGAAAAATTTCAACATACTATTATCAACGACTTCTCTTTATATATATATTTATATATATATATATATATATATATATATATATAGAGAGAGGGAGAGAGAGAGATTAAATTACTATTTTTATTATTTAATCTTTTTTTAATAATAATTCAGTATTTTCCATATTTATAAAGGTGAAATAGGTGAGATTGTTTACTATTCATAGACTACTCTCTCCTTACACACACACACACACACACACACACACACACACACACACACATATATATATATATATATATTTGATTTTTTCTTACATAAATATGTATAATATTGTGTATGAGTATGTAATATATAATATTTGTATACATATTTTGAGGTATTTTATTAAATTAAAATTAGTATTTTTTAATTGAATTTAATCAACTTAAATATAATTTTATATAATTATGAAGACATGGGTGAAGCCCAAATAACAACTACATGTATCACATATAGCCAAAATACATAAAAACACAAATTGATATTCAATATCCTAAATGAATAATTTCAAAACATATTAAAAATGAAATTTTGAGTAAATTTATCTTTTATTTTTATTTATTACATTTATTTTTTATTTTTTATATGCAATATGTGTGTCAAATTAAAAATCGTAAAAAGTATACTTCAAAAAATGGACCAAAAACAAAAATAATATTAAATTTTAAAAAGAAAAAAATAAATATAATGATTAAAGCAGTACACACACGGATTTGGAAAACTAATTAATGCAGTGGATAATTTGAAATCCATGAAATTACAAAGTTCTTTTTACCTTTTTTCTTTATTCCAGATGTTTATTGCTTTGCATAGCAATGTATGAAATGTGGGGGGAAATTTCTGGTTACTATTTTGAAAAGCGGCTCTCTTTATATATACTAGTCTTTACCCGTGCGATGGACGTGGTGTATATCTGTGTGGCATTACTTTTGTGCTGTAAAATGTGCATTTTCCTAATAGTTCTATGAGTTATATCTCTTGCATTGTAATAATTTTAAAATAGCATCAGACAATAAGTGATAGATACTATTTATTTTTTATTGATGAAGTCAAAAAAAAAATGTCATACCTGAGAATCATGGGAAAAAATATATTCAAAATTATATATTTTTATTCGATTTTTAAAAACTATTTTTTCATAAAATCACAAAATGCAAAACTTATTCACACATTTCATTTTAGTCATTTTTAAATTCTTAATAAGTGTGAAAATTGGTGTCATACTTTTTTCAAGGTTGTAGTAGCTAATTCGGATGCAAAATTATTTTCGAAAAAAGTTGTTCATATGTGTAAAATAGAGGCATAGATTTTTGCAAAGCTGGTTGTACAATAAATTAAAAATTAATAACAACTATACATATATCATAAAATAAAATACATTAATATACAAATTAATGTCTATTAGCAAGAATGCATAATTTTAAAAGCCCATTAAAAAATAATGATATATCTTATATTTTTATTTGTTATATTTATTTTTTATTGTATATATGCAATATTGGTGTCAAATTGAAGATCCTAAAAAGATGATTAATTAGATATATTATATGTCAAAAATGGATAAAAACCGAAAAAAGTTATTTAGTTTTAAAAAAATAAGAAAAAAGACAAATATAGTAATTAATGCAGTACATGCACATATTTGGAAAGTTCATTTTACATAATTCTATTTTTTATATAATTTTAAAAAATAATTTATTTATAGAAAGTTGACTATAAAAAAAAATCAAAACTCAAACATTAATTACTTTTTATTTTTAACAACTAAATATTATATATCTAAATCCGTTTACTGACTTATTTTTACCATGAAAAAATACGACAAATCTGATTATGCTCCTAATGATTTTTCTAAAAACAATTTGGGACATAACTATAAGCTCATGTATTATTTTATGTTTGAATACTTCAATATGATTGATTCTGAATATATTGAGGAAAACAGTCAAAATATCATAAACCATTATATCATAATCTCCATTCCCAGTTTGATTCATATCCATATCACTGAGCAAACAATAGTAGGGGAAAATTATTTTGTGAGTCCACTACTGTCCTAGTAGAAGTCCGAGGTAAGAGTCCAAAACCATTGTTGTTATTAAACCAAGTCACAATAAGATGATAATGAATTTTCGAATAAAACCAAAATTAAAATTTCCATTGGACGATTTATTTGATATAATTAATTTATTCTGAATTATAAATGAACAATTGAATTATATGATTCAGGATATATATGTGATACTAAAAATTGAACCATAACTCGATTCAATAAGTATTCCAACCAAACTCAAACACGATTTTTGCATCTCAATAAAAATTCAAACAATGTTGAACAATATTATTCATAAAATATTTTGAAATATTTACAACCTTATAATAAGTTACAATAAGATAATAATGATTTTTCAAATTTTACAATAAGAATTGAAATTCAAAAATAATTTTTATCTTGAAATTGAAAATAAATTTTTAAATAAAATGTCAAAATTTGAATAGACGATATCTTAAAATTAAGAATAAATTTTCATTGAAATTGCTATAAACGCCCAACGTATAACATATAGTAATTGTTTCTTCTCCATAGTATTTTTGAAAAATATAAAATTTTCTTGCAGAGGGCATAATTGCCAATTGATTAGCTAGCAATGTTTCATTGATAATATTGTAAAAAATAACATTCGAATCACATAAGAAAAAATAGCATCAAAATCAAACAAAACAATAAATTATAAAAAAAAAATAGTTACATGTCGAAAAAAGTGAAGCATCAGATCAACAATGTCATAAAGACTAGGGATTGTTGGTTGACTCGTATACAGTCGCATTACAATAGTATGAATAAAATAGAAATCACTCCTTCGAGTGTGCTTAGTTGCGTCCACGAATTCTACTTTATAAAAATTTAAAATAATATTTTTTACATTTAAATTTTTATATAACTAATCCGTTTAGTGACTTATTTTTATCATTAAAAATAGAACAAATCTAATCGTGCTCCTAATGATATTTCTGAAAAAATCTGGGACATAATTATAACCATGGAAGGAATGTAGGAATGTCTCATGTATTATATGTTTGAATCCTTCAATATGATTCTGAATATATTGAGGTAACAATCAATAAACCATTATATCATAATCTCCATTCTAATTATGAAATCTATCTTTATCAATGATCAAACAATTTAAATAGTGCTCGTGGGAAAGAGATACAACAAAATTATAGTCACAATAAGATGATAATGAATTTTTGAATAAAACCAAAATTAAAATTTTCAATGGACGATTTATTTGATATCATTAATTTATTCGAATTTTAAATGAACAATTGATTGAATTATATGATTCAGGATATACATGTGATACTAAAAATTGAACCATAACTCGATTCGATTAATATTCCAACCAAGCTCAAACATAATTTTTGCATCTCAATAAAAATTCAAACAAGGTTGAACAATATTATATATTGATTCGACCTCGATTCGTCTACAACTTTATAGGCTAAGTCATGATAAAATGATAATGAATTTTCGAATTTCAAATAAAACCAAAAATTGAAATTCAAAAATAATTTTATATCTTGAAATTGAAAATAAATTTTCACATGACAAATAGACTTGATGTCAAAATTTGAATAGACGATATCTTAAAAACAATAATAAATTTTCATTGAAATTATATCTTTCATTAAAAATTTGAGATCTCATAGTTCAACCTTTACTATCACTCATTGCTCATTGTTATACGATCATAAACACCCCAACGTATAACATATAGTAAATGTTTCTTCTCCGTAGTATTTTCTAAAAATGTAATTTTTTTTTCTGCATAGGGCATAATTGCCAAGTGACAAGTGATTAGCTAACAATATATATATATATATATAAAGATAGACTATTCTCAAAATAGTAACCAAAAATTTTCTCCGCCTATTTTTTATTTATAAAAACATTAATTTCTTCATCATTTTAGAATTAATAAATATTATCCAACTCATAAAATGTTCCTGATGTTTTCGTTACTAGATTTATTTTGCTTTCCAGTATTGATATATAACATAATAAAAATTAATATTCTATAATTTCTATTGCGCATATCTATAGAAATTAGTTTTATTCTTTAACACATATTAATCAATCAATCAATTCCAAATTTAAGGAAAACAGTTTTAATTCACCTTATAAAAAAAAGATATACAACATCCCATGCATTATTTTTTCCTAAAAAGCTCTAAGACATAAATATACATATTGATGTTATTGTTTCTTAAAATAAAAAATATAATAATAAATTTCATAATTTAAGATATGGAAAGTATAGAACTTTCCAACCTTTTTTTTTTGATAGATTAGAACTTTCCAACCTCAATTATATAATAGGATGTGTATCAATATACACAATTATTTTGGCCATGAGAATTTTTTAAACTTTCCAAATTTAATCATATCACAGGCTTTTGTGACAATATTATATATAGATACATAATATTGTAACCAAATTATTTTTATTCTTTCTATGAATAAATTTCACTTTAATATTGATTTTTTTTTACTTTCTCATCACGTTATACTGGATTCTTAATATTCTGAAAATCAATATTTTTTTCTAGAATTATTCAAAAATTGTAATCGTAATTGTGTAGATAATAAAAACTAATATTATTTTAAAAATAGAATTTACATTTATATAAAGAAAAAGTCACTTATATGAATTTTTCCGCCAATTTCACCTTTCTAAATCTTGAAAATATTGAATTATTATTAAAAAAATATATTGATTAATAAACAATAGTAATTTAATTTTGTAAACAACGTGCAATAAAAATGTTAAAATTTTGGGTAAGTTTTAATAATTAAGATAATATTATTTTGACAACTGAGTTATAATTTTAAAATTAAAAAATATCTTATTTTCGGTGAATCGGATTATCGTTGGCATCATAATTTGGGTAAGTCCTAATTATTAAGGTAAAATTATTTTGATAACTATTTTATGCTTTCTTAATTTAAAAACTTAAATATCTTATCTCCACATAATTTATAATTTAAAATTATTTAAAAATCAAAATACTCCAAAATAAATCTAAATAGTATTTGATAAGACTGACCAAATAAAAATAAAAAACTCAATATAAATTAAATAAATTCAAAAGATATATATATATATATATATAAGATCTATAGTATATTCAATAAATCTAGAATTATCCAAAAATTGACAAAATACTATAAATAAATAAAAAACTATTTAAATAAATTAAAAATTATGATATAAAATATTAAATTATTTAATACATCATGCTTTCTAAATTTTACAAATTATAATTCCCTTATTTTTAGTAAATCTATTTTTTACCTAGAATGGTTTGGATAAATTCTAATGATTAAAGTAAAAAAAATACATTTTTTATACTTTTTAAATTTATACAATTAAATTTATTATTTTGAGTTAATTTAATTTTTATAGATTTTCACATGTTTACAATTGGTAAGATTTTATACATAATGTGCATCTAAATTTAATAGTTATTTTCCCCCATCAAAATTAGTATTTATTTTGCTTAATTTCTTAAAAAACGTATTTGCTGTCAGATAAGTATAACCAAACATCTAATAATTATCAAACATGGAAAATTCAAACCCCGTATGCTACCTTTGTTCAAATAATACAATACCAATATGGAGAACAAGATTACAATTTCAAAACCAAATTAAAAACATAAATAAATATCATATATAACACAAAATGAGCAAAATATATATTTGGATTTAAATATTGATAAAAGATTTATATATATACAAATTTGCATTATATAGCGATTTTAGAAATAAAATAGATATAAATATATATATATATATATATATAGGATATGGATCAAATAGGTCCTCCTACTTGGGGTGAGTCCATGGGGACACATCGAAAAGCCGTAGGTTTCAACAAATTTCTAAACCTTACATTTTTAGGGCTTTTTATGTTTATTTTTGTTTCTAACAATTAAAAAGGGTAGGGTGGTAATTTGGCAATATTAGAATCTACGTTATTAAGATTTCATTCCTATTTCACGTGATTTTACTCACCAATTTCACGCACACTCTCTCTCCAAAATTTTAGTTTCAAAAAAATTTCTTGATTAAAAAAATGTAGTATAGGATTTTGTCTTATGACAAATAAAAATGCTAAGTTAATGTTTGTGATGCATGTTAAAGTGTATATTTTGCTTATGTAGTTATAATTTTTATTGCTTATGTAGTATGAGTTTGTTGCTTTATGACATAATTTTATGTAGTTAATGTATTTGTGGTGCATAAAATTAGTTTAATACTATTTTTATGCTTTCTTAACTTGTTTAATGTAGTATGAGTTTGTTGCTTATGATAATTTATAAGTTAATGCAATTGTGGTGCATAAAAATATATTCGTTGCTTGTGTAGTAAATAATATTTGTTGCTTATGTAATATGGGGTTGTTAAATGACTCAAAATAAGTTAATAAATTGGTGCATACATAGTGTATATTCGTTGCTTGTGTAGTATAAAGAAATTTGCTTATGTAATATGGGGTTGTTAAATCTAAAATGTAGTTAAAAATTGGTGCATACTATAAGTAAATATATTATTTAAATAAATTAAAAATTATGATACTTATTGCTTATTTAGTATGAATTTCTTGCTACAAATTATAATTCCCTTATGTAGTTAATATATCTAATAGCACCATGAATGGTATTGCAACAAATTACATCTTCATAAGCAAAATACATTTTTTATAGTTTTAGCAACTATACAATTAAATTTGCAATTTTTTTCAGCCGGTAATTCGTGCTTTAATTTTTATAGATTTTGAAGAAGAAGAAAGATGAAGAATTTCTACATAAGTGCATTGAAGAAGAAGGAGGAAAATTAGGATTTATTTTACGTGATTTTGTTTGAGATTTGGAAGGATAACCAAACATCTAATACGTGAATCCCATGAATAATGCTTTGAGAGGATGACTAATTTACCTCTGTGTTTAATTAACTAGCTTGTAATTTGTAATTTTGCCTCTTAAAAATTAAAAAACTTAAAAAATTAGATATATGGCACAAATGAGCAAATTGGTACATTTGGATTTAAATATTGGATTTATACTTATACAAAGTGGTCTCATATAACCCTCTCCCTATATATATATATATATATATATATATATATATATATATATATATATATGGGGAGGATCAAGTGAGACCATGTCTTACAGGTGAGACACGATGGACTAATCTCAATCATCCCCCCACTATTAATCAATGGATATGATTTAATGGATAAAAAATATATTGAAATATTAATTTAATCAATATAAGGGTAGTAGGGTAAAATAATTACATAACAAGTTAGTTACAAAAATGGAATCAAATCTCTTTCTCTCTCATACATCTCCCAATTTTCCCCAATCTCACGTCTCTCTCTCATTCTCCATTAACGCAAATAAAGAAAGCGTGAAGAACTCGAAAATTACAGGTTCAAGAAAATTACGAGAGAAAAAACAAGAAAAATAGATGCAATATTACAGGAGAAATAACGAGCAGTGAGTTCGAAAACTAAATATGCAACAAAACTCAACTAAATATGCATTATCCGAAAAACTATCTATGCAAAATAAAAAAACTAATATGTAGTACAAAGTATAACCAACTATGCAAGAGCACGTCATAAACTATGCAACAAAATCAACTAATTATGTGTTATCTATAAACTATCTATGCATTGTGGAATAACTAAATATGCAATACATTATGTAACATCCTATTTTTATAATTTTCAAAAGCAACATCCCATTTTCGTAACTAAATATACATTATATTGAACATATTTATGCGGTGTAGTATAACTACATATGCGAGACGTTATATTCAATTATGTCTTGTTTTAAAAAACAATGCCAACAAAATAACTAAATATGCATTATTTGATGTTTAATTATGCAATAGAAGAACCCTAACTATGCTGTAAAATAAAAATATTTGGAAAGAAAACAGGTTCCTTAAATTCCGCCACAAAATCCGACAGTGTCAATTTCAGCCCATAAAATCCGCTGGGACCACTAATTTGAACCATAAAATCCGCTGGGACCACTAATTTGAATTACAAAATTACAATCTTACCTTAAAATCAAGCGAAAATTAGGAAATAATTAAAAAAACTGAATTAATCACATCCCTTCATTTTTTAAGATCAATGGGTAAGATGAGTCCACACTGTCTCACCTAGGGAGGGTGGTCTCATTTGAACCAAATCCTATATATATATATATATATATATATATATGGATTTTATGGATTTTGTAGAAATAAATGTTGTATATACTTTTTCGATATATTGTAAGTAAATATTTATTACATAAAAAAATATATTTATGTAACACCCTTACCCTATAACATATACACTTAAAATACAAATACCAACTTAAATGCATTACAATGCTTTACTTATCGAGTGCGCATATTTATTATTATTGCAAACATATTGTACAAACACAAACATTGTTCCCAAATGAAAATGTTTTCAACACTCATACACACATACATAATTTACATTACAAACCATTATAAACCACATTCTTATAAACAAGATCCTAAAATGATATGCAAATGATGAGTGAGGAAGAATATGAAAATCGATCGGCCGACTTTGGATCCATACTTCAACTTGTACAAAAGCTTCACATGTCACTTCATCTACATAATCTAAAAATAGTCAACAATGCATTTGGTGAGTTGCAAGCTCAATAAATATAATCAAGTAACAAGTTATTTAACATCACACAAACACATCATCAACACAATCACATCATTAATATAAGTACATCATCAATACATCTTAAACATTTTATTTATATCATTAATAAATACACAAATGCATATGCTTAGTCATATTCTTTTCTTTGTTATGGACCATCTATATCCAAGAATAAATAGTGATCACGAATATGGCCATGACACTCTGTAATACATAACATATATATTTGAGTTCCAAGAACTACGGGTGGTAAATACGGCACTCGTATTGAGAAAATTACGAAAATCAGTAACACATGATTCAAGGATATTGGTGGCCATAACAGAATCCTTTTATCTCTCGATGAATGCATATTTCATATCACATAATTCGTATCTATATTAGTATCATCAACACATTTCATATATCTCAATTTCGTATCAATATCATCAATACATTTCACATTTCTCACATTCATATCGACATCATCATAATATCACCAAAACAACCATATAATTCACATTTAGAACATTGGATTCATATTCACAAAAATCAACACATATGGAATTCATTCAAAAACATCAATCATACAATTACATAAGAGCCAAATAACAAATTACAAGATTATACTCACAAGGTGAAGGCCTTATCCCGATTCGTCTAATCAACCTTATTCGCTTCTTTATCGAGATTTTGACCTATAAATATATCACAAATGCATAACCAAATTTAATATCATATACTAAGTACTAATGAAGTCATGTATGTATGCCATGTATGCATTTTAACTAATCACAATTGACAAAGATTAGAAAATATTCAACTAAAACGTCTAAAAATTTCACTCTAGCAGACCTTCAATATTTTCAACATAACTTTCTGTAGAAAAATGATATTAAGATGATTCAAGTTGTAATGAAAAGCTAATTCAATTTTCTACAACTTTAATGTTTTACAAAACTCCAAATTCGGAAGGCAAATCGGTCGAAATGGATCAATACTGAGAAGAAAAAGCTGTTCTTTGGACAGAAACATGGGATCATGTTGTCACCTTATAGTTCATGTAGATTTTCACACCTCTTAATGTATTCAATCACTCCCAAATTTTTACCACAATAAACTAACATATATAAAAATATAACCATGCCTTCAAATAATTAAAAATAATGATTTTAGACCTTTAAATGCAACTTTCTCTACAACATAGTAAAACAAATTTTTATACTATAGCAACTTTGTGTTTATCTTATTCTTTCTTGTTTTACAAACCCTAAATCTGATTTTTGGCATCTTAAAACTCAAAAACATAAACTAAACTCATGTATAAACGCTCTTATGAACATAGATTTAAGATTTCTAAACAAGAAAATCAAGAGGAAAGTTAGAAAGAACCTCGGATTTTTGATAAAAAAATGATCTTATGGTAAGTTTTCTTCCTTTCTCCTTCTTTCTTTGATTTGCTTTCTATTTTCCTTATTTCCTTTGAAACTTCCAGACCCTCCATGATGATAACATGACTGTCATTTGGTCTTACTAAGAGAGCAATAATGCAAATTTTCCAAAAATTGCACTTTAGCCCCTAAAGTGTGTTTAAAGTGCATGTTGACCTCTCAACTTATGATTAACAATTAATTACACATGCATATATTTAAAAATATATACTCAACATATATTTTTACTTTATACACTCAAATAAATCAATTGATGTAATAAAATAAAGCTTAAAATATTTATTACCCGATTTCTTTAAATAGTGCACAAGTAGTAACCTAGCATAATTAAGCTAAAAATTGACATATCAAGATTATTTATGTATTCTAATGTCAATATGAAATATTAAGATGCATGTAATTATGTTTATGAATGATATAAATCATGTAAATAAATATGAAAAGTTTAGGATTATGACAATTTATTTGTTCTATTATTTAGGCTATATTTAATAGTTAATCTAAAATAATAAAATAATTAATGTACATTTCTTTTCTTAAACAATTTTTTTTCCAAATAAACATGATTTAAGGGGAATGGTATTGTTATGGATAAATCAAATGGTACTCTGATTTTATTTATTAAAGTAACATGTATAATAATTTATTGGCATAAGCATCAATTGTCTCATTGATCTAATTTAATTTAGGTGTGAAAAATTATTAAGTGAACATATAATTTTTAAAGTTTTAGACAACTCAACAATTGTTTTTAACCAATGTATAAACTTGCTTCAAATGTATAATCAATTTATATTTTCTCATTTTTCTAAATTATATAATTTTTTTCTCATTTTTGAAAAATTTAAGTAATAGTTGGATATTTAACATAATATTTTGTAAATATTTACTAAATTATTGTAATAATTATTATTTAATAAATACTATATTATTTTGTTTGGATCAATGCCAACCTGCACCCCTTTTCATAATTAAAGGACGGGATGGGTTTGAGTCTTGATATACCCGCCTTGTCCTGTGTCATTACAATTCCCACAATATATCAACTTCTTAATATCAAAATTACTTATGCACACTTCATTATATAACACTATGTGCATCGCACGTGTGATATACTAGCTTCATTTATAATACTGCAAAAAATAACATTAAATCATATGAAAAATAGCATCAAATCAAACCAAACAATAAATAACAAAACGAAAAAAAAAGTAGTTACATGTCGTCGTGATGCATCCGATCAACAAGGTGATGAAGACTAAAGATTGTGGGTTGACCCTCATGTCGCGTCGAATGGTAGAAATAAGATAGAAATCACTCTTTCGAGTGTGCTCATTTGCGTCCACAAATCCTACTTTCCAAAAATTTAAAATATTATTTTTCACAACTAAATTTTATATATCTAATCCATTTAGTGATTTACTTTTACCATGCAAAAATACGACAAATCGATCATGCTCTAATGATTTTTTTGAAAAAATATAGGACATAATTATAAGCAATGGAATGAATGCATCATGTGTTATATGTCCGAATTATTCAATGATTCGAATATATTGAGAGAGAAAACGATCAAAAAGATCATAAATCATAATCGCATTCCCATTTCGATTTGGGACAACAAAATTATACTGGAGGGAAAATTATTTGTGAAAATATAATGAGGAAAAAATTAAATATGATTGGATATGATTGATAGTTGGAATTATGTGAGTGGATGAATGTAAAATTTGTGAAAATGCGTAATAATGATTGGTGATTTGATGGTTTTATTTTTAAAAAATAAGTAGATGTGATTGGTAGAAGAAAAAGTAAACATGAGAGAATATTATTTTTTTCTTCAAAAAAATTCATTTCCATCACATTTCTTAGTTAAAAATTTCTATTGTCAAAAAATTTCTTGAATTTTTTTATATCCAAGCACAACCTAATAATTTTGTTTCTTTTTCTTTAACATTCTTTTGTCCATCGGCCATATAAACAAAAATTCAACTTTGCGTTTGTTCTTTGTTATAAGAAAATGGAGAATGTTTGCATGTTGATATAGAGATTCGTTGATGTTGAAAATCTTTGGTAACAATTCAGAGGATAAGATACACGGTGAAATCGGAAGGCAAATGCATTCCAACACCGATGATCCAAACTCTCAAGAATTAGATGAAGAACAAGATGAAAAGATCCACATGAAAAACATCAAAATTTCAAATTCCTATGATGTTAAAATCGACCCCAACTGGTATAGTATTTGAAAGCATTGAGAGTTTGTTCACATCTTATCAGGAATAAGCGATGCGTAAATATTTTAGTATAAATCAAGAGATCATGTCACAATGTTAGTGGGGTAGAAAAATATGCGATATTGGGTTGTGATAGGGTTAGAAATGTTAATTTTGAAAAATCTTCAAAACAAATAAGTTGTCCTACTAGGATTAACATAGTCAAGAGAGATGATGAATGTTGGAGAGTTTCCAAAATATGCACTAGTCACAACCATGATTTGGGGCCTCAAATGCCGGTTCTAATGGCTAGTCATAGGAATCTATCACAGTTGGACACTAACAAATTGCTAGAATCAAACCATGTATATAAGAATGTGAGATTGCTAGAAGTGCAAGTTGGTGGACCCCAAAATTTAGATTGCATCCCTAAGGATCAGTAACTTCATTGAGAAAATAATGAGGTTGATACTACTTGATGGAGATTAAAATAATCATATATTTTGGGCTGGTGCGATTTCTATGCAAACTTCCACAAAAGTTTAAGAAAGTCATTGACTTCGACAAGAGCTGTTGTTGAGTTTAAAGAAATTATATATTATAGCATCACGATTGACACTTTTGAGATTAAATAGGCTGAATTTTTGTCGAAACATGGAATGGAAAATAATGAATGGTTGAAAGACCTCTTCAATGATAGGAAAAGATATGAGTCCTGTTACTTGAATCATATATTTGAAATTTGGTATGGTTTATATGCAAAGAAGTGAAGGAATGCATAATGTTTTTGATGGTTATGTTCACTCCATAAGTACACTCAAGAAGTTCGTGGAACAGTACGAGTTAGCAATGAACAATAAGATTCAAAAAGAATTTCGTGCAAATTTGAATAAAAGAACAAAGTCATTAAGTGCATATCTAAATTCCGTTGCGTGAAATAATTTCAAAGGTCATACAAACATGCAATTTCAAGCAAGTGCAAAATGAGATCAAACACATATTATATTGTTATATTGTTCCACCAACTAAAGATGAGCTAATGGAAGTAGCTAAAAATGTTTGTATCGAGAAACATAATGTAAATGAGATGAGCATAGTTAACTATTTGTACCATAAAGAGTTTACATATATTGTTGAATATAGATCAATTGAGATTATATGAATTTCAATTGCGGGAAGTTTGAACTTAAGGGGTGTTCTTTGTTGTCATATCTTCACAATAATATAATATTATATTCAAGTTTTGAAAGATATTCACATGGTGAACCAAAGGTATTTGTTGAGAAAGTAGGTGAATCAAACATTTACCCATAACTTCAAACCACAATGAAAAGGCGAAAAATGCAAACGAGAAACGGGAAACTAAGAAGAAAACTCCCACAAAACCATAGTAGCAACATCAAATCTATAATTTTATATAATTTATATTTCAATTTAAATTTTAAAAAGATCATACTACTCTTAACTTTTTCAATTTATTATACACATTTTTACTCCTTCAAAACTACTCAACTTAATATTTTTTTTCTTCTAAATCTATATAAAATCCAATTCTCTACAAAAAAATTAGATCTCTAGAGACATAAATTATGGTCTATGAGACACAAAAATTATGGAAAATGTAAAATGAGCTTCAACAATATCTAGGTTCGACTATAAATATTTTCATTGTGGTATGAAACTATGGATAAATATTTATTTTGATGGTGTACATTATATTTAATTAAATTTGAGTTTGTATTTTATTTGAAAAATTGTAAATTGGCCAAGTTTTTAGGATTTTCAAGATGGTATAATTTTACATTGTTAGATGTAGTATAAATTTTAAATGAAAAATTATGTAGGGAAAAAAAAAAAGTCCAACTTGCCATTTTGATTCATTTTTTTAATGAATTTAAACAAAAAATATAATTGTAATTAGGAGCATAAATTTTTCAATTTTTACACAATATTTCTAAATTATTTTTAATAAAAATAAATTTCTTAAAACCAAAGTATGTTAATCAATTTAAAAAATATACAAAAAATTTTTATTTATATTTACAAGATTTAAAAATGAGAACTTTATATTTCTCAATTATAAATAAAATAAAATTCTCTTACAATATTGGATTTGATATTTTCTTCAAACATTAATTTCCCGGCTACTGAGAGCCACCTGACAAGGCCACTAAAATTGTGGCTTCAACTCTCAGCCAATCTTTTTATTTAAAATGGGGGACCAAATACCTAGGAATTTGAATATAAAGTGATTTTAGGAGAATATAAAGTAGTGATTTTTTAAATCAATTTCTTTTACAATTTTTTTTTTTAAATTAGGATCTGCAAATTTTTTATTTTAAAAATATCTTTCATATTTTAATAAATTCAATGAGGTGATTTACCAATATTTTTTTCTAAATTTAATCCAATTCTTATTCATTTATCCAAAATATTTTAATAATCAGTTAATAGCATAAATTTCAAATTTAATTTTAAAAAATACAAATATTAAAATTTGGGGGTTTTTTTTCATTAGTAATTTAATAATATATTAATTTAGTATTAATAAAAAGGGGCATTTTTTCAAATTCCCTTCATCATGCAATTAATTAAAACTCAAGGTGGAAAAACTCTTTGGCATTGTTTTTCTATATTTACAAGTACCAATTTTTATTTTCCAACTATTTATAAAAATAAAATCGTTATTTCTTTAATAAAAAATAAATTTTTTTTTTTTGCAAATATTTCTAATGAAAATCGTCATTTTCACATAGAACAATATTCCAAATATGTAATTTCAATCTCAATTTTTATTTTTGTAAATCACTATTCCAATCTTTTTGTTTTTCCCAATGATACCCAAGCCAAAGCCAGTTGGGCAGGATATTTACTAAAATCAACTCTATATTTAAAATATTATTTTTTGATTTTATATTTATCTAATGAAAATTATTTGAGTAAATCCAAATATTACCTAAACCTTATTTGACCAAATACCTATATTTTATAAATAATATTATATATTTCAATTTAAATTTTAAAAGTGGATTATACTTAAGATTTTAACTTTTCAATTTATTATAATTTTTACTCCTTCAAAACTACTCAACTAAATATTTTTTTTTTCTAAATCTATATAAAATCCAATTCTTATTCATTTATCCAAGTTTATAATTCCAAAGTTTTTTAATAAATTTAAAACCAATAAATTTTCAAAATTTATTTTTCAATAAAAATAATATGAAACCTTATTTGGAAATGAAAATTTATTTTAAAAATATTACCTAACAAATACCATTTAAAATAAAAAGGCAAACTCATCATATTTAAAATTTTAAAAAAAAAAAAATAAAAAAGAATTTTTTTCGGATGCTTTAATATTTCTCAAAACGAAATAAAATAAATTCTTGGAAACACATTTTTTTAGTACAAATCTTAGTAGGAGAGGAATACAAGAAAAATAACATTGATTACAACCCAAAATTTACTTACCAACATTTTTTTAGTAATCTAAAATTTATTTTGCGGAGAAAATTGCAATATTAGTATCACAATATTTCCGTGATTGCAATTTCGGTCTCATGGAATCAAAATAGTCCCCCATTAGAATGGTTTTGTTCCAAAACTAGTCATGCCGTTAGTTTTTCCGTTATTTTCTTTTGCAATTTTGGTCCCATTTTTTTTTTTTGCCATTGGGACTAAAACTGCAACTATTCCTATGCTATGGGACCAAATGTGCAATTATCTAAAATGAAACATTAAAATAGATAAATCTAACCAATTTTTGTCCTTTATTGTCATTTGATTATTTATTTAACTTCAAACCATCATTTAGTAAAAAATCTTAAAGAATTAAGATCAAAATAGGTAAGATTAATACGTTTACTTAAACTTCACATAATAATACTTCAAAGCTGATGTGATTTTTTTGAAACTTTTTAATCTTTGTATAGTTTAGTAGTATAATACGATTACTATTATATCTTATGGTAATATTCATGCATATGTCCGGTCATAAAAAATCTTCTAAAAAATAGATTAAAATAAATATTCTTTATTAATTGGGGAAAATTGTAAAATTAGTCATGTAACTTATATGTGTTTGAAAAAATATTTCGCAAAATGCACAGTTTGCAAATTAGTCCTGTAACTATATAAAAACTCAATTTTGGTCACAATTTTATCGAGTTACACGTGTCTCTCACGTTGAAATTCAGTAATTTCTAATTTATGGTGAAATTAGGACCACGATGATTTTCACAGTTACATGACTATTTTGCTTTGTTGGACCTTTCTACGATCATCTTTTTGTTACAAAACTAATTTTGCAATTTTACTTATTATTTGTTTTGTGCAAATATTTTTACTTTATATATGAGGCATACCAAATAAGATCAAATATATGAAGTGAATGGTTCTAGTTGGTCATACATGTCAGACACAAGTATGAGTAGGGGCGAGTCTAAGTCTTATATAATCTTAGGTGGGTCAAATCTTGATTTGAGTATGCATCAAAATCTACATCTTTCGACAACATTTTCCTTTAAGATTATGTGTTATTATCTTAGTATTTTTAGATATTAAACTTAATGAAAAATATAATACAAATATAATTTAATAAATAATATATAATAACATTTTTTGTATAGAATTGCGCATTTACTATAATCTGGATGTCAAATCCCAATTGAGTACTATAAGAAAATAATTTTAGATTACTATGAGACTATTCTGCATTAAAAAAATTTTAGGACCACACTTGCAAACAATGAGACTAAAATTATAATGTCCAATTCTTGTGGGATCAATACTGAAATGTTTGTCGACAACTTAACGACAGGTGAGGAGCATATGATGCTCTCCATTAGTTTTTTGACGGGCATGATACCAAAAATAAAATTTCAGATTCTTATGAGACTATATTTGTTTGAATAGAAAACTATGAGACTAAAAATGCAAATTATCGGATTAAAATCGCAACGTCCCAAATCTTGTGGGACTAATATTGCAATTTTCTCCCAAACTCTTGCAAGGCGAAAATCACGAAGCACATCCCGCCCCGAAAACCCAAATAGCCAATCTCCTTTTTCAGTTTCAACTCATTTTCAGACTTTATATCTATTTGTCTCTCTACCTGAGTTCACATTTCAGTCTCACCAGAGGAGAATGGCGCGGGGAAAAGGATACATAAAATTACAGTGATAGACTCCATAGCAGCACCAGAAAATTATTGATGATTCTTCATCTAACGTGGTATTGGTTTAACTTTCGTTTTCTCTTTTTCCTTTTTGCTTGACAACATCTTGTCGCCGTTATTGAAAACATGGAATTGGAGATATATATGCGTTTGGCTGTTTAGATCGGTTTATTGTGTAAGTTTTTTCAGTTAATTTACTATTTAGACGTCGTAAATTTCTGAAAAGGCCACAAACATGCAAGCTTCAACAGTAGAATTTTTGGAAACATTACCTGTTAAAGCGTTTTGTTCTCTCTCTAATTTGTTTTCAATTTTTTTATTTTTTATTTGTCTTTTCCAGAAGCAGAAATGATGCAAAATTGCAAATACAAATTTGAGAAAAAGGAAAGTAAATGCAAACTTCAATTTTTTCGATTCAAGTTTGTTTCTTCCGTCTAAATAGTGTTATACTGTTTCAACAAACAGAAGAATTGTCATATATAACTTCTACATTTTGCCCTATCTCTCTGTGTGTGTATGTGTGTATTTATCATTTTGGACTCTATTTATCCTTGTTTTTTTCTGTTACCAAAAAAATGAACAAAATCAATGGGTTTCTATGTGATGACAATGGTTTTCGCTTTACCCTAGATACTAATTTTTTTTGGTTATAATGTGTATATAATTCTCTTGTTTCTTGATGAAGGTACAATTCTGCTTCTTTTGTTGTTGAATAGAGAGGAAGTGCATTATTTTGGGTTTCTGTGAAATTTTCAGAAGATTAAAGGGGCAATGGAGTCTGAACAAGGATTGTCTGGAAAAGATAATACCATGGTAAGATGAAAATATTTTCTGGTCTTGTTGAATGAAACCATTGTAAATTTGTAATACTGTCTTGGATGCTTGAAATGGATAGTTACTTGATTTCTTGTATGTTTCCTTTTAAGTTGGCATTAATTCAAGTTTAAATTGTTGACAATGGAACCCATTTTTTCTCCCATATTATTATTTGTGTGTCTGGAACTTTCATTACCTATTGAGAAGTCTTCTCTATATCAACTAGCCTTCACAAGCAAAGCCCTCCCGGTATAAAACCATCCGAATACATTATGCAAGGTAACCCATTATTTTTTAACTCAGACAAATTCATTTTGGTGATATTTCAATTTTGTATTTCCCCAATTTGAAGTCAACCAGAATCTATTGCTTTTGATTTTGCAAACACTAATGCTCTTTAAAGAAGTAGGTTATTGTAGTAGAAGTAAGAAGTAGTTGAGAATTAAAATTTGGTTTTGTTTGCAAATAAAATCTAAAAGCTAAAAAAAATCACAGTTGAAGTGTTTGGGCAAAAAAGCATTTTCAAAATTAGCTTTTGGGTAGAAAGATAAAAACATCCATGTATGAACGATATGTGTATCTAGGAAGAGAACAGATAATTTTGGATTATGATAAAACTTTGAGGATAAGAATGTCAAATACAAACTTCTTATTTACGAAAATAATAAAAGAAATTTTCCAAAATCAGAAGCGCCCCACACCCGACTTTTAGATTTTGATTAAATAAAGAAGAAGCAAAAGCTAAATTTGACATTCAAACACGAAAAGGTGATATTTTACAGCTAAAAGCTGAGAATCACTTTTTTTTAGTGTTTAAAAACTCTCTGCAGTGAACATAAAGAAATTACTGACTCTTAGATACCCCAGTGCTTCAATGAAAGTTTACGAATAGTGTATGATTCTGTAAAAAATGGTCAAACTCTGCTTTTGAATTGGTGAACCAGTGAAGTCTATTGTATTCTGCGGGGCTCCAGGGCATTTTATGCGGTTGTTGGCTTTCACAACCATTTTGAGAATCTACATCTGCTTTTTGTTTCAGGTTTTCTTGCATCCAATTTTATGGTATGTCCTAGAGTTCGCCAATTTTAATGTAAACGCCCTTGAAATCTTTCTGGACATTCTATAAATAAGAAATTCCTTGAATATCTGTAGTTTTTCAGGCTGATGATTGAAAAACTTTCAGGCGGATGATTCAAAATTGAAGACTTAGCTAATACTACTAGTCAAATTGCAAAGAAGACTGACACAGTTGGATGCTACTGATTTTCTTTGACAGGAGAGTGAGTGTGAATCGTCGGTATCATCTTCAGGAGACGAGAAAGTGCCTGAAGAATCTTCCAGAGACCCCATCGGAGAGGTTTTAATTCAGGCTTCAGTTATGGAGGAAGAGAGGAGTACGGAGAACAATGAAAATGTGAGTAAGCAGTATTATTCTTGGTTAATTGAATCTGATGTAGCTTAGATTATGTCAGCATTATCTGGAATTTATGTGTACGCCTTGGATACAAAATGTACAACTTCACAAGTAGTGCAAGACAAAAATCTACAACTTCACAAAGTTATACAAAGCAACTTAATCGCTGAAATAAGACACAATAAGTTTTGTTGTCCCTGGGAAAATAAAACATAAAAGGCGCTGGAAAGGAAAACTGTCCTGATGAAATTATTAGGTCATGGATTGTTTAATTTACTTTTTAGTTCTTCCTTGCTTAAGGAGATACTGATATATGCTTAGATATTCCTCACTGTTCTGGCTGTGTTTCACGTCATAAAGGTGAAACTTCAATGATGTCATCAAGTTTCAACTTAGAAGAAAGCATTCCAGAATCATGTTCCGTAAGAAGTATTAGTCACACTATGCATGTGCCAGATAATGATGTGATACATATTTTCGCAGTATTAATCAATTATGGTGGATCTATCTTATAATATATTTTGTTCCCTAATTTGATCTGCTTCAACACTTCGTCAGGTGGAGCCGTTTCTTAGATGTGTAACGTGCATTAAAGAAAAAGATCGAATGACTACTTATTGCAAGACCATATTTTCTAATACAATTTATACATGTTGGTAATTGATTTAGATTCTACCATTAAATAAATCTCGTTAGATGATATTTAAACACAACACAGACAAATATTTTTCTTCATTATGTCACTTACATTCGTTCCTCCACTTCTCTAAATAGCATTTAGTGTTTCGATGGACGAACTTCCTTTTGCATTTGTATTACTTGAATTGCCAATAAGTATAGTCGTGGAACTAAGTAAATTTGCCCAATATATATACTCACTAAATGTAAGATCCGTGTTAAATATTAAACACGAATCTCATACCATTACTTGGGTTCACCTGACCAAATATTAGAGACGAAACACCTTATACATTTTCATAATGTTCATTTGGAAGGAAGACGTACTTCGACGACAAAATTCTATGGTAAAACTAATTGTTGGCAATTCAATTTTCATAGTTGTTGAGATATTATAAAATATAAGATTAGTGGCATCATAGTGCCTTAATTTTAGGTTGTGGTGTTTCTTCTTTTCCTTAATTCATGGGAATGGTTAGGAAAGTTCTGGTCTATATGATGTATGTTTTCTCTCATGACTTATACAAGAAATAAAATCACTTTCACATGGTATCATAGAGCAAGGTTCACAAACCCTAGTTTTTTATTTTCTTTCTTTTTCCATGAAAACTGGCAAAGCAGTTGGCCTAGATGATATACCAATTGAAGCATGGAAATGTCTAGGTGGAGTTGGAATTACATGGCTTACTAAATTATTTAATGTTATCCTAAAAACTAAGAAAATGCTTAATGAATGGAGAAAAAGTATATTGATACCTATATATAAAAACAAAGGGGATATACAAAATTGTGCAAATTACAGGGGAATTAAATTAATAAGTCATACAATGAAACTACAGGAAAGAGTTATAGAAGCAAGAATAAGAAATGAAACTAGTATATTAGATAATCAATTTGGCTTCATGCCAGGAAGGTCCACAATTGAAGTTATACACTTAATTAGACGATCATGTGAACAATATAACGAGAGAAAACAAGATTTACATATGGTTTTTTGACGACCTTGAAAAGGCATACGATAGAGTCAACCGGGATATAATGTGACGCGTATTGGAAAAAAGAGGAGTACAAATAGCTTATATAGATGCCATAAGAGATATGTATGATGATATAACATGTATCAGGACACCAACAGGAATATCTAGTGAATTCCCAAACACTATAGGTTTCCATCAGGGATCCGCTCTAAGCCCTTACCTTTTTATCCTAATAATTGATGAAATCACTAAACACTTACAAAAATCCATCCCTGAATGTATGCTATTTGCGGACGATATAGTTTTAATTGATGAAACAAGGGAAGGAGTAAATGCAAAATTGGAAGTTTAGAGAGAAGCACTCGAATCAAAAGGTTTTACTATAAGTAGGTCTAAAACAGAATACATGGAATGCTACTTTAGTAAAAACAACAGGAACAATGAGACGAAGGTTAAAATTGATGGACATGAAGTGAGTATAACAAAGAGTTTTAAATACTTAGGATCTATAATTGAAGAGAACGGATAAATCAATAAAGATGTCACACATAGGATCCAGGCGGGTTGGAATAAATGGAGGAGTGCATCTTCTATCCTTTGTGACCGTAAAGTACCATTAAAATTGAAAGAAAAATTTTATAAAACGGCCATAAGGCCCGCAATGCTTTATGGAGCAGAATGTTGGGCGACTAAATATGAACACGAACAAAAAATGAGGGTAGCAGAGATGAGAATGTTAAGATGGATGTGCGAACACACTAGATTAGATAGAATAAGGAATGAACACATTAGAAACAAAGTGGGAGTAGCACCAATAGATGAGAAAATTAGAGAAACACGACTAAGATGGTTTGGACATGTTCATAGGAGACCTTTAGATGCACCTGTGCGACGTTTAGAAGGTAGGGAATCACTCACACAAATCAAAAGAGGCAGAGGTAGACCTAAAAAGACTTGGAAAGAAGCTATTAAACAAGATATGTTATACCTAGAAATAAATGAAAATATGGCTTATGACCGTAAACGATGGCGCGATATGATCCGTATAGCCGACCCCACGTAGTGGGATTAAGGCTTAGTTTGTTGTTTTCCAGCAACCTTAGCTTCCAATTCCTTATTTTTTTCTCCCTCACCGGAATTACTATTCATATCGGAATCACTATTCAAATTGGGATCACCGTTCACGTCGAGGTCACTGTTTAAGGCAAATTACTGTTCGCACGCGCGTCACTGTTCATAACGAATCACTGTTCACACCCCGAGAAATTCTGTTCTACCGGAATCACTGTTCAATCGGGAAATTCTGTTTCTGTGGGCATCACTGTTCACTCCAGAAAATATTGTTCTGCCCGGTAATCTTGTCACGCCAAAAAAAAAATCTATTCTGCCCGAAAATACTATTCACACCGGAAAACACTGTTCACGTCTGCTTATTTATTTCATGATGTTTGATTCTTCTTTTAAATCAAAGGGTCCGATCGTTTGCCCTTCAAGGGTCCACAACCATTACAACCGAGAGCACATTAAATTGTAAGAACTTCTTGAAATCTTATTCTGAGGTTACTTTATCTCCTAGCGAATATAAATAGTATTTGGTGAAGGTATCCCAACATACCACATCTTGACCACTATTGCCGATTAATCGGTAATTCTCTTGTTTGTCTCTCGCTCTACACCTATGGGATGGGTTTTGGATTCGGTGCTTCCGATCACGTGATTTGGTAATTCCTCGTTTTTCTCTCAAATATCGCAAACCAAATTTCCCCATTATGTTATTGTTGCATATGAGTCTAAAATCCAGCCACTAGAGTGGTCGAGTCTCACCGACCCTCAATCCCCTCGAGTTCATCTTATGACTCTTATGGTTCTTAATTGTCCATTTAATTTGATATCCATAAGTAAACTAATTCGTTCCTTAAATTGTACCATAACTTTCACTTTTGATTTTTTTGATACAAGACCGAAAGACGGGGGAAGACGATTGGCACAGGATCCGAATCACGTGGGCTCTACTATCTTCAACCAATAATTTCCACTATATGTGTCCGCCATCGCATCCCCGATCTTCTCCATCGTCGTTTGGGTCACCCGAGTCTACCTAAGTTAAAAACAATGGTACTGGTCTTTCACAATTAAGTCTTTAAATTGTGAGTCTTGTCAATTAAGTGCAAACATGTTCGAGTTTCTTTTTCTAATCGTATCAATAACATACCGCATCTTTCTTTGATATTGTTCATTCGATGTTTGGGGTCCCAGTGTGTTAAAATCTTTCTTAGGTTATTGGTATTATGTCACTTTCACTGATGATTTCTCCAGGTGTACTTGGGTATTTTTAATGAAAGACCGTTCTGAGTTGTTTGGTATTTTGAAACTTTTTGCTCAGAAATTATGACTCAATTTGGTAAAAAGATTCGTGTCTTGCGTAGCGATAATGCAAAAGAATATTCCTCTGATCGTTTTAATTCCTTTACACGTTCCCACGGAATTATACATCAATCTAGTTGTCCCCATACACCTCAACAAAATGGGGTAGCTGAACGAAAACACAGACACATTGTTGACACAACTCGCACCTTGTTGATATATGCCAATGCACCTCTAAAGTTTTGGGGTGATGCTGTCCTGACTGCCACTTATTTGATAAATCGAATGCCATCCTCTGTGTTGAATGGTCAGGTTCCCTACTCTATTTTGCACCATACAACCCCTTTACATGTTGTTCCCCCTCGCATTTTTGGTTGTACTTGTTTTGTTCATGATCTATCTCCTGGTCGTGATAAATTGTCTGATCGATCTATCAAGTGTATTTTTCTTGGTTACTCCCGTTCTCAGAAGGGTTACTGCTGCCACTCTCCTCCTACAAAGCGTTTCTACATTTCTGCAGATGTTACTTTCTTCAAGGACATATCATACTTTGCCGCAACTACTATCTCTTCTCATGACTTGGATCATGTTTTGCCTATACCTTACTTAGAGTTTCTTCGACCCGACTCCTCAACCTTCTTTTTTCCCAAAGATTGCGGATGCTCCATCATCTTCACCATAGTCTCCTCCGCCTATAAATCGATTTGGCACTACTTATGAAAGACGGTCCGAGCCACAAGCTTCAGAGTCCTGTTCCAGAGATCTCTCTCCCTGCACAAGATCCCCCTGTTTCACCTGATCTGCCTATCGCCGTCCGCAAAGGTATACGCTCCACCCGTAACCCTTATCCTATCTATAATTTTATATCCTACCATCGTTTATCTCCCACATATGTGCTTTTGTTTCTACACTCTCTTCTATTTCTATCCCCAAGACAGTTTAAAAGCACTATCCCATCCAGGATGGAAACAAGCCATGATTGATGAAATGTCGGCTTTGGATTACAAATTGGCGGCTTGTTCCCCAACGCAATGTTGTTGGTTGTCGTTGGGTGTTTAATGTTAAGATATGCCACGATGGACAAGTCGATCGCTTGAAAGCTCTTTAGTAGTTAAGGGATATACACATATATATGGTCAAGATTACAATGATACTTTTTCTCCCGGTTGCAAAGATATCCTCCCGCCGCTTATTTTCTATGCATGATCGCCATGAAACATGGCCCTCTTTCAGTTAGATATCAAGAATGCCTTTTTGCATGGTGACTTGGAAGAAGAGATTTATATGGAGCAACCTTATGGTTTGGTATGCAAGTTACAAAAGTCTTTATATGGTTTGAAACAGTCACCTCGGGCTTGGTTTGGCCGCTTCAGCAAAGTTCTTGACCGAGCAACAACGGCCTGTTTCTTGCTCTTCCATGAAATCAGATTTCCTCCAAAGAATATACAGTAACCGGAAGTAGATCTTCGGTCATTCTCATCTCCTCTGCCTAATCGGCATCTGAATACCCAATCATATTAGTGTGGCCTTTATCAGTGAAAACAAGCATTTTTCCAAGTGATCCTTTAATGTACTTTACAATACGAATAACGGCATTCGAATGGCTATCACAAGGAGAGTTGAGAAATTGACTTACTATACTTACTTGAAAAGATATGTCCGGCCTGGTCATGGTAAGATAATTTAGCTTCCCAACTAGCCTTCGGTATCTTCCTGGATCAGGATAGAGTTCCCCCTGATTAGGAAGGAGCTTTACATTAGGGTCCATTGGAGTAGCATCTGGTTTACAATCTGTAAGACCTGTTTCTTCTAGAATATCAAGAGCATATTTCCTTTGAGAGATAACAACACCGGACTTTGACTGAGCTACTTCAATCCCAAGAAAATAACAAAGAGGACCTAGTTCCTCTTTACAACACCTCTTTGGAGATTACCACAATCTCCCTTGAAGATTACCACAATCTTCTACGGCACCTTGTGAAGATTACCACAATCTTCCACCTTGAAGAACACCAAATTCTTCAACACCTCAAAGATCACCAAACTCTTCAATAATAAGAAGATTACCACAATCTTCTTACACCTAACACCTAGATCATCCAAGTGTGTTCTTAACACAGGAACACTCACAAGGATATCTTGTGTTGAATAATGACCACAAATTCAAGATTACAACTCGATAATGAATAATACAATTTTGAGTGTAAGTGTAATCAAGAAATGAACACTCAAGATGTGAAAGTGTAAGACCTTAGGCTATTATAATAAGAATATTGAAAATGAAAGAACAAGTATTTGCTTGAGTGTATCTTGTTGTGTTGTGTATAATTGGTTGTCTTGATGCTCCAAAACTTCCTCTATTTATAGGAGATGATTGATCAAGAATAGACTCCTCTTGGGAATTGAAAATCTACAGAAAAATACAATTAAAATCAAGAATATAACTGTTAGAAATCAATCGCACAAATTAAGAAAAATATGTCTGCTGTCAACGACTAGAATTTTGCTGTCAAAACAATATGGCGACTGGTCGCGTAGAGATGAACGTTTGAAAAAAAACTCAAAAATTACATAGGGCGACCGATCCACATAGGGTTCGACCGGTCGACCCTATTTTAGACCGGTTGCCCTCTTATTTTTGCAATACAGAAGATTTACAAACACAGCAGATACCGGTCGACCTCTAGGTCGACCGGTCGGCCTCCTCCTGTTTTGTGTCCGTCCCGTTTCTATTTCTAAAAACAACTTCAGACACGGGATGCCCTATAGGGCGATTGGTTGGCCTCAAAACAGAGGTGTTGTCCAATTTTTGTCGAAAACAAACTTCAAGAAATACTGCGAAAAATAAGTAAAAACATTTAAATCGTTTGAGAGTATTTGGACAACATTTAGAAACATTGTTTTGGTGTAAAAACACTTTAAAACAAAATCATCAAAATCATGATAAAAACATTTATCAAACAATCTCCCCCTTTTTGATGATTACAAACTAAAATAATTTTACGAGATTTTAAGAGGGCAATTTTGAAAACAAAACGAATTTTCCGAAAAAAATAATAACCGCGTTTGAGCGACAAATTTTCAAACAATAGCCACAAGAAAGGGAGTAAAGATTTTCAAGAACCATTTTGCAAAAGCTCCCCTATCAACATGCACATCAAGATAAGTAAAAAGCTGACCATACAAAAGCTAAAAACTCGGCTTTTACAATGTAAACAAGAATATCATGAGCTTAGAAGCTCCCCTGTCAAAAACAACCATTAGTCGAGAATCACAAGTCAATATACATCCGGTGGACTAGTTTATATCCACAACTTATAGCTTTTCGTGAGCTTATTTTAGCTTCTTTGAGCTAAAGAGCTATTTCGATTCTTCCCCTTTGGAATCATAAAAAAGAATATTAGCACGATAAAAACATCATATAATCATATCAAAGTGCACATTTGAATCGATTTATCGAGCTTTTAGAATAATGAAGCTTAAATTCCAAATAAAAAGGGAAAATCTATCATTTGATTTTCAAAAGCTCATATAAATAGCAAAACATGATCTATATAAATATATAAGACTTTAAAAATCGAGAGTCATGTAATTGATGAAATTTTCTTAGAAGCAATTTATCAAACACTTGGTGGGCATCAAATAATAAAGAAGATGTATATAGCCCTTGTAAATGTAATCATGCCCAAAAGTTAACAAATGCATACAACAATCATATACCAACATGCTCATCAACATTAAAACAAGTTCTCGAGGTTCAACCCAATCGGTTGACAAAAAGAAACAATCAATCAACTAAGAATATAAGCAATATATGTAGAAAGGCATTACAAATGCCACCAAGCAAAATTAAAGAAGCACTTTTACCATCAAGTACTCCATCAACATCATAGTCAAAATTTACCAATTGCAATCACTTTGCTAATAGCACTCTTGCTAGTTCTTTCCCTTAGAAAAACAAACAACCAAATATCATTAGCAAAATAAGAGAAGTATTGTCAAGATAGTACATTACAACTTTTAAAGAAATGACATGAAAATAAAGCAAGATAAAATAACAAGACGTCACTCTTCATTGGAAGAGAAGCAAGCGGTGGGGAGGAGATGTTTTATGAACTTCTTCAATTTGCTCACAGACTTTTTGAGTACTCTGGCCAAACACCCAAGCAATGTTAGCTATGACATATTGCATTTGTGGAAAATCTGTGAAGTTGCCGAGCAATATGGATTTTTTCTTGACGTATAAGATTGCCAAAAGGAAATTGCTTAATTTTGGTGCAATTTTAATTGATGCGTCATTGAGTCATCACGCAGGGGGAACAAGAAGTTTGCCATGGGGGTGGATTTGCAAGCCTTCTTGCATTCGGGTTTTACCGTCATTGGAATTTAATTCGGAGATTATTCAAGATGACTTTGATAATGATAATATACAACAAATGGTCCGAATGCGTAAAAATATGCCAATTCGCCCTACTAAGACGCAAGAGGAAGACACGAGTTAATCATCCCAAAATCCTAATGACTTCTTTGATGATGAGGAAGCCGATAGATTGGCTTCGGGTGAAGGTCAAGGCAATCCGGAGGATAATAATGGTGTCCGCCCAAATCAAGCATCTCGTGAGTATTTTCAAGCCCAACTTGATAAACAAAGGATTAACTATGATACTCTTAGGGCTAGTCACGAGGAGCTTAGGCAAGAAAATTCGAAGCTCAAAAAGTCCGTGGGCAAATTGAAGAAGTTCATAAAACATCTCCTCCCCCCGCTTGCTTCTCTTAGATGAAGAGCGACGTCTTGTTATTTTATCTTGCTTTATTTTCATGTCATTTCTTTAAAAGTTGTAATGTACTATCTTGACAATACTTCTCTTATTTTGCTAATGATATTTGGTTGTTTGTTTTTCTAAGGGAAAGAAGTAGCAAGAGTGCTAGTAGCAAAGTGATTGCAATTGGTAAATTTTGACTATGATGTTGATGGAGTACTTGATGGTAAAAGTGCTTCTTTAATTTTGCTTGGTGGCATTTGTAATGCGCTTTCTACATATGTCTCAATTGGGTTGAACCTTGAGAACTTGTTTTAATGTTGATGAGCATGTTGGTATATGATTGTTGTATGCATTTGGTAACTTTTGGGCATGATTACATTTACAAGGGCTATATACATCTTCTTTATTATTTGATGCCCACCAAGTGTTTGATAAATTGCTTCTAAGAAAATTTCATCAATTACATGACTCTCTCGATTTTTAAAGTCTTATATATTTATAGAGATCATGTTTTGCTATTTATATGAGCTTTTGAAAATCAAATGATAGATTTTCCCTTTTTATTTGGAATTTAAGCTTCATTATTCTAAAAGCTCGATAAATCGATTCAAATGTGCACTTTGATATGATTATATGATGTTTTTATCGTGCTAATATTCTTTTTGATGATTCCAAAGGGGGAAGAATCAGGAAATAAGCTCTTTAGCTCAAAGAAGCTAAAATAAGCCCACGAAAGAAGCTATAAGTTGTGGATATAAACTAGTCCACTGGATGTATATTGGACTTGTGATTCTTGACTAATGGTTGTTTTTGACAGGGGGAGTTTCTAAGCTCATGATATTCTTGTTTACATTGTAAAAGCTGAGCTTTTAGCTTTTGTATGGTTGCTTCGTTACTTATCTTGATGTGAATGTTGATAGGGGGAGCTTTTGCAAAATGGTTCTTGAAAATCTTTACTTCCTTTCTTGTGGCTATTGTTTGAAAATTTGTCGCTTCAAACGGCTAGTTATTTTTTTTTCGGAAAATTCGTTTTGTTTTCAAAATCGACCTCTTAAAATCTCTTAAAATTGTTTTGTATTTTCCCTGAAATTTGCAGGTTCAAAGTAGAAGTGCTAGGCGGAAGTCTGTCAAAAGGCGGTGGTTGAAGGAAATGAAAAAAATTCAGAAGCAAAATGCTACCTGTGAATCAGAGGGTCTTGTAAGCTATCAAATACTTATTGAGACTCCTCCAACACTCATATCATGCTTTGGTTTGTAATCATCAAAAAGGGGGAGATTGTTTGATAAATGTTTTTATCATGATTTTGATAATTTTGTTTTAAAGTGTTTTTACACCAAAACAATGTTTCTAAATGTTGTCCAAATACTCCCAAACGATTTAAATGTTTTTACTTATTTTTCGGAGTATTTCTTGAAGTTTATTTTTGACAAAAATTGGACAACACCTCTGTTTTGAGGCCAACCGGTCGCCCTATAGGGCATCCTGTGTCTGAAGTTGTTTTTAGAAACAGAAACGGGACGAACACAAAACAGGAGGAGGCCGACCGGTCGACCTAGAGGCCGACCGGTGGCGACCGGTCGACGAGAGGCCGACCGGTGGCGTCGACCGGTCTCCTAGGTCGATCGATATCTGCTGTGTTTGCAAATCTTCTGTATTGCAAAAATAAGAGGGCAACCGGTCTAACATAGGGCTTGAGGGGGAGTGTTGAGATATTATAAAACATAAGATTAGTGGCAGCATAGTGCCTTAACTTTAAGTTGTGGTGTTTCTTCTTTTCCTTAATTCATTGGAATGGTTAGGAAAGTTCTGGCCTATATAATGTATGTTTTCTTTCATGATTTATACAAGAAATAAAATCAGTTTCACAATAGCTAAAAGCTAGGTACCTGTGGAACGAGAAAAGTTGGGTTTACTAATGCTCATACATAAGCATGCAAACAACGGGGTAGCAATCAAATTTAAATTGATGCTGAGGGTCAGAAAGGGAAAGGCTCCTCATGAATTGGACTAAGCATCTGTAACATTTAACATAGTTTCAGAAACATTATACCAGCAGCTTTGATTTCTGACTTTAGTTTCACACAACATGGATGTAATAGGACTGAGAAGAAATCTAGCTGACATGCTCTGTTATAGATAGTTTTATGTTAGCTTTTTGTAGTTTTGTTAAAGTAAATATCATTAGCTATTTATTTTTCCAATTTAAAAAACATGATACATGTCACAGATGATACAGGCTGTATCACATAATCAGAGGCAATTTTCTTTTTCTGTTACATTTGTTTATGTTGCCCTCTTTAGAAAAGGCTTTATTCCAATATTACTTTTGATGCATTCTATTAGATGTAAAATTTTAGTACAATTTCAGAAGCTTCATTTGATTGTGGTTGATACATTAACGTAGAAGTCTGAAAATATTTCACTGTTGGCTATAGGCTTTGTATTTTACCTCACTCTTTATTTATAGGGATAATTAAAAAAAAGACCTCAAACTAATTATGTCTTAAATTTAAGGGGGGTAACTGATATTTCTGGAAATATCGAGGTTTTTTATTGAAATGTTTTTTTGCTTATGAAATAGGAAAACGTAAGACGGAATCAAACATCAAGGGTTTTCTTTGCAATTTCCAAAAACCTCTCGTTTCTTTTTTTTGTGATTAGCCCGAACCTCATGGGATTTTTGTAATTATCCCTTTATTTATATTATGTAGGCACATTAAAATTTAAAAAAAGATTGTTAAAATCTTACTGTCATATTTTTTCATATTTCATGCTGAAGTTCAATTGACATGCTGCAGATTAACAATGAAGAGGGAATTAATCCCGAAAAAGCAAGTACTGGTGAGAAAGCAAGTTTACTGGTGGGAATAGAACCTGATGCCAGAAGGGAGAAAGGTTTTCGACAGAAGCTTAATGTGAGAAATTAATTTGTTTATGGTTCATGATGCATATATGTATTTAGGGCATACGTGGTCGCTTTTTCAGCCTCATTAACTTAATTGACATAATGATGCAGCAAGCTCCTAGGTACTTCGAGCCACCAAAATGCAGTGGGCCGGCATGCCATAAATATGGTGGAAACAAAGTCAAGAAACATAAGTCTAAAAAGAAGCAGAAACTGTGCTATATTTGCGCTGATGTTGGCCATGAAGGAAAGAGTTGCAAGAAGGTTTGTCTATCATATGCTTCAGAAATTCATGTCTTGAAATTGCTTTCGAGACAAGTTATCATGTTTTTTCCTCTTTCAAATCCTTTTACTAATCACCATTATTTTATGCCAAAAAATATTGTAAATTTTAACAAACATGAACTTTATTTGGCCTTATTATACTATATTTCAAGTAACTAGATAAAAGAATTATGGTACTTACTTTTTAGAAACTTTTCATATCTTTTCATTTTTTAGATTTCTTTTCTTACCCACCATTGTTAAATGCCAAAAATTCTTGTAAATTCCAACAAATGAATTTCTGTTGGCCTTATTTAGATTATATTTCAGGTAATTAGTTAAAATAATTCTTCCTATAAAAATAATAATTTGCGATACTTATGTGCTTTTCTTCAGAAATACGGAGTCATCAATGGGTATTTTTAACGAAGTTAATAGCTGATAACTTGTGTAAAAGCTTATTATTTTTATTTGCAGAATCCATTCTACCCACTGGAAAAAACAGTAAAGTCTATACAAAAGGCTTGCAGCATTTTTAGTCAATGGACATGCTCAAAATGATTTCAATGTCCATAATATTGTTAACAATTGTTTGCTACCAGTTCATTAATTCCTTTTTCGCCTTCATGGATCAGGTTAATGATTGCTTCATCTGCTCGGGAAAGGGGCACCTCGCCATGGATTGTCCAAATAAAAATGTCGAAGTGGATTTAACTTCTAGACTATGTTTAAAATGTGGAAATACAGGGCATGACATGTTCTCATGCACCAATGACTATGACTCAGAAGATCTTAAGGCACGTAAACTTTATGTACTTTCTATTTCAGTTTACCATTTGCAATCAGTTTGGCAGTATGTAATTTAAATGTCTTTATAATTCCTAGTAATGTTCCCTAAAATATATAAACAAATAACATTCTCCCTTAGAGAACCCATTTATTCATTTATTACGAAATCCTTAGAAAACTCAAAAGTATAGAAAAACAAAATGGAAAAATAGCAACAAGACTTTAGCTACGAAAAAGAAATGCGTTGTGGTTGGAAAAATAGTTATATTGTGTATCATGTGTTTATGTGCTTAAAGATGGTTGTTGATGATTGCGTTGGGAATAGTGTTGTTGCCGTTAAGATCGTTTTACAAAACATGTTTTAAAAATAGGGGCTAATATTAGAAAAACAGAGGTTAATTGTTCAAATTTAGCCACGAAACACAAGGAATTTGTTGCTATTTTTAGATATATAAAATCTAGCGACTAGTTTCAAACGTTCATCGTTGAAGTTTTTTTTTTTAAATATATAAATATTTGTATTTTGCAACGATCTTTCTAGCAACAACGTTTGATGCAAAATGATTTCTTCTTGAATTTGTCTATGTTAGCGACGGAAATTTTCGTCACTAAAAAATGTTTGTTGTAGTGTCATTTAAAGAACATGTTTGTTGTATTGTCATTTAATTCTTCATTAACGAAACACTCTTATTATTTTTTACTACAAAGGAACCTTTGCAGTTTTATAAGGAACAGAATCAGTGAGTTTTTAAATATTCAGTTAAGCCTCCATACAAGTTCATTTCTTTCCCTTAAAGCCATAGGTTAACCAAGAAATAATTCTTTTGTGAAGCTTTCATTTCCTAGTCATCAATATGCTTTCCTAAAGATCAAAAGCCTTACGAATACTCTTTTATGTTCATATTGAATCGTTAATCTCGTTGACAGGCTATCGTGTGTTATATTTGCAAAAAGGCTGGTCATCTCAGCTGTGTTGAGGACAAAACCGAAGGACCAAGAGAAGCTTCATGTTACAACTGTGGGGAGTCTGGCCACTTTGGTTCGGTTAGTGTAACCTCATCAATTTGTAAATTTTTCAATGGCCCTTGCAAGCTTTGCGTAGAATTCTACTTTTCGACCCACCCCAACTCATGCATGCCTTTGTAGGAGTGCACAAAATCGAGAGCAGTTGCCATTGATCCTGAAGCATTTTGCAAAAAATGTAAAAAGCAGGGTCATTACAGGCGACAATGCCCCAAAAAGGTTAGTTATCGGTAAATTGAGACGCCATTGAACTTTGCTTTGAGCTTTCTCTCTCTTTGGCTGGGTTGCTTTTGGTTGAGTGGTTGTGTACTTCCCGCCACGTGTATATCTGCATGTGCATGCACACTCACCCACCGGTTAATTTTAGGTTTAATTACAAAAAATACCCCAAGGTTCGTTCAGTCTAATTACAAAAAAAACTCATCATCTTTTAAAATTACAAATACTCCTTGATTCATGTTCCATTTTACAAATTGCGCCTATTGAAGAGGGAATTTGTTAAGCAGATGCAAACCTCAAGGGGTGCTCGTAATACCATAACACGTATTTGTAATTTTCGAAGATAACTGATTTTTTTTTGTAGTTAGGCTAAACCTCAGGGTTAGTTTTTGTAGTTTACCCTTAATTTCATGATCTTGCAGTCAATGACATATTGACATCTGTGAGAATCAAGTATACTTAATGTGCACAGTCAGTGACATGCATCATCTGTTAGAATGATCGACTAATGCACAGTATGGACACTTTCTACAGAAAAAACCGATGACTGTGGCGGAGAAAGAAGCAGCAGCAGCAGCTAAAGCGGCAAAGAAGAAGGCCCGAAGAGCTCGCAGAATGGAAAAGACCAACCCTACGCCAACAATTAACGCATCTCAGAGTCAGCCCAACAGGTGGTGGTGCCCTCCAATTGTGGGCCCATTTTACGGAAGACCTGGATCGAACGTCTGGTTATCGCCTGCAGCTGCTGCAAGAAGCAACGTTAGCCACCACGCAGGACTGTCGCCTTTTCCTCAAAATATCAACCATCAAATAGGAATTCAAGTTCCCAATCCCTTCACTCAATTTCCTCATCCATATTGGCATTATCCGAACAGACCTCAAATTCCTCAGACAGGAAGTGAAATTTTGCAACCTATGATTCAACTTCCTGACCCAACATGGGAATTTCATATAGGGACTCAAATTGTTCAACCACATCTTAACCATCAAACCGGAATCATGCTTTCTCGGATAGAATCTCAAGTTCCTCAAAATTCTACTGTTTTGCCGACCCAATTTCATCGTGTAATTCAGAACAATCCACAACAACCTCTTAGCCATCAAACTGGAGTTCCGCCTCATCATCATGTTTTAACCATCAACAGCTCTTCTTCTTCGCCGCCAAAGCAGTAATTAAGCAGAACTACACTTCCTCCAGCATATATTTCAGTATCAAATCTTAGCTCAGACCCCTTGTAGAATTTATAATACATTGCATTAGATTATTAGAATACAAATATTGGAAATAGAATACTTTGAGAGGAAGCACAGGCCCGCTTGGGAATTGGAATGTCAGGTTTCTGTATCTTGTATTGTACTTATAGCAGAGTAATGTAGACAAAGTAGAAAGAAAATCCTTTTAAGATTCAAATTGTCCTTGGATTCAATGTTTTAAAAAGCACTAGGCGCTAGTCGGGTTGTAGACAGGGGCCTAGTGCCTTAAAAATATATCCATTTTTATGCATAATTCTCATAAGACATAACTATAAGTTATATAAATGATATTTAAACCTTTTTTGAATGAATATGATATTTGAACATGAGAGAATTCAACAACAAAAATCCAATAAAATTTATAAATCATATAAAATATAATACTTTAATAGATATTGCATTGGTTCATATAATGTCGTCGGTGGTACTTTTACTAGCTGGAGTCATGTTGTTAGGGTTTTAAAAAAAAATTGCATCTATGCGCCGCCTAATCCTAGCACCGCCTAGGCTGGTTGATTAGCCAAAAATTCGAGCGGTTGGTGTCTGTCTGCCTACTCGCCTAGACGGCCACCTAGGACTTTTAGAACACTGCTCGGATTACATCTTTATTTAAAAAAAAAAATATCTTGATTTACGTTCTTAATGCCTGCTGAGACAATTTAGACAGCGATTGGAATTTGTTTTCTCCATTGTAATTCTTTTTTTTCTTGAAGGGATCTGTGCGACATTTTTAATTCTCTTTCTCTAGACTTTTTATTTATTTTCCTCGTACTATTATTTCTTAACTGCTGGTTCCCTGGTGGTAGAAGGATAGGCTCGATATATTCAGTAAGACTAATTGTGCGAGTCATCAAATCTCTAAATTTCACAATTTAAAATCTCTGCTATTGAACTGATTGTTTCTCAGCTGAATAATCACCATTATAATTTTCTCTTTTTTATATCACAGAAATACAGACTTTTTCACATGTCAACACTGAACATAACTGATGCGGGACAAAGGGCACAATACATGTACTGTTAGTTGTTCGAAATATATACAACTCCAAGGCAACTTGCCAACTTCCTCCAAAGTATATAATTGAAGCTATCAGATATTCTTCTCTCGCGAAAGGATTTTGTGATTACTCCTGTGAGCATTTTTTGTCGTCTATCCCTGATAATAATCAAGATATCAGAACTCATCCACGGAGAGTTTTTTAGTAAAGAATGGTGACAATTAGGGATAAATACCTGTTGGCTCATAAGTATTTCCACCGCAACGTTCAAATCTCCATCAGCAGCTGCCATTGCTACTTCCACTTGTGTCTGAAAAGAAATCCAAGTAACGATTGAGTGCACATCCCAAGCTAGTAATCTATACCGTGTCAGTGATAAAATGTTACCTTATCAAAGCCCATTGCTAAGAGTTTCTGAACTTCCTCTTCAGCCGCAACGGAACCCTACATCAACACAAGTTACAAAAACCTCTTAAAGAATGAAAATCATGGGGGTACTATACGGAAAGATGCAATTATTATCAGATATTTAAACCTGATTTTGAGTTCTGGCAGGCATCACTGCACTATTTACAACAGACGGCCTGAAAGCAGAAACAAAGAAACCACAATAATCAGACTGCACTGATAAGAAGCCAATTCTAGTGGGATATTCATATCAGCTGTCACATACTGTTTAATTTTCGTTTTTCTTAATACTGATGCTTTAATGATAGGAAACTATTAGTCCATGAGTGACAATACATATGACTGTCCTTCCATTATGAAAGGTACACAGAAAGAAACTACAAAGTTCGATTGAAAGAAATGGCTAATTAGCATTTGTGCAATTCCAGTATTGCAAGGAATTCCCATGCGGACAAACTCAGACACGCCAGCAAAGTAGAGATAATGAAAGATTCCATGAATATACCTGCCGTCTGATATCCGCTGTCCACCTCCAATGTTTGCTGGATGTGACGCCTGATCCAGATTGTTACCATCATCCAAAAGTCTTGTTTGTAAACTAGAATCAGAATTTGAAAGTGAAGCTGCTTGATTTGTGCTAGAACCAAGGGACCTCCCTCTCCCAGGAAACCTATCACTGTCTTGCGCTGTCTGCATTTAGTGAGCACTATACTTGCTTAGTAAATGCTAATTTGGTACGATCACTCTATTGGCTATATACTAAATTCTTTTATACAAGGTAACTTCCCTGCTTCAAAGTATTTAACTGTTAAGAATCATGTAACTTTCTAAAATTTTGCCAAATAAAGGGGTTTGTTGGTATTTCAATCTCTTAATCTCGTGCAACAGTTAGGTCAGGTGCAAGATGGTACTATCCATGTACAAACATTTGGTTAAAACAAAACTTTCTATAATGCCCTCAATAATAGTCAAATATAAAATACAACCACACATCCAGAAGGTACAAAAACTTTATGATAGTGCAATACTACAAGGCGTTGTAAGTGTTACAAATTTTAGTTTGTCGTGTAAAATTTAGCACAACTTTCAAATTTTTTCTTTTTATTGGAAACACATTGCACTTTCCTTTATTTCATTTTACTTAAGCTTCTCTATCTTCCTTCCACACTACTATCCTACGTTGTCAATTTGATTAAAGTCGCAGAAGAATGTTCCGGGATAATGCAATCTCATGCTAACCCCAACTTCCCCCATAGGCCCCTTTCCACAAAAAAGTAAAAGAGAAAACATTAACACTGCAAGATGTCCAAAGTAATACCTGCACAGAACTTTCTCTTTGTGGCATCCAAGAAGACAGATTCCTCCACATGTTTCCAGAAAGTAATCCACTTTCGAGGGGAATAAAAGAATATTAGACTTAAAGTCACAGATCCCAAAAACATGCTAATAGAATACATCTACTTATGAAGTACAAGCATGGAGGATCTACCTTGAAGTGGTGCTTTGAGTGGTATATGTAGGGATGTGGCCAGAAGTATTGCTGCCGGTGCACACTATAAATTTAGGTCTCCTAACACAAGCAGACTGCACCAACATACAATGAGTTTTATACTGGAGATGCATGTAAAATTGCCAAGACTTATAGTTTTGCCAAAAGAAGGTGCACATCAGCACATGACATTAACAGCAGCTAAGCACTGTCCATGTATGTAGATAATATATTCATATCTTTCGCTAAATCGATTTCAAAATAGGCCATGGATGAAAAATTTCTAATCGTTCATCTTCTGAATGAACAAAATGGACCAGAAGAGGAGTGTATCAAAACTCATCATAACGTGAATCCTAAAGTTTCAACAACATTTCCATCACAGCAAACATATACCAAGGCTCCAAACACATTTATGCAATATGCACAGAAAGAATCAATCAAACAAGCACATGTACAAGGACGTGGTGTCAGATAAACAAGATGCTGTGGCGACGATTCTATCATGGATAGATTAACAGGTTTCTCAGCTTTCCTCTTTTGCCCTCTATAAGTTATATTGAGATTTGACTAAGAAATCTACTTTCTCCTTCCTTCTATAAATTCCAAAATATACCAAGTGAACGCTTTAGTAGTATGATGTATTCCCGATTTTCTTATTGCATGATCTTCTATTCCCTGTCCCTTTTGAAAAGCATTCTTTCGAGCGCCTTAATCATGGGATTTGCTGCACTTGCATAGTAATTAAAGTGCATTATCTTGTTTGACCTCCTTCACATCATTAGAGTGCTTAAACTAGTCCCAGCCCACCAACCGGATTTTACTGCCAATCAGTGACTTAATTCAGAACACTGTCATACCTCCCAATGTTGCCACAAGTGCTTGTAAAAGTAAAAAATATTCTCAAGAATGCCTCACCAACAACCTCCTGCAACCCAGCTTCCCATTGTAAAATATGCTGAGAAAACTTGATACTTCTTCATTAAATGGTTACATATTTATACAAGGAAAGTTGGAGACACATACCCTAAAAGCCTCCCACTCACTCCCTAAAGCACTCCCTAAAGTACTCCACTATGTTCCCTAGAATATTGATTCTATTTATTATATACACTAGCTTTAACACTCCCCCTAAAGTTGGAGCATACACATTTATCATGCCCAACTTGTTACAAAGATAATCAACCGAAATCCATTAAGAGCTTTTGTGAAGATATCTCCCAATTGTTCTCGGTTTTCACGTATCTGTAGAAATCAAGCCTTCTGAATCTTTTCATGAATGAAGTGACAATCAATTTCAATATGCTTTGTTCGTTCATGAAAGAGAGATTTAAATAATGTGGAGTGCGGACTTGGTTGTCGCACCATAACTTAGCGGTATAGAAGCTTTAAGGCTACTTGGTGAGAAGTTGATGTATCCACATTATTTCGCACACGATTTGGCCATAGCCCTATATTCGATTCTCCGCACTCGACCGTGAAACTACATTTTGCTTCTTGCTTTTCCATGACACCAAATTACCTCCAACAAATACACATAACTTTGAAATAGATCTTGATCTTCCTCGATCCCGCTTGATCGATCTCGAAAAACCTTCAATTCTAGTATGCCCATGATTGCTATATAGAATTCCACGCCCAGTGCTCCTTTCGAGATAGCACAAAATATGTTCAATGACTTTCCAATGATAGATTGTTGGAGAAGACATATATTGGCTTACTACACTCCGAGAATAAGCAATATCGGGACGAGTAATGATTGAGATAATTCAATTTTCCAACCAATCTCCTGTATCTCTCAGGATCCGTAAATAACTCACCATCTTTTGTAAGTTGTACATTAGGAACCATAGGAGTGTTGCATGGTTTAGCCCCTAATTTTTCTGTTTGGATAATAAATCAAGTACATATTTTCTTTGAGATAAGAATATTCCTTTCTTACCTCTTAAAGACCTCAACGCCCAAGAAATACTTTAGTACCCCCTATATCTTTTGAAACGGGTATGCGAAACGCTTTGAGAGATGAGATACCACTATTATCACTTCCAGTAATGACAATATCATCAACATAAACCACTAATAGAATGATACCGACTGTAGACTGTTTGTAGAAAACCGAATGATCGGATTTACTCTTCTTTATCCCAAAATGCTCAATAGCCCAGCTAAAGTTTCCAAACCATGCTCGAGGACTCTGTTTCAAACCGTATAAAGACTTACGAAGACGACAAACTTTCTCACACTCCCCCTGAGCAACAAAACCAGGTGGTTGCTCCAAGTAGACTTCTTCCTGAAGGTCACCATGAAGAAATGCATTTGTGATGTCTAACTGATGTAAAGGCCAAGAATATGTGGCTGCCATAGAAATGAACAATCGGACAGACGTGAGCTTAGCAACAGGAGAAAAAGTGTCAGAATAATCAACTCCATATGTTTGTGCATATCCCTTAGCAACAAGTCGAGCTTTCAATCGAGCAATAGTTCCATCACGGATTAGTTTTAACAAAGAAACACCCATTTACAACCAATAGCCTTTTTACCGCAGGTAAATTCACTAAGTCCCAAGTACCGTTATAGTCTAAAGCATTCATCTCTCAATCGCCTTTACGCCAACCCGAATGAGATAAAGCTTCATGAGTAGTTTTAGGTATAGAGATAGAGTCAAGAGATGCAATAAAAGAGCATGAGGATGGTGATAAATGATTATATGACACAAATGAAGACATTGGATAAGTACACTGCCGTTTACCTTTACGAAGAGCAATAGGTAGATCATGACTTGAATCCGAATTCGATGACGGAAGAAGCGCGCGCAGACATGGAGCCGAGTGGAGCAGAGCAGGGGAGCGAGGAGCAGGAGCAGATATGTTAGATGGTTGGCGACGACAATAAACTTGTGTTATTGGAGGTTTAGTAGGAGATGGAGGAAGGTCAGAACTAGGTGATGTAACAGTGTAGATTAGTATATCATCGTCGGTGTATGAAGGAACAATATCAGAAGAGTAGGTAAAGGGTGTTTGATCTAGAAATGTGACGTCGGCAGACACGAGATACCTATTAAGACTGGGACAGTAACATCGATAACCTTTTTGCACTCGGGAATATCCAAGGAAAACACACTTTAGAGATTTTGGGTCGAGTTTTGTAACTTGTGGTCGAATATCCCGAACAAAGCAAGTACACCCGAATGTCCTCGGCTCAATGGGAAATAGGGCTTTATTGGGAAAAAGGATTTGAAAAGGAATTTCACCAGATAGAGCGGAAGAGGGCATTCGATTAATCAAAAAACATGCAAATAAACCGCATCGGACAAAAAATATTTAGGAACCTTCATTTGAAATAATAAAGCTCTAGCGGTATCAAGGAGATGCCTATTTTTTCGTTCAGCAACACCGTTCTGAGATGGCGTATCCACACAAGAAGTTTGATGAATAATGCCATGTTGGACCATGTATTTTTGAAAAGAATCAGATAAGTATTCTTTAGCATTATCACTTCTCAAAATTTGGACAACGACATTGAATTGAGTTTTAATTTCAAAGACAAAAAGTAGTAAAATGATTGAACAATTCGTAAGCGAGTTTTCATAAAAAATAACCATAATAAATACGAGAATAGTCATCAATGAAAGTAACGAAGTACTTAAACCCTATTTTAGACACTATAGGACAAGGACCCCAAACATCAGAATGGACTAATGCAAATGGAGCGGTAGCTCGTTTTTGGACTCGAGGACTAGAACTCAAACGATGGTGTTTAGCAAACTGACATGGAAATCAAATAAGAAACTTTCATCAAAATAATGAAACTCGGGAATCTTATCGGAGCAACATTGTCTGTCGCTATTGTCATGAACCAGGGCACATTAAGAAGGATTACCCAAAGTTACATCGAAAGAATCGGTTTAACCAATCAACACATCTTGCTTTTGCTAATGGGCCTCCTGAGTCTATTTCAATTTCGCCAATGAATATGCTAAGTTCTTACAAGATACCAAGAATCTCTAAAGTCTTCATCTATTCCCATCTCCGCCATAATCGATTCGGGTAAAATACCAACACGCCTTGTTTCCTCATCTTCCAAATGGGTAATTGACTCAGTGCAACAGATCACATGTCAGATAATCGTGGCCTATTTACTTCCTTTAAATCTCATGCTTCAAATTCTTCAGTTACCTTAGCAGATGGATCCACATCTCATGTTTCAGGATCTGGTACCATTATCCCGACACCATCGCTTCCTTTACAACTGTCTTAAATCGCCCGACTTATCCTTTAATTTGATTTTGTTAGTAAACTTACCGTTCCGCTCCCTTAATTGTTGCGTCTCATTCTTTCCCGATTTTTGCTTGTTTCAGGATCTCGTGACGAAGAAGACTATTGGTAAAGGACATGAATCTGGGGGTCTCTACATCCTTGATACTCAAATTCCCAAGTCTATTGCATGTTCTGGAATTGTGACCCCTTTTGAAGCACATTGTAGGTTAGGTCATCCTTCATTACCCTTGTTTACCCGTTCCCTTTTCAATCCAAAAAATAAAGTCAAAACAAAGTCGGACTAAAATCAGAAAAACAAAATGAATATTGACAAAAGTCAAACCTGGTCAAACCGGACAGACCAGGGAAACGGCGAGTAAAAGGTTGGAAAGTGGAACTAAGGTGTGCCAACTAGCAAGAAATAATAGACAAAGCAAATCCTACAATAAAACCCAACAAGCCCAGCTGGATAAGAACCTAAAACAGAGAGAAATGAGGTAACTTGACCTCAACAGGGACTGTCGGAGCGCGTGTGAACAGTGCGCGCCGGCGACAGCGACAAAACTCTGGAATACAGCAAAAGACTGGGAGGTGCGCAGCTGAAAACTCAAAATATGGAAAAAAATTAAAATCTGAAAACCCGAGCTGAAGAGGAAAAAAAAAAATCTGAAACCCTAATCCCTCTCGAACCTCAGCTTGATACCATGTAAAATATGCTGAGAAAACTTGATACTTCTTCATTAAATGGTTACATATTTATACAAGGAAAGTTGGAGACACATACCCTAAAAGCCTCCCACTCACTCCCTAAAGCACTCCCTAAAGTACTCCACTATGTTCCCTAGAATATTGATTCTATTTATTATATACACTAGCTTTAACACCCACCAATTACCTTCTCTAACAATCGCGCCCCCTTCTCCCCAACCCAACAAAGAGACGGGGAGTTAAGGACGTTGTAGTAAGGACTGAGTAAGAGATGGATCTTAAAAGTGCCTTTTTTCATATATTTTTATGTAGGTGTATGTATTTAGTGCAGAAACATTTAGATGTCGCAGGTCCTATCAGATATGACTCACAAGCTTACTCATGCATTATGCATATCAAAGACATGTCTTGAGTTTCTTTTGCTAATGTGATCTATTTTTTTAAATAAAAAAAAGACCCCTCAGACATCTCTTTTACATAACAAACAAACTCTGATCTCAAAGAGAACAAATTTTATTAAGCCGAAAACTTTATTTAATATACAAGTTCCATTTCAAGTTTTCAATGTTAGAGAATGGAAGTGTAACAGATTATGCATTCCTTGATACTCTTATTTCAGAGTGAAAGATACAGAGAACTTAAGAAAACAGGGGGGGTGGGGGAACAAAAACAAACACACACACACACACACGTGCACAGAGGGCAGGGGGAAGAAGAGGGAGGGTCGGAAAGGGAGAGGGCGGGAGAGTTATGTACCAAGAAACTAATTTTCAAAGGACACTTACAATCCAGGAGGAGGACTCAATGGACGAATAGAAGGATGTCCCAGGAATCAAGACGTTAAACAACCCAAAAGTATCTGGTGTCAATAAAAAATAAATAAGAACATTTAACACTTATTTAAGAAGGGAAAGGGTGTTGGAGAGTGTATATATATATATATATATATCATAACAGTTGGATCACATACATGCATATCCGGACAGAATACCACATAGGTGTCCAAGAAACGATATATTTGTCATAAGAAGCTGAAATACTGCTAACAATATCCATACATACCTGAAATTTGTATGGTAAGTATCATACACAGATAATAAGGAACAAACTCTACCAAAAATTAAGTAAAGCATTAAAATATGAACTTAACTGACCATTTTGCAGGCACATTAAACAGTCCAAAGAAACTGCAGGTTGAGAGAGAAAATTTGATCAGTTCCGTGTTTATTAATAACTTAGTACAGTAAATGTATTACACAATGTCAAATAGCAGGAAACAAATACTGCCTGAGTGCAACTTTATTGTTCCTATGTCCTTTTAAGGATGTCCTAAAGTACTGAAAATGACATTTTATTCCAAAACTACCCTCTCACTAAAAGTAATGATGTGGTGTCAATAGCATACAACCACTACTTCTCGAGGTTATAGTTTGAAGATACACATATAAATCACTATTCAACTCTGATCTAAAACTCCAAGTTGAGTCAAACTAAGGCAGTGGGAGCAGATTACCTGGCAAATATAGCCACAGCATAATCTGTTCTTGGCTTAACTAAGGTTTCATAACAAAAACAGCAATGGCATGCAGATAATATAATACTTATAAATAAGCAATCAGCAACACAAACCTTCGAGACTGGACTCCACTAAGACTTGTCTCTATTACGATCATAGAGAATAGGATCCCTGAGAAACCTATTGAACACTGATCCATGAAATACCCATCGAAATGAAAAGGATTATAAGCTACCAGTAATGCAATAACTAGATGAATTATGGCATTGCTTGTGGCCAGAAGAATTATTATGTACAACAAACGGATAGATCCCATAATTCTTTCCAGCTCAGAGCCCATGGGAACCAATGCCAACATGTTAAAGAGAACATGGAGCAAGGAGCCATGAAAAAGAATAGCGGTGTAAATCCTGTAAACTGTAGAAGGGAGAAAAAGAAAAAAAAAAAGACAAAAGAATACATTAATGGAAAGAATATCAGCACAAATATTCTTAGAAAGCAAAAAGTACACGTCTCAAGTACAATCTAGAGCATCAATGATGGGCGAGAAATCCTTCATCAACTAGGATTTAAAATTCTCACCAGTATCTATTTATCTCAATACTATTTTCAACCTAAGTTCAATATCTTTCCATACAAGTATACAACAACATATGTTCTACCTTATTAGACCAATAACAATAATATAAAATATCGAAAGGGAGCAGCAAAACTTTTCTGTTACAACAAATAAATAAAACTTTAAAAAAGAAAGGTGCAGAAATAAGGAATAAAAATCTAACGAAGGAAACTTAGGCCGGCATATGCATTGCATTCAGATAATTTGGATTGTCAACGTAACATTAAAAATTGATCCAAGATTCAACTAACTAGATCAACAAAGTAAACATAACCAGAGAACACTGAAAAGATTTGGTTATTTGAACTGGATCAAAATTTAATCCAAATCCATGAAAAAGGCTATAGAAATTAATTCCCATATACTATGAATATAATAGGATGAAGATGTGGCGATAACCTAACACCAAATTCCTTATATCTTGAAATAATAAATATATGTTTAGGCTCTTGTGGATGCAATGTGATCGAGCACAGAACCAAAAACTTAGCGCGTATCTGCACCCACCGATTGCGCATGATTGAAGTTCTACTTCCAAAATTTCAGTAAAATTTCTTGCAACTAAAGTTTTTGGCGAAGAACTAGTCCATCAATTCTTACTACATAAGGCCTCAGACTCGCAATTTTTGCAGGTACTTTTAATCTAGAAGAGTGCAAGAATATGGGAGAATGAGAAATCACTCTTGGTTCAAACCTTCAGGTGAAGAATTTCTCATTCCACCAATTTACAACACAATTATCCTTCATCTTTTACTCATGAAACTGACAACAGAAGTAACAATTGACAATACACATTCTGTTCCGGACTTCATGCATCGACGACCTGTCCACCAATGGACCTTCAATTTCAGTTGGTAATTTTTTTTTTCCTACCAACTAAATCACTAATTCCAAATATAGCAAACGATGAAGATTGAGGGGAAGCCAAAGCTTCACCATCCAATATTGAACGATAACAAGGTTGAACCATAAAATCTAATCAATTGATAGGTTTATCGCGCCTAGCAATTTGTACTTCACTATTCTATATAATTCCTAATTGTATATTCTTGTCCATTTAGATGTCATCCCCAACATTTATTAGCAAATAAGATTTATTTCACTAAACATTCATGTGAGCATAGTAAACTTGGTTTACACTACACCGAAACTCGAATTAATGACAATCATTTTTGGACCTAATGTTGCAACTCTTTTCCTTGAAAAACTGATTTATTTATAATATCTTTAAACAAATAAGATTATGAGCCCTAATTGTTTATCTCAATCCCAATAAGTTGCACAGCCCAACATCACCACCCTCTACATGCATAACTTGGATATGCCCTGATGCCCTGATCTTTTTATACTTGCAATTCTTTCTGAATGGAAACAAACCAAAAATAAATTAATAAATCAAATACTCTACAAACCTTGCAGCACAACCCGTTTCTTTATTGAGAAGAATAAATTACCTTGAAAATGGGAAACAACAGCCGAGGGCAGGAAGCATACTTCGACAAAGGAGTCATACCCAACCAACAGACAGACAAAGTAAATGATCCCACAAACAACTACTACTGCCGACGTGAGGAAAGGAATGCCTTCCCACCATTGATTTAACCTAGTCGGCAGACCTGCCTATACAAACAATTGAAACGATTCAGAATTGACTACCAAGCTAACACTGTTACTACTTCAAAAAAAAAAACGATTAACACAATATTAATCATGTTAGGCTCAATGAATTCTATGTAATTAAAACCAGATCTCAAAATTGTACCAAAAACCTGGTAAAAGCGACCACAATTACACTATTTCAAAAGATCATAAAACACAATCCAATGAATTAAAAAAAAAAAAAACAACAGCCAAAAGCCCAAAAAGAAAGTTTCTTCTTCGAGTGGCATGATGTAGCTATACACCTCATAATTTCTTAGAACTAAATCGCAAGTTTCCTAATCAATAATACGACACTAATTGACTAAAAATCGAGTCTCAGCTCACTTAAACCCTGGAACTTTAGAAACCCTAGGTTGCACATTGTCAAGAAATTACATATACAGGACTGTGTATATACATTTAATGGAGAGTGGAGCTGAGAGAGAAGTGTTATTAGTACCTCGGAGACAATGTTTGATCTCATCTCGCTGTGAAAATCTTCGAGAATTTTCGGTGCCAACGTTTCTCAGGTTGATTTGGGAAACTCAAATACAAGAGAGACGTTAATATTATGATCGGGTCGGGTATTTGAACTTACAGGGTATGATCTGTTCTGTAATTCCGCTATTCTTTTTTTTTTTTTTCCAACAAAAGAAATATATTTTTATTATCCTTCCAAAAATAATTATTTCCCCAAATAAACCTTCAATCATTATCCTTATTATAATATAAAATAGTATAAATTTTGATGCGACTGTCGACACAAAATTCTATAAAGAAAGATATCTACATTAGAAATTTCAGGAGTACTTTATTCCGAAAGAATTTTTTTACAAAAATACAATACATTATTATTTTAAAATGCATTTTCATCCTCTACACATTATTTATAATCACATTGCACAAATATATCTTCTCAAATTATTTATCTTAAAACACCTGTAATTCACGAATTTTTTTATAATCTGAGAAAAAAATGGAAGTTTTTAACATTGTGAAGTTTGAGGGGTTTTGAATGAGAAATTAGCAATTGAAGGTGCCATAACCTTAAATCATTATTATTTTCTATTTATGTCGCAGTAATTGCAGAGGACCTATCATGGTTTCCTAAAGGAATAATTTTTGGGCAATCTCACTAATTTTATTCGGAACCAATATTTTTACCAAACACTCTGGATTCCCCATAGGCGGAGTCTTTTTGGGGAAATTTTTCTTTCCCCCCATTGAAAAATGTTTTTAAAAAATAATAATATAATTATATGTGTAGCAAATATTATTTCAAAAATAAATTTTTGTTTACCTCATACTTATTAATAATTATTGTAAGTAAATAATTATACATTCAATTACATCCCCTCATGACAAAACAACATTAACGAGACGTCAAAATAACAAAAATATAATAAAAAAAAGTCTCACTTACTACAACGAATAACATTGACAAATATTGAGAATCATTTGGTAGTATAATAGTAAGACGTTTGAAAAACTCAAACATGTGTTTGAATTTGAATCCCACTTAGCTCCCTCCTCTCCTCCCAAAATTTGTACTGGAAAAAAAATGACAAATACCTCCCAAAATATATCACATTATTTTTCCCCAACAAAACAATGGCATGTGAATTGATTTTTCACCTTTGTGCGGTGTGATGTCTATGGTGATAGTGCAACTTAGAGTTTTATTTGGATTGTTATATGTTGTAGGTTATATAGATTGTTATATGTTGTAGGTTATAATATGATTTGTAATACGTATTCTCAGAAAGAAAAAACAAGGAACAATACCCTAACGTGCAATTTTCTTTACCAAATGCAACTTTAAATGCCCCCAAACTTGGAATGAAGAAAATACAGCAAGAAGATGTCTACAAAGCCACAATTTTGTTCTGTAAAGAAGTATAGCTTTAATTTTCTAATGCCTTCGTCGTTCCCCTGAAACCTTGAATTAGCTATACTAAGCAAGTCGATAGCTTGATCCAATTCTCAAAAGGTTTGAGCTGCAGTAGCATTAGGTAAGCACACACATGGAGAAGTATATAGGCCCCTATAATTGTTTCTAATTATCCCACCCACCGAGCCTTGCTCCAGGATCATAGCTGGTAAAAAGCCGAAACTCATTGCCAAGTTTGCTTGAGTGCTGAGGTCGAAAACCACATGGGCGTAAGCCTAAAAGCTCGGCAGCCAAATCCTTTTGCACCTCACCTACAAGAGATTAAAACTGATTAAGATTGAAGGCTTACTCTCCCACTTTCATGATACTTAGCTTTTGATTGTTGGAGAATCATGTAATTTTTTTTGGGTAAATTACAAAAACTACCCTGAGGTTTAGTCTAATTACAAAAAGGTCCAGTTATCTTTCAAAATTATAAATACCCCTCTTATTTTATTACAAACACCCCCTTGATGTTTGTATTTACATAACAAATACCCTTCCTCCTCAAAAGGTGCAATTTATAAAAGAGGTGGTCTTATGTGAGACGGTCTCATGGTCCTCATGGACCTAAATTCATGAGACGGATCCTAAAATTAACAAAAAACATGGGTCGTTTTTATGGATTTGAGTTTGGGTTGGAATTATAGTTACATGTAGGATCCGTCTCATGAACAATGGCCGTGAGACCGTCTCATATAAATTTTTGCCTTTGTAAAATAGAAACAAACATAAAGGAGGTATTTGTAAATTTGAAAGATAGCTGGGTATTTCTATAGTTATTTAGACCAAACCTCATGATAGTTTTTGTAATTAACTCTAAAGTTTTTAAAGAAGACGGTGATTTAGAGGAGGTTTTGAAGCTGTTTTTACTAGTTTAGCCTAAATCCAAAATGTTATTTTTCAAATGTTGTAGTAAAGGGATATGATAGAACTTCTTACAAAAAAGATTAACAAAACAGAATCAAAAGCAAAACACTTGAGTAAGTTTGAACTCATAATATATTTATGTAGAACCAAGACAATTTTTCTCATCCATAAAAGAGTAATTAAAGGGACTGAGAATCGGAGTCTACCTGTGAGTAATAATAGGTAAGATTCTCCTGGTCTGGATAGAAATCTAATTGTTTCAGCAACTTTCTCCAAGCATTCCTTGCTCTGACAACAAAATCATCAGTTAAACAGTTTCAGCCATGTCAATAATTAAGGTTTTTCAATATCAGTTACAGCCAAGTCCAACTTTAATTTGTCACGCATTAAAGCTTACAAATGATACTGGTCCAAAAATACACTGCAGCAGAAATAAAGGCATGATTTATTTCTGAAATATTCAGTTTATTAAGGATTTGACTTCCCCAAGAAAACAGATACTAATTATACATAAAGCACTAACACATATCAAGTTCTCAACAGTGGAACATGGAGCTTCTAGTGCTTTATCCATGACCATGATCCAATTGCAGTTCAAACTGAAAAACTGACACTTGTGTAAGAGAAAAGAAGTCAAAATAAATAAATCAAAGATGGACCGGGCATTCAACAATTAGGCCTAAGAAGGTTTTATATTCATGTATTCTTACTTCACTTGCATTTTTCATGAAAACCAAACAAACAGTCTAATTTATATCCAGAACACAAATAGTTCTATAAATTTCCCTCCATTAGTTCGATAAAGTAAACTTCATTCGAACAAGTATGCCTCAACTTATAAATGTATCCACTGAAAGAACTTACTCAAGTTATCAAATCCTAATAATTTGTGTGAAAATGATAATTTACCAGGTAAGGAGGATCTGCAACTACTACTGAGAATGAGTGCTTCAATGCCGACGGAAGATCCTCAGGTTGGTTGTAATCATAGAAAGTAAACTCAGTCCCATATTGCTCAAACCTTTTATCAAACTCAAGAAGCTGTGCTGGAACTCCCGGAGCAATTTTCTGAAATTTCCAATATCATACAAGGGGTAAAATTACAAGTCACCGGAAGGCACTATTACAAGTAACCGGAAGGCACAGACTGCAGAAACTAAATTCTAAATTCATGTATATGTTGCATCAATGTATGGTAATTGTACTTTCCTGCATCAGATCTTAATTTTACCAAAATACAGTAAAAGTAAGGGAAGCAGACAGGAATTATATTCCAGCAAATTGACCCAGTTAGAACATCATTCTGGAAGCACGTATCATGAAATGCAATTGTACATTGTGCTATGACAGTAGTACCGTGCTAAACCCTAAGAATCCTCCCGTTAAAAACAAAACCAGATTCGAAGATTTGTACATAATACTCTGAACACCGTACCTCGAACCACGCAACAAAAGCACTCAAATTAATGAAAATACCTTGAGATACGCATAAAGAGTGGGGCAAGCAATGCACGAGACGCGAGGAGAAGAGAGTGTATCGCAGAGAGTGGCAACCTCGGCAGCAATGGTTTCTGCTGTTTGGCGATCGTACCAAAACTGGCTGAGCCGCCAGTCCTCCGCCACCAGGGCCACCTCCTCCGGATCGTCCGCAGCGGCAAGCTCCCGGTCTTGTTTGGCAATGAGCTCCTTGAGCGCCTCAATAGCTTGAGAGCTCAGCATTGGAAGATCGTCATCATCGTCTTCACTGACGTCATTGACAACTACGGTGTTGCTTTCGGGAATTTCGAGTTCTTCTCCGACGTTTGCTTCTGCTGACGTCATTTTCCGCAGCTGATAGTGCGTGGGAGACGGATGTCTTAGGATTATTCGGGTTTCTTTTTCCGCTGTAGTTTAGAATACTAGTACGCGACACGCGCGATGCACGTGATGGGATGCGTCGTTGGGTCTGAATTAGATTTGTTTGGAATATAAAGGACAGAAGAAAGGGTAAAATATATAAAAATATATTTACTATTACAAATTTTGTAATCTTTTTGTGATATTTTTGTCTGTTTGTTTTTGGATTTATCGTCGCCGCAAAACTAAAATTTTCAAACCCTGGCGATTAGTGACTCGAAACAAAGAACATATAATTGACCACGACTGAAACCGGATTTTTCAAATAAAGCCCGACATTAGATAGCGATTGTCATTGGCTTTTGTTTATAGTCATAGCATACGAAACGATCAGAGGAAACTGTCTTAGCTGAAACTTGAAGGGTATTCTAAGGTCGGATGGAGTTAACGTCATTCTTGGAATCAACACCTTATCACCGGCGTTGGCACCGTTAGAATCTTAGATTCAAGTACATGCTTCCTAAGTCTCGTTATAACCAATCTTGTCAGTTACACAATCCAATTGAATGGTCATGTTCTCAATAGCATAACCAGGAGTCCCAACCTTCAAATGTAATTCATGATTAGGAACAGGAACATTTTATTCAGTTTAGAAATTCCGGCGTGTGCAGATCATGCAAGAAATCTACATTTGCGTCCGATTTGCATGTGCTATCAGAACTCAAAAATGTATGTCACTCCGATGAGTTCAAAGAAGTCATGTACTGATTAATGGACTCGACAACATCGAGCGTAGGTGCGAATCGCCTCGTCCTTCAAGTAATCGGGATCATCTATGGCATCTCTAAACATTGGGTACGTATCTTTAACAATAGTTTCAATTGGATCATCGAACTTTCGAGCAAAATATCTTCAGGAATATCAATAGTGGCACCACCATCTCCTTCTTCTCCAATAGTTCTATCTCCAATACTGGCTATCCATTCCGAAAATTTAACCAAATCAGCATAATCATCAGTTTGATGGAGACTTTGAAGACGCATGTTTTTAGTTAGCCTCAGAACGGTACAATTCTTCCACAAATGCGATGCATTTATCGTTGTATTAACAATATCTTGTAGACTCCCCTTCGGTACAACAGGCAATATCTGTCTAAAGTCTCCACCAAACACGACTGTTTTCCCTCCAAATGGGATATTATGATTATCTGGGTTCTCAAGCTGCATAATATCTCGTAATGTCGTGTCCACTGCCTCAAAACAATATTTGTTCATCATTGGGGCTTCATCCCAGATTATGAGTTTACAACGAACAATCAATTCGGCAAGCGGACTACCTTGATTGATATTGCAAGTTGATCCTTCATGTGGATTCAAGGGAATAACAAATCGAGAATATGCCGTCCTTCCACCGGGCAAGAGAAGAGATGCAAGTTCAACACAATGTTTCCTTTAGATCTCAAGTCAGAAGATAAAGCCCTCCACAGAAAGGTCTTACCCGTACCTCCGTAACCATACACAAAGAACATACCACCTTTATTGGATTCCACATCACGAAATATTTTTGAATACACGTGTTGCTGTTCATCAGTCATTTTTGAAAGAAGATTGGCGTGTTCAACAAACAATGCCTTACGATCATATCTCAAATAATCGTATATCAATCTATTATGATTATTTTCAATACTGTCAAAATCCGGGAATGGCATCGAGTTAAATTGACGTAGACTCCTCCCGTGACTCCGCAATAATTTTTCGATCTCTGCTAGCGCTAGATTATTGATTTCATCCTCAGTCAGAGTGAGCTCTATCGAATAAAAAATAAAATAAAATATGAATGTTTGAGTAGTTAATAATAAAAAAAATATCAAAGATGAAACCATTAGATTAAAAAATACATATAAATTAAAATAAAATTTCTTAATGTAATACCTTCATGCTGTAGAAGCAGACGTTGTTTATACAGAATATCATCAGAAAGATATTCCCAACATTTATCCCATACTTTGTCTGGCATGCTCAAGCTATCCGATGACAACATAGATACGAATAGACCCCTAAGATGATCTGCAGATGCCCAGTGACTTGCTTCGATAATGCCATCAATATACTCTTTATCGTCTTCCAACAAACCTAAAGCATAGCAAGCTTCACGATACGAAGAGTGTTGAACACCATTGATCCTTTTAAAATCATCATGACACGTAGCACCACGAACAACATTAATAAGACACCTCAAATAATACATATCACAAGCACCAGGAGGGACATAAAAGACTGGGGCCTATAGATTTTCCACATTGTCTAGGCACCCACTTTCTTAATTTTGGTTTCCATGTAAACCGTTGGAGCTTGACATAAGTTAGCTCTCGGGCCAGGATATATTTTATTTGCTTCCATCCAAGCCAAAAACATGCTCTCCTTAACACTATTCCTCCTAAGAACGTCATCTATTCGTTCAGAATAATGAAAAATAATGCTTTGTTCGTTCTCTAGATGAAAACTCAAACGTTCAACATGAGGGTATTTATATTGAAGTTCAAAGCCCAACAATCTCCATGCAGCCTCACACGACGAAACATATCTATAATCATAGTACATGCTGACCTCATCGACAGATTTACCCGATTTTTCTCCACCAATACTCTTATAGAATGATGCAGTTACACGATCATGACCCTTATTCACATATTTGAACAAATACTTAATCGATCTTGATTGATTACACCATTCAACATTAATGTGAGCCCCATACTTTAGTAACAATTGGCGATTATGGGGAACAACATATCTGTTGTCAAGAGGGACACCATTTTTTTCAACAATTCTCCCGTTGTCTCTACGTTGTTAACGTGGATACCCTTCGTCATCAATAGTAGTAGAATCAACAAATTTCTTGGGAAAATGTTTGGTGCACCGACCTTCCACCATGCAAGGCGAATTTTTCCTAACTTCACCACATGGCCCATGGATCATGAAATCTTTGATCGCAAAGATAATAACGAGGATCCGTGGCTTCATCGAGTATTTCGCGATATGATTCGATCAATATCGTTTGGAGTTGATACTTGTCCTCTTTTGCCAGAAATAGCAGTATATGAGCATGAGGCAACCCACGTTTCTGAAACTCTATCGTGTATATAACTGTAATTAAAAACAAAAATAATTAATAAAAAAATAAATAATGAGTAAAAATAAATTAGACTATAGTTAATAATATATAGACAAAATACTTTAAATTATTCACAACCTGCTATTACTTTCCCAAAAATTTCATTTTGTCGCAAATCTTTGATTAAAGCATCAAGTTTTACTTTAAAGATTCTCGCAAACTATATCGGTCGGTCCCTCGGATTTAGTTTATTTTTCTCGAGAAAACGAATGATCTCTCGGCCATTTGGGATTGGAGGTGAATGTTATAAATAAATTAGGATAACCCACCTGACGACAAATAGCCATTGCATCCCGATAATTTTGTATCATGAAGCGTGCACCTCCGTAAAAGCGGAAGGTAATATAACACGTTTTCCCGATCTCGGGATCAATGTCTCCATGCAACACAACATCGACAACCCCTTGTACATCGTCGATCGCAATTTACTCGATACAAGCGGATATACTTCAACCTTGATGATTCTACCATCGTGTAAATCATCCACAACAAATTGTTGAAACAATCGACAAGGATGACAAAATAATAGAGGATTCTTGTAACTTTCGTCGTGCAATCGATACGCATAAAGAATTCTCTAACACTTATCGTCTTTCTTCCAGTTTGACTTGTTTTCTTGAGTTAGAAAAAGGTATATCTTCTCTGAAACCATCTTCGCCATACGGTAATAACAAAGGATATTGCAATGCTAAATAGGAAGCATTCAATTCGTTTATGCGTTTCAAATGGCCTGCTTTTGTTTCGATCACTATATCTCTGTCCCCTAAAGCTTGATCAAAATCACCGACAATCAACGCAGCAACTTCAGCACTCGTTGGCAGATTGTATCTCCTCGCATCAGTATTTCTTTTTCCAATTAGACGCAGTTTAACATCTGAATTTCTAGACAGTTGAATTTTCTCTTTTGCCATTCTAAAAGTCTCCACCAATACATTATTTTCATCCAACATTTTTTTAATTTTTCTACAATATCTTCGTGCAAATTATTAATTTCACTTCCTTGCCTACAAAAAAAGTATAAGGTAAATAAATTAATTTTATCATAAATCGCATAAATGTCATAAATTGTGTTAAAATAATAACTAAAAATAAACAAACCTGACACAATTCAATCTATTTGATATTTCATTTTCAGTGTCATATATATTCATCTGGGCAAATTTTGGAGTCGAACCATCAGAGCGCAACAAACTACCAATTAGATGATAATTTTGGCCATGCATGCGAAATATTGGAGGACCTTGACCCTTATTTATATCGGTGTCAATCTTTCCCCTCATTGAAGTGAAACTGAACATATTATTGTACGACCTTATGTTCTCTTGAAAGTGTTTACTCTTGTCACTATCTCCAAACAATAAATTTTGAAGTACAATAGGCGGTTGTTTGATTGAAGGTAGTTGAACAATTCCATGACAACAACACAGTGAACACTGAGGGTTTTTTTATTTTGAATATGATCTTAGCCTTTCCTCGTACCAAAATAATGCACCAAAAAATTGACACGTGCATTGTGCATCACCGACATCCCAATATTCTGCAATTGTAACAAATAATGTAATTTAATTTCTATCTTTACATGTAATATATTTATATCTAATTAATATATTAAAACAATATATACTAACCATTAGATGTTGACATAATAATATCAACTAATTGAGATTGGTTCGCATCAGTGACAATGTTATCATCTATATTAGTATTTCGTTCACCAAAACTAGTTTGATTATGATCATCACAATCAAGATCAATTATCTCTGCTGTTGTAGAACTCAGGTTCGAGGACACCACATATATATTATTAAATCTACTTCTAACGTTACAAATATCCTTTTGAGACTCAATTGCTGTCCTGGAAACTGCAATGAACAAAATGTAAATCATAGTTATTAATAAATAATTAAATTAACACGAAAGAATTTTTATTTATTTATATAATTAATATACCATTTGTGATGTCACTAAGAGGATTGCTCGAAAATGTGTATAGAATCCGGCTCGAAGTCAATTGTGAAACATGTTTCTCAAAGGATCTCGAATTGGAACACACCGATATTGACTAGTTTTCAGTAGGAACAAAAATTATATAAAATATACAAAAAATAAAATGTATAAACAAATATAAATAGGATTTCTAAGAATGATAATACTGAATTCCTAGCAAATTTATATAATAAATGTTAATTAAGATCACATAAAATAACAAAATGAGAAAATAATTTGACAACCCTTAATAGGGCTCATGAAAGTATAACACCACGATACCAAATTTAATTCCACAATAAATTTTTTATACAATTTCTTTGGCATAATTTTATATTTACTAAATTTGAAAACAACATAAGTTTATATGTAATAAATCAAAAAATGTATTAATAACATAAATGCATTTAAATGAAATAATAGAAGCTTAGATTAATTCCAAAAATACTGATTTAATATTATTATTACTTTTATAAATCAGTATTTTATATCTATAAAAATAATTTATATTTTTTCTCATTTCAATTAATTAACAGTTATTATGTGATGCATATTTTTTCAAGAACATATTTTTTTACATATTTTCGTAATTCCAGAAATTTTTAAAAAAATTGAAATAACACAAATATATAATAAAACATAATTTTCGAAATTTGTTTTCACCAATTAAAAAAAAACCACATATCTATTTTAAGCCCAAACAAAATCAAATAAACCCACTTTCATATAAAAGATCCAATTTAAAGCCCATTTCTAAAATACAACCTCTCAAGCCCAGCCCATTTTCTAGAACTTTCCTACCTAAAATAACCTGATATCAAAGGACACGATTCATACACGTGTCATTTTGAACGGCTGAGATTAATCCAAAAGAGATGAAACAAACAAACTCATTCATCTAGGGTTTCCAAACCCACTCAGTCGGTGCATCTCTCTTCTCTCTCAGTCGAATACGTTGTTCTCTCTCTCAACCGGTGTGTTCGAAATTTTTTTTCCCAGATTCTTCCATTTTCTCTCAAACGCAAATAACAAACCAAACCCATTTTTCTAAACTTTGAACAAATCTGAAGGATTTGTTCACAGAAATGATATATCGTTCGGTTAAATTGTTCGAGTTCGATAATATTCTCGTTCTAGGGTTTACATTTCTCGATCTAGGGTTCCCATTTCTCTAATCTTTGAACAAATCCGAATGATTTGTTCACAAAAATGATAGATGGTTCGGTTATTTTGTTCGAGTTCCGTAATACTCTCGATGTAAGGTCTTACCACTCATCTCTTCTCTGTCTCTCGAAATTCCTCTACACACCGGTCGGATTTTCCTAAATTTTAAACAAATCCGAATGATTTGTTAAAAAAATGGTAGATGTTTCGATTTTCTTGTTAATCGTTCAGTATTTTGCTCGATCTAGGGTTTTTTTTCTCCAGAAATGGGGTACTTGGCTATGACCGATCTCTCTCACGAAAATGTTTTCTTTGGTTGTTGAAAATTTCATTTTTGTTTACAAAAATTGCAAACACACCGGATTTATGTATTTTGTGAACAAAATAACGAAAGTTTTGTTCATGTAATTAATAGATCTGATGAGTTTCTTGGCTATTTTCGCTATATCTCTGAAAATTTTCAAAACGTAAGCTTTCTCAGGCCATTTTTCTTTTCAAAAATTGCAAACCCACCCCATTTTTTTGTGAATAAATATGAATGTTTTGTTCAAGTAAAGTATAGATCCGCCGGTTTTCAAAAATATTTTCGTTATATATCTGAAAATGTTTTATTTTTGATTTTTCCAGCCATTTTTCAGATTTATGTACTTCGAAAATTTAGTGGTGAGTTTTATTCAAATTTATATTTAATTTACTTTTCTTCATGTTATAATGAACTAACAATTTGATTTTTAATTTTGCAGGTTTTTTTGGCTGACTTACAACAACATCGAAAATAATATTATCTCAAACCATTTCCAGATAATTTTTTCCAATCATCTTTACTCTTATTAAATTAATAAATGATTTTTTTTTTAAATTTTTTTTATGTCCATAAGCATATCAATATATGTCTATATTTTGTTTATGTAGTTAGAATATTGTTATTAAATTTTGAAAAATCACGTATTCTGGTTTAATAATATACTTAAAAAATCAGGTCATTTTTAGAGGTCTATTTTATTTTCCAACTACTGCATATTCAACACCGTTCTTGGCTGATTTTGCTTTTTTTTCCTCGTAATTCCTAGACAAATAATTCCTATACAAAGAATAACTTAAGCCAAAACACCTCTTGACCCTACACTAAAAGTGTAGTAGAATCCTGTTGGTGTTTGGGCTTTTTGGTAGTTATTTGTTTGAATATTTGATAATGCAATTTGTGATAAGTACACACGCCCAAAGGATCATCTCTACATTTTTTTCTGGTAGGTTATGTACTAAGAGACTGTTAGTTTGATATATGAAAATTCTTATTATATTCATTATATCATCAACAATTATGATTAAAACAAAAGAGTATTTGCAGGCAATATGTGAAATGATAGGCAAAATCGCACCCTGACAAATTACAACATATCAAAACCCTAAAGATAAGTATATTTTTTGACTATTACGTTTGATACAATTTTGAACAATATCTAAAATGTTAAGATTATAACCATTGTATTTTGTTTTGCAGGTCTGATAAAATTGGCAAAGACATGAATTACAAAAGTTGCACATAATCACTTTCGAATTACAGGAGACAATTTGGTTTCTGGACAACAGGTTATAATACATAATACTTAAAACATTGCATATTGATAAAGAAAATATAACAAAACAAAACATCACTATGGTTGGGTCAGATTATGTGGTTTAGAAGTATTTAGTACCTTGCAAACTATCATCCGCCATCTTTCGTTTACTGCACAAAACTGCTATTCCGGTCAGCTTTCTCATTACTGTAGGTGTTTCTTGCTTGAATCTGAATGCTATTTTTGTTTGAATGCTTGTGCTGTTCTTCTTGTCGTTGGGTCAGATTCTGTGGTTGATCGTCTTGGTAACTGGTTTTATGATATATGTATGCCTATCAATCAAAATTGTGCTATTCTTCTTGTCGTTGGGTCAGATTCTGTGGTTGATCGTCTTGGTAACTGGTTTTATGATATATGTATGCCTATCAATCAAAATTTCGGCAGTACTTAAATGGTGTCAATTGATATATATATATATATATATATATATATTGTGAGACCCCGAATTTTAACGTGAGATTCAGTGTTATGTAGTGATTATTTATTTGGCTATGTATCACAAACCTATTATTAATGAAACTCGACTCTATTTTTATTTATTTCTTCCAACGTCAATTACGCATTTCGTATTTTTAGAGCTTAGCAATTTTATATTCTTCCTCTAGTATTAATACTTGATCGAATGACTACTACTTTAGGAATATTAGACCTCCAACAATTTAGGAGTACATTCCAATCCTTATCCTAATATTTCATCTTATTCTATAATTCATCCCAACCAATTTCCCAATCAATTTTTTTTTTTTAAAAAAAAAAAAATTTTTTTATATTTTTAAAAAATTCAAAAATTACCATAAATGGGGAGGTTGTTTCATATTCTTTTCAAGACCTACAATTATATATGTATATATATATATATTTACATATATATATTATTTTGTTTTTCAACTTTTGGTCACATGCTTAAAGGATGGACAAACTTTTCTTTCCACCAAATTCTAATAAATAAAAATACCAACATCATGATTATTATTCCCTCCAACTTTTGGCTCCTTGTCTTAGGGGAATCAATCATTTTTGTTATTTTTTTCTTTATCTACCAATATTATTCATTTCATAATTATCATAAAAACACAAGACTTGCTTCCATTTTCCTCTCTAAAGGATCAAATTCTTCAAGCATAAGGTAAGAATATCTTCATTTCTCCCAACTCTATTTTTCTTCTCCAATCCTCAACCTTATACCTTCACCATCTAATAATGTTGAATCCTTCTTGTTGAGGTACTCCTAGAGAAAATTCTTGAAGAATTAGAGACCTAGACTTGACTACAAGCTTGAAGAGGAAATTCAAGATTACATATTATTAAGGTGAGAAAATTATGGTTTTAGTATTTTTCTCTTGACAACATGAAGAATTAATTTTTGACTCAAGAATATAAATTTTTGGAGTTTAGGGGCTGGCCTACATCATCCCAAGTGGAGGTTAGAGGCTTGAAGGAAAATTTCCATTTTTGAGACTACTTGAAGATATTAAGGTGAGTAGTAACCATTTGGTACTAGTATATTTTCTTTAGACTTGAGACTTTAATTTTAACACCAAAATATGGTTTGGATACCATTTAGGGGCTGATCTTCAAGAGTTTGAGTCAAGAAGTTGATTCAAGGAAGAAGACCACATTTTAGATCAACCCGAGAAACTACTACGAGGTGGGTGGAAAAATCTTTTCAACTTCTAGGTGTTTTAAATTGAAAATATGCATGTAGTATTTTGTTATTGAGCACTTGAGATATATATAATGTATTGCATGCTATTTTCTTGTATCTAATGGAAAAATTCTCAAGTGTTGCTAAAAAATGCGATTTATCGAAAAATAGGACATACATGTACACTTTATTGTTGTACTTGATGAATGCTTGCATGAAATGGATATGTATATTTATGACTCTTGTAATCCATGTTTTGAATGATTTATAACCTAGAAAAGTCGAGCATAATTGATTAAATTTCGATTTTTGGACTTAAAATGCAAAAATGGAAAGTTGGTGGACTTAATTGCAAGAAAATAAAACTTAAGGGACCCCTCTGTAATTTTCGATTTTTGGGACTGTACTCAGGTTCAAAAATTATGTTTTTACATTTTTATAAAGTTTTAAGAGTTTTTAGATAAATAAAATCAACCCTTAAAAGCCCAAGGACTAGATTGTAAAATTTGAGAAGTTTAAGGGCTAATTTGCAAATTTCGAAACTGTACCAGACCCTAATTTAAAACTTGAAATTTTAACTCTTAAGGGACTGGAAATAACATATTTTAAGTGTATTCAAAAATCCAAGTGTTTAGAGCTTGGAAAGTAATTTTATAAAACTTGAGGGACCAAATTGTAAAAGATTTAACTTGAGGACCCAAATGAAATTTCCAGGACTTATGCAGCCCATGCACCTGGAAATACTAATTTACCTATAACATAATTATATTTTGGACCCAAGGTTCAAATTTCATAACAATTGGACCCTAAAAGCCTTAAAGGCAATTATTTCAAAATGGGACAAAAATGAGATTTTCAAAAGTTAAGGGACCTATACTTATGACGTTTTAAAACTGTTTTTGTTCCAATATCCCACTAACCTTAGTGACATTTTCCAACTGGAATCACATTAAAAGCCCTTCCGGTTTGTGAGTTCCGATTATTTTAAACTTAGGGCCCGAAATGACAATTTTAACAAATTTGGGGCCAATGTGAGAATTTTATAAAAACTCGACCTCAAAACTTCAAAAACCTGAATCTATGAACAATTTAGAGAATTTAGGAACTGACCTCATAATTTTTCAAGGTCGGGATATTTATTTATTTAACTTTTAACCCCAAAAGTATTGGTTTTTACAAAGCGGGGCTAATTGTAAATTTTATTTTTATAAGGACCTAACTCAAATTATTTTCTTTTAAAGAAACAGCCCTGGACCCTCTTACTTTAATATTTAATTAAAATATTTTATTTTCTTCAAAATCCCTTGACTTATCGGATCGTCTTGACCGATTAATAACCGATCGCGGGGCGACTTCCTCGTCTCGCGATTTTGAATCTATAACGGGACCTATGTTCCTCCTAATCCTTAAGATATCGAAGACTACTTATCCTCCCGATAATTATCTTCATCCCAATAACTCCACCAACGCCAAAACTATTTTGTGCAAAATTTGAGAACTTTTCATGAACTCGCTTCCCAGAATCAATAATACTTTTTGCTGGTTGACTACCCGAACGTGTACTTAATTTCTGCTGAGTCAACTTGGTGTGTCGAGCTCACGGTCGGAATGGATACGTCGGGGATGGAAAGGCAGCTCGGCTGCTATTCCACTCTTCGCCCCATCGCCCTAATCCCCATGGCGAGGGACGGAGTTTGTCCGAGGAAGCGGGTCGTAGTACTTGAGGTATAATCATGATTATGACGAATCCGAGCCTGCTAGCTCCAACGTGGATTTTGTCTTTGCCTACGGAGCGATAAGGTGACGAGGTTTTTGACCATCATGAACGGGGAGTTACAAGGAAGAACAAAGGAATCGTTGTCGATCCACACGATTAGGAGTTGAACGGAACAGTTGGCGCTACATATCGATGACGCAACCACTAATTGTCTTGTATAGGATTGGCGCTACACGATCGCACGCAATCCCCATGTCTTGCTTGAACCATAATGCTGCGTGACCACGAATCGTTTTCTTAAATCGTATAAGTATATTACTTAATATATTTATCACGCGCTTGTGGACTATGTGTGAACACATGCATCATACCTCACGCGTTTTCATACAACCGTTTCTCGCATTAACTATTTATATCGCCACACTTGCACACAATCACCCCATCCATCGAGATTTGTGTCTCATTCCCTCCTGTTTTCTAACCTTTAAATGAAGAGTTCGCCAAGACATCGAACCTCACGCAGATTGAATCCCTATCGAATGAGGAGCGACATTTCCTTTTACTTTTATTTGTTGTTGGACTCCTTCATTTTATTTTCATTTGGATTGTAAGTTAATTCGGATAATCTTTTGGGTTGTATTCGGATCTGCTTGGACTTTAAGATGTAATTTGTACTCGTGTTTATTTTAATTCATTGCATTAGACTCTATTTTACTTGGAGTTTTGTATCTTTGGTTTTTGTTGATTTATTTCTGTTTAAGTGATTGATCGTTGTCGCGTCACGTTTTGGGCGTGACATATATATATATATATATATATATATATGGATCTTGATTTGGTGTATTATGGTAAATTATATTAAGCTATTATTTCGAAGATTTTATTTTATTTTATGGGGATTCAGATCTTGCTTTCCCTATTAATAGGATAAATCCCTAGAATCATGTGTGTTGAAATATTTTGAGCTATTGTGTAAAAATATAATCCGTGCATTATATGGTAGCATAGTTTTTAAATTTGATTGATAATATGGATTCTTTAAAACAAATTTGATTGATAATGTGTATTCTTGAATTGTAATTTAATTGATAATATGCGTTTATCTTACCATGCAATTGTTATTACAGATTCTCGCACCCTATCAGTTTCATTAATTGTGTAGATAATGATAGAATTTCTAACATTATTCCATCCATTTTACCTTTGTATGTAAATTGAAATACCATTGGGATATGTAAATTACATTATATTTTTAATGAAAATTGGCTGCAATGTTTTCTGATTATTTTTCTGTTTTTATATTATTTAATTAATTTGGAGATCCCGAGCTAAAAAACCGCTTGACCGTACACCAAGAGTGTATTGGAATCCTGTTGGTGCGAGGGAGATCCTTTTATTCATTAGATATGTATATGTATTTTATCAACTAATATTTTTTAAAATATATATCCCAAATGGTAATATATATTACATCATAATCTTATATGTTTGTATAATTAATTGTTTAATAGATTTAGAGGTATGTAGAAATAATATTCTTAAAATAAAAGAATATATGCAGTAAAATAAAGAATTTTAATAGATTTTGTCCTTATAAAAAAGAAACTATAATTAATACTTATATAAAATAAACTTATATATGCAGTTAATGAATAATTTTTACATTTTTTTATCATACCATATAATTAACTTGTCAAAACTAAAATACGAAACTAAAATACATTAATTAAATAATAAATAAATATTTTTTAATCATTAAATTATCAAAACTGAATTATTTTTCTCAGATTTAAGTATAAATTTTTAATGTGACATGCTTTATAAGTTTTTGACATTAAAGATGAAAGATAACGAAAGCATTAAGGTAAAACTAACTTAATAAATTCAAAGATTTTATTCATCAACAAAAAATGTACAACTCTGTATTTAAATGTATCAATAAAATTGCACATGGAATCCATTGACAATTTCTTGTATTCTAATCTACAATAATTTGTACATGATTCTTTTATGTCATTCTATAATTGTTGTATTATGCCTATATCATCCAAGCTAAAAATTCCCAATATCTTCAAGTCTTGAAGCCAACTCCACAAGAAAAATCCTGTAACAAAGAAAAATCAAAATTCAATATAAAAAATAAAAAAAACTGAACTAAATATAAATATTTATAATGAAGACAAAAAATACATACGGGGAATAAAAATACATAAAAATAAAGAAAATTTTACTAAAATATTAGAATATTATTCATCAAAACAAAGCAAAAATAACATATCGTTCAAATGGAAATAAAAACGAAAACAAAAAAACACTATAAGTGTCTCTATTCTCCCCCACTGTTGTTTCCTAACAACTATCTATTTCCTGATATATGCTAACCCATCCCACAAAAAGTCCACATTTTCAATCTTTTGATACTTCGAGTGATTCTTCAAACAAAATGATTTGAGGCTGCAAAACATGTTCCATATCTTCAAATTTTTAAACCATAACCAACACGAACAATCCTGAAAATGAAATGAAGGAAAAAATAATAATATTAAGCAGAAAAATCCGTTAGAAACTGATAATCAATTTAGATGACTAATATAAAAAATTAGCTACAAATGAGCTTAATAAGAAAAGATAAAAAATAGGAAAAATATTATCTAACATGTATCTAGGAATGAAAACCCCCAAAATAACAAATAATAAAGATTAAAAACGATCAAAATATTCAATTGGGAAAAAAATCTCAAACCAATGATAGTCTTCAAAAGGGAAACAATTCCCAAATCCAAAACAAAACGAAAAAAAAGAGTTTTAATCCAACAAAAATCTCTCATTCTGTAGAAATCTATCCCACGAACAATCTAAATCTTAGATTCATCTTCCAACATAATCTCCCTCTTGAGCTTCTTGCTTTTGGAGGTAGATTCTTCGAACAACATTCTTTTAAGGAAGGCCTTCTCTTCAACTGCATCAATCTTCTTTTTCATTTTATCTGGGGTACTCACTTCGTCACCCGAATTTGATGACTGTTGAATGAAATTACAATAATTTTGAAACATATTCTATACAGAACCCCTTTAAAATAATTAAAATTTAAGTAATTTACCTTGTCAAAATCTTGTTCATCTCCTTGAAGTTTGGATATGAAATCGGACTCCTGCAATAAAAATTAAAATAAGATATCATTCAACGAAGTTATAGTTAATTTATATAAAAACTAACCAAAGAAATATACCTGGATTTCAATAAAAAATGTAGCATATTTTTTCAGCAAATTAATGTCCGTAGTCAATCTCATCACAGAGAAACAACTAGCAAAATTATGGATCTGATCAGCCCTTACTTGCACCTTGAACATAACCTTCATCTCGGTTAAAGCTGCTAACTCATCTGACAAATCTTCCCAGCCTTCTCTCTAATTTTATCACAAAATATTTTAAAATTATTATTGTGATTTAAAGTCAAATTAATCATCTTTGCAACAAAATCAGAGTTTAATAAGATAATATATACCTCTCACCAATGGCGTTTCAAAACTGAAGATGGTGTACCAATTAATGTCTCACAATCTCTGTCCCAAACTAAAAGCTGGATATTTGCAGTGTCATCACCAACCTCCAACTGAATTCGGTACCTTTAATTAGGAATTGAAAAATGAGTTGGTTACAATTTTTGGTCTTATATATATACCTAAAAGTTTATACTATTGATTACCTGAAATTTCCATTTTGGTAGAACTTATCACAACGTTCACAATAGAACTTTCCCCCGATTTTTGTGAGTTTCTTAGGGCATCGCTTGCAAGCCAAGTACCACCAATCTCCAATAACATTAAAAATTGTGGCACTAATCCAAAAGCTGCCCACCTACATTAATTTCAATAAAATAAGTTAATTATTATCAACTATAAAAATTCAGAATAAAAAGTATATCAATTAAAATAAATTACCTCTTCATTTGTATAAAGATGATCAATTAAACGAAAATGTGAATCACCAGAAGCCAAATCTTCATCAATTGACATAGCGATTGGATAAGAAACATGACTAATAGAATTCGTTGGGTTGCTCATTGTAATACCCAGCTTATGATTTGATATTTATCATCTTTTATGTTATTATTACTAATAATATAATTAGTATTTTTCTTTTATTATATTACGATAATATTGTTTAGTCACATCAATCCGATTGAATTCAAACTCATTCAATGGTCTAGACATATATATTATTTTATCAAATCTCAAAATCTATTTAAATAAGCTCGAGTTCCACTAAATATGTAATGTATGTTAATGTTATTATTAATATTATTATTACATTGTATTAAGTATTTTATTTATTTGGGCAAATAAGAAAAGAGTTGAATTGTATTTTTATAAAATATATATATATATATATATAGTATAACAGTTTATGTGTATCTGGATTTTTTTAAAAACAAACAGGCTATAAGTAGTAATTTCCACCTACTTAGTTTGACATTTATGATAATATTTTTCTTAATATTTTATCCCACAAAGAAGCACCTATAGATGTAACACTCCATAATTTTATATTTAGATTAGTTAATTACGAAGTTTAGAATTTTTAATTTTGGCCCGATATAAGAATATCTCTAGGTTCATTTATCAATTCAGCTGGCCTGATGATTTTATTTTTAAAATGATCTATTTATTAAGCCAATATAAGTATTTCTTTAGATTTTAAAATCATGCAGAATTGTATTTATTAAATTTGAGTCTTGTCATCTTTTATGTTATTATTAGTAGTATTATAATAAAATATTATTATTAGTTTTAAAATATTTTTTATCAATATAATATTGTTGGAACACCTTTGACCCATTTTAAATTAAAGCCCATTATGGCGGATCCAATATTTTTATTTATCAAAACCCAAAATCTAGCGAAATTCACCAAAATTCATTTAGAAAAGTTCCAATTCCACTAAATTTGTAATATATGCTTATATTATTATTATTATTGGTGTTGTTGTGGTTATGATTGTTACTACTACTATGGCATTGTATTAGATATATTCGTTTCTAATAAATGATAAGAATGAATGTTGATTAATATATATCTATATATATATATATATATAATTTCTGATTTGTGTTAAATTGAGATGAGATTTTCATCTAGTTTTTTTTTTTAACAAACCAGGATAAGCTTAAATCTCTCTGGTATAGCTAATAACCACCCATTTATTAGATCCCTAAAAATCGGCATTTTGAACCAACAAATTCTCCTTAATCTTATCTCACGTTGGTATCGGTCGTTGGGGGAAAAAGGAAAATAGAAATCTTTAAACCCACTAACCCACATATTTGCAAATGAAAAATAAGAAAACTTTCATTTTCCCTCCCATGTTCTATTGTTCTCGCACCTTCCATATAAACCTTCACATTTCATCCCTCGAGAACCTTCATTCATGGAGGAATCGATAAATATCCAAATGAACCCTTTTGCGCCGTAGACCAAAAGAGTTTCTTGATCATTGGATCCTCCTCCAACACCAGCGTCACGCCACCGCCCCAGCGACGGCTTGTAAACGTCAACTCTCATTTCACCGTCGCCGTCTTCGTCGGCCTCTCTCTCACAACTATAGGATAGCACAGCCTCGAAAAACCCCCTCCGTCTACGACATTTGGTCTCGACGCCGCTAGAAAACTCCTTGATGACACCGAGCCGAAGTGGAAGAAATTAATCAAGTCATCACCCAACACACATCCGAGTAGGCGACCTGCGGGTGACGTCAGCAATGGTACGTGACGACACGTCACGAATTAGGCTCGCCCATTACCGAGCCCAACCGCAACATGGCCGCCGAGCTCCGAGCCCCGAGCCCAAATTTCGACATGGAACGCATGCGCGACAACCTCATAAAAATAATCACACGCCCATGCTTAACGCTTTATTGGTATCAGAAACTGCCACATGTCAGAGAATTATGAAGAGAAGTCGACAAGTGGCAAGTTTTGGTGACATGCTGTGATTAGAGAGGACATGTGTCTTTCTTTAATTATTTTACTAATTAATGAATAGTTAGTGCAAAGATGACTATTGTAAACCCACTTACTGGAAGGGGTATAAAAAGTCTGATAGAGGGAAAACTGAAGGAAGAGGAGAAAAAAGAGAGAGAAAATTGCAAGAAAGACCGACCCCAATAATTCGGCTCGGCATTATGCAAAAAAGGCAGAATTAGCCAAAAATAAATATACGTTACGCACGTTTATATTTCCACGTGTCAAATCTTTTACATATTTTTGCTTGTTGACCAAAACGCACGTCAACAAATTGGCGCTAGAACGAGGGCCCCGTATTGATCCGGTCAGAGTTCCAAGCAAAAGCAAGTTAAGTAAAAACCAGGTAAAGTTTAACGCTTAACCTTTTCATAATAGACAAAAATGAGTCAACTATCGAGAAATGCCCGTTTAATCAAGAGCAACATTTGAACAACCAAACGCGCGGACTACGAATGGCCAAAATATGCTCCAAAAAAGCGGGAGCAATACTTTATTTCCTTTTGCTCACCTAATTGCCAACCCAACTTTTGTACGACAAATGAACCAACTCATATCACAAACTCTCGCTACCACAAACTCTCAAGCACCTCCTCCACTCCTTGCAAATACTAACCCACTCAACCCACAACTAAATGTTAACATTAATCCTCAAATTCCGGGCTTCCTCATGACGGCCAAGAAGCGATTCGGGTAATGAACAACGTGTCCGTCGTGACGTGACGAGGCGGCGGCGCGAGAAGATGAGGAAGGGCAAAGTCGTATAGCGAGTCACTACCGGAGCCAACACGACATCGTCATGCCCACTCGGTGTTCGCGGACAACCGGGAGTTGATCCTTTTCGCCACTCGATCGATAAGTTCCCGGCTCGGAGTTTAGGATGAGCGGGAGCGGCTTTAGGTCAATCGGATCAAGGCCTAGCCTATGGCAGAACGGGATGTAGAAATACACCGCTGCGTCGTCGTCTAAACGAATTGGAAGGCGGTCCGGAAGGCGAACGATCTCAAGACCGCCCCAAGTAATAAACCCGGCCCATTTGTTATGTCGCCATTTTCCCTCGGGAATTCGGGCGACCCCATTACCGCCAAAGTTGAAAATCCCCAGGTCGGTCTCTACAACGGGAAACCGACCCGACCACTCACGTTCACAAGTACTTAGCATGGATGGAACGCATCCCCTAGTGATGCCATCCTCTGCGCAGGCCTTCCCCGACTTTGGGCGACCGAGCCCACCTTTGGTTTAGGACCCTACCACGAGGGATCCATTTAGGCATGGGGGATCGGCCTCCGCCTTCACGACACATTTCTTAACGTCCAAAGTCCGAGCCGCACCTAAGGACTCCTCGTGAACATCAAACAAGGAAAGGACGAGCCCGAAAAGCTATATTTCTCGGTTCAATAAGCAAGTTCGAGAGATGGAAGGTGTCGGATGATGCCATTTTGATCGCGGCCATGGCCGGTGAGCCCCCGAGACTTGGTTTAATTACTCCATCCACGAATCGGGGCGACCTCGCATCAAGAATTTCAGTCCGCGCGGAATGCCATATTTGTGCGGAAGATGGCAAGCAAAACCGCCGAGCACCGCCGGGGCGTAAGAAAGGACGGAAGGAAAGAACCGGCCGGATTGGGGGGGTTGGGATTCCGACCGTTCTCGGAAAACCCGACCACCGGATTTAGGGGCTCGCCAAGAGGCGGAGGTCAAGTCGCCGTGTTGAGGAGTACTTTGACCCACACTCCATCGGCCATATGGAATGAAGTATGTGGTCTCGAATTTGTTGCCTCCGGCTCGGCCTTTGAAAATTGAGCCGGCAAAATTAGATTCGCGTCGATACTGTACCTATCATAAATCGATAGGTCACGATACTGATGAGTGCCGAGATCTAATTAGGGAAATTATGCGTGTTGTTCGGCGGGGCGGTCTCAAAAGGTACGTTCATGAGCTACGCCCCCATCCAAGATCGGCTCAAGTGTCAATCCGGAGCGCGTAATCAATCCGGCTCTCTGCGCCACCCCGGCCGAAAACCAGGGGAGGGAGATCCTCATGATGTCGAGTGTCAGTCAAATCAATACTAACACGGTAGAGGATAGACACTCCAACAGAAAAAGAAAAGCCAATGTTAGACAGGTAACCAACGCCGAAAGACAAGTTCGGGTGGCGGAAATCAAGGAAGGCCAACCCACCGGCCACTTTGTGTTCTCGGATGCTGATAGGTGTGAGTTTTGCATGTATTTTGAGGTATAAATATGACTAAAATGGTGATTAAACATGCAATAACGTGTATGAAATGGTATATATTCGCTCTTTGTGGAAAAAGATATTACGCTTGCTTGTTTTGTAGGAATTTAACGATATTTGGAGTGATTTTGTGACAAATACGAGCATTGCTACCTAGAATCATCAAGAATCGAGCGATTACACCCAATTGGAAGCAAACTATGTGGAGTCTAGAGTCATAGTGATGAGTCGTGTGTCAAAAGAAGCATGGATGATCAAACAACAAGGAGATTTATCTCAAGGAACATCCAAACGCGTATGGAATTTCCAACACTTTGGGGGTTTAGTATTTTAGCCATAACTCTCTCTACAAAATTGATATTGAGGTGATTCAAGTGGCTATGGAAAGCTAAGAGAGAGGGCTACAACTATTCTGAAGACCCCGCAAGCAAATTCGGACGTTTGGGATGGCGCACGGGTAGACCGTGCGTGGGCGCACGACCCGTGCGTGCTCTGAAGCAGACCGGGTGTTTTTCTGAGAATGGCGCACGGGTAACCCGTGCGTGGCGCACGACCCGTGCGTGCTTGCGAAAAACTCCAAAAATGACAGCAAATTGACCTAGACTTCAAAAAAGGGTATAAATACCACTTCTTGGGGCGCACACCGTGGGGGAAAGGTGGGAATACACCCAAGAACACAAGAAACACATCAATTTCATCAAGGAAGAATCAAGGGAAGAATCGGGTTGAATCAGAGCTTGAGGATTGAAGATTAATCGAGAGATTATCCATTTCCCTAAGTTTTCTCATTCTTTGTGCTTTAATCTTTCATTTTAGCTTCTTATGAATATGAACAATTTGTCTATGAGTTGTTTATTTGTAATGAGTAGCTAAACATCTTGTGATTTCCGGGTTTTGTAAGTAGATTAATTGAACTCTTATTGAATGTTTTAATCTTAGTTGAAGTTATTGTCTTGAAGCCTATTTGAGTACTTTGAGCTTATTCTTGTTTTATCACTTGGCCAATGATTTAACTTGTTTGATATATTGATTCATAATTCGAGAGATGAGTTTCAATATTAGATCTTGAGTACTTGACATGAATATTTGCATGAATCGAGAGGTTTGTAGATGTTTGTGAGGATATTTGATCTTTGGTGCTTTTGGGAGTTGTATATCTATTGTTGAGTAGAGATGCTAGCAAAGATATTTCAATCTACGTTTTATATGCATCTCGAGAGGGAGGATAAAATATCGTGGTGATCGTCTTATAGGTATATTGATAATAACTTTAGCTTTGATTAAATCGAACAACAAGAGGAATATTAATCGAAACCATAACCCGGGAATCCGTTTTATTCTCTTGATAATTCCATTATTTTTCATCTTGTGTTTTTGTGGTTATTCTTGTCTTTACCTCCACAACAATCATCAAATTAAGATCGTCTAAATAAAAATAAAACTATTTTGGTTCAATACTTAGCGCACTAATTTATTAGTCTCTGTGGATACGACCTTGCTTACCCTATTCTATAAACTACACCGTACACTTGCGGTGAAGCTAAAAATAAGGCGAACAAGTTTTTGGCGCGTTCTTCGTGACTAATACAATTTTTGGTGCTAATATTGCGATAGATAGAATTATTTTTAATTTAGGCATTTTTTTTTTGTTTTATTTCATTTTTCTTTTGTAAATTCTCTCTACAATGTTTGATTTGTTTCTTTGAGTTGGTATAGGTAGTGCACGAACACCGCTTCTGGATGGAGAATGCCAATTATTTCAATAATCGGAATTTTACGATTATTGGAATAATCCTACTCCTACGTACTATTATCCAAATTGGGCGAATTACGAAGATTTTTCATATGCTCACACAGAGAATGTGATTCCAACACCATCAAGCTTCAATGTAATGAATGGGTTTACCAATGCAGAGGCAAAGCCATCTTTGGAAGACACCCTCATTTCATTCATGAATCAAATGACTTCATTTATAAGTGAGGCAAGGAACCAATTCGATGCACAAGAGGCTAGGATGGACAAGATGGAGCTACAATTGGCCAGTACGATGAAAAATCTTGAGAATCAAATGGGTCAATTAGTTACAATTGTTGGTGGGCAACAACAAAAGAGCCAATTTTCAAGCACCACGAAAGCCAACTCAAAGGAACAATGTAGTGCCATTCATCAAAGGAGTGGTACCGAATATGAGGAGCCAAAGATCCTGGAAAAACAAGAAAGTTCAGAACCAAACACGGATTGTGTGTCTATGGACTTTCAACTCGTGTGTGGTGCCGAAAAGAAGCGAGAAACAGGGACGAGGAACATATGAACAAAAGTGCGTGGATGCCCGGTCGGTCGTGCGTGATATCATAAGAAAGCTATCCCACAACGAAACAAACACCTGGTGGTACATACGCGCACGAACAACATGAGCATAATTCAAATCAAAGTGTTCCAACATCAGGACTCCAATACTTGCTTGGAAATCCCAATTATGCATTACTAGATGCAAACAACGGAAAAACGGTTCTTGACCACGATCCAAAGCAGCTAATATACGCATTCAAAGGTGGTACAAATCAAAATTAATAGGCGTCAAGCTAAAGACGTTAAATGTAGCGCTTGTTGGGAGGCAACCCAACGGTTTGTGGTGTGATTTTTGTTTGTTTTCTTTTTGTTAAAAAAAAAAAACCTGAGTGTTGTTGTACGGCATCACGCATGGGTGACCCGTGCGCTAGGCGCACGCCCATGCGTGCCTGGAGGGAGGAATAATGTGGCTTCGACATGAAGCACGGGCAGCCCGTGCGCAAGGCGCACAACCCATGCGTCCTTCAGCGGAGATAATATTAAGGTACAAAATTTGAAGTGATGGTTGAAGGAAGAAGTCCTAGCGATATGAGGAGATGCCAAGGAGGGCCACCACCCGCACAGTGAATCAGGTAAATCCACACAGTTTTATATTGAAATTCTATCTTCTCTTACGTGTGATATAATTTCATTTAAGTTTGGGGGGAGAGATAGTTATTTTGATATGAAATGTGTGGATTTAAAAAAAAATAAAAATTTATATTTTTGTGTGTTTTCATATAGTTGCATGTAGAGCATTTTAGATTGCATTGCATTAGAAGCACGTTTACAACTTTAGCACGTTTATTGCTTTCATAGAGTTTAGAGAGTGAGTTGACCGATATTGAGATTCTCGTGCTCTATTTTTGAAAATTTTGTATTGTTTGGATTGGGTGTTGAGTACGAGTGATTGAGCCATGAATAGATGATATTGAGCATGTGGATATTGAGAACATGGTTTGATGCTTTGAATTACGTATTTGCAAGCCTGTGAGCTTTTGAGCCTTTACTGCTTTCATCATATGCAGTCTTGTTGATTGATTTGAGTGTATCATTCATGTTGTTAGAATTCTAGAACTTGCTCTGGTATCTCTCACAAGGTCACATGTTGTATGCGGTGAACCAGAAAATGATCAAAGGCCATTTTTGTTAGCCCTTCAAGCCTTTTGCTTACCTAATGATGATATTGAAATCCCTAGTTAGCCAACTTGAGCCTATTGCCTAATTTATTGATAGCAACAATTCAAGCCTTAACTTGATATATTTGTTACCCTACACTTGAGCGTATAACATTGAGTAAAGGGAATGAATGAGGTTGAATGAGTTGGAATTGAAAAATTGGATAATTGTGCAAAATTGGTTGATGGGAACAAAAGAGGAAGAAAATGAGGAGAAAAGAAATGTTGAAAATTCATAAAGAGTCGAAAAAATCGATCGATTTTATGATGTGAGTTTTCATTGAATGAACTTGGAGGCTAGGAATTGTAATGTGAGGTGATAATGTTTACAAAAGAAAGGGGATGGAGATAAGAAGAGTTGATGAAAATGAGAGAAGAATTTAGTAGCATATCGAGCCTTAATGTAGATGATTTATATGCTCATCGGTCTATACGCTCGAGTTTGAGTCACTCTATCCATATTTTCCTACCCTAACCAAAGAGCCTTCATTATAACCAAAAGAAAAAGTCCTTTTGATTCACAAATTGCATACATTCTAGTGGCGGAGATATGAGACGATTTGCAAGCTTATGGTAATTCTGCAATATTGAATTGAATTGAGCGTAAACACGCCCTATATTCGTGTGAGATGAGAGTATACACTTGATCTTGAGAGAAGTGATTCAAAGCATTTACCATGATTTATTTGATGTGTGCTTTATGTTAGATATTTGAGGCTTGGTTGATTCTTTGCTTGACACCTATGACGAACAATACGAGTTTTTTGTAGTTGTTGTGCGCCCTACTTTTCATTACTCCCACTATGTTTTGTCTAGTTTTTAAAAGCGTTGACCGGGACGGAAACAAGATTTAAGTTTGGGGATTTTGATAGGTGTGAGTTTTGCATGTATTTTGAGGTATAAATATGACTAAAATGGTGATTAAACATGCAATAACGTGTATGAAATGGTATATATTCGCTCTTTGTGGAAAAAGATATTACGCTTGCTTGTTTTGTAGGAATTTAACGATATTTGGAGTGATTTTGTGACAAATACGAGCATTGCTACCTAGAATCATCAAGAATCGAGCGATTACACCCAATTGGAAGCAAACTATGTGGAGTCTAGAGTCATAGTGATGAGTCGTGTGTCAAAAGAAGCATGGATGATCAAACAACAAGGAGATTTATCTCAAGGAACATCCAAACGCGTATGGAATTTCCAACACTGGCAGGGTTTAGTATTTTAGCCATAACTCTCTCTACAAAATTGATATTGAGGTGATTCAAGTGGCTATGGAAAGCTAAGAGAGAGGGCTACAACTCTTCTGAAGACCCCGCAAGCAAATTCGGACGTTTGGGATGGCGCACGGGTAGACCGTGCGTGGGCGCACGACCCGTGCGTGCTACAGAGACTGGGTGTTTTCTACAGAATGGCGTACGGGTAACCCGTGCGTGGGCGCATGACCCGTGCGTGCTTGCGAGAAAACTCCAAAAATGACAAACAAATTGACCTAGACTTCAAAAAAGGGTATAAATACCACTTCTTGGGGCGCACACCAGGTGGGGAAAGGTGGGAATACACCCAAGAACACAAGAAACACATCAATTTCATCAAGGAAGAATCAAGGGAAGAATCGGGTTGAATCGGAGCTTGAGGATTGAAGATTAATCGAGAGATTATCCATTTCCCTAAGTTTTCTCATTCTTTGTGCTTTAATCTTTCATTTTAGCTTCTTATGAATATGAACAATTTGTCTATGAGTTGTTTATTTGTAATGGGTAGCTAAACATCTTGTGATTTCCGGGTTTTGTAAGTAGATTAATTGAACTCTTATTGAATGTTTTAATCTTAGTTGAAGTTATTGTCTTGAAGCCTATTTGAGTACTTTGAGCTTATTCTTGTTTTATCACTTGGCCAATGATTTAACTTGTTTGATATATTGATTCATAATTCGAGAGATGAGTTTCAATATTAGATCTTGAGTACTTGACATGAATATTTGCATGAATCGAGAGGTTTGTAGATGTTTGTGAGGATATTTGATCTTTGGTGCTTTTGGGAGTTGTATATCTATTGTTGAGTAGAGATGCTAGCAAAGATATTTCAATCTACGTTTTATATGCATCTCGAGAGGAGGATAAAATATCGTGGTGATCGCCTTATAGGTATATTGATAATAACTTTAGCTTTGATTAAATCGAACAACAAGAGGAATATTAATCGAAACCATAACCGGGAATCCGTTTTATTCTCTTGATAATTCCATTATTTTTCATCTTGTGTTTTTGTGGTTATTCTTGTCTTTACCTCCACAACAATCATCAAATTAAGATCGTCTAAATAAAAATAAAACTATTTTGGTTCAATACTTAGCGCACTAATTTATTAGTCTCTGTGGATACGACCTTGCTTACCCTATTCTATAAACTACACCGTACACTTGCGGTGAAGCTAAAAATAAGGCGAACAGATGCGGATGCCGACCAAGTGGTCCATCCTCATTCTGACCCTCTGGTCATTACTGCACCGATTTTGGGTATTCCGGTCCATAGAATTTTGATCGACACCGGAAGCTATTCGTCGATCATTTATGTCCGAGCATTTCGAAGATTGAACGTGGGACGATAGTTATATCCGTCCATGCAACGATAGCATTCTCGGGGTTTGGAGGAGGAAGGATAGTCCCGCTTTCGGAGAAGTTGATTTGCCCATCCAAATGGGACAAGGTTTGCATAAACGGACCGTCATGACAACATTCAAAATAATCAATGCCGATTCGAGTACAATGCTATCATTGGGAGGCCATTGCTTTATCATATAAAAGCAACCGTTTCAATATATCATTTTTGTATAAAATTCCCAACATCCGATGGCGAAGCTATACATAAAGGAATCAAAGGAGTCACGAGAATGCTCTCTTAAACTCCGACCGGTAGAGATTAACGTGGCGGAACAAGGACGAACTAGTGGAACCACGAGCGATCCCCGCCCAAGGAGGAGTCCGAGCGAAAAATGGTGATCGTTCAGGAGGATAATCCAGCTCATCAACCCGGGAAGGAGCCAATGATGGAAGAAGGCGAGCCGGCAGTCGAGAACGAGCCGGCCACTGAAGACGAATTGCCCTTGCAGATCAAGGAGGGGCAAAGCAAGAAAAGAAAAACAGGCGGAACCAGTAGAACAGGTTGATACAATTAATGTTGGAAGGCCAAGCGAGGGGCGCCAACTACGTATTGGTCATGATCTCCCAGAACCATATCGAAGCGAGCTGATCGAGTTTTTGGGAAATAATCTTGATGTCTTCGCATGGACTCATGCAAACATGCCCAGAATTGACCCTAAGTATGCATGCCACCGTCTCAATAATGATCTAATGTTCCGCCCAGTTATCTAGAAAAGGCGCAAGCTCGGCCCTGACAGACAGGCAGCACTCGAGGCCGAGGTTAACAAGCTGCTAGACAATCAATTCATCCGGGAAGCCCTCTATCCCCGATGGGTCGCCAATCCTGTTTTGGTAAAGAAAAGCAATGGCGATGGCGCGGCGTGGATTTTACCGACCTCGTCAAAAGATGCGAGAGGTGCAAAGATTTGCACCGCAGTCGATATCATCCCGAACAACTTACCTCCGTATTTGGCCCATGGCCGTTTGCCAAATGGGGAATGGACCTCATCGGACCACTCCCCACTGGCTGAAGAATCCGAAGAAGATATCTGAATAATGCTCGGGCTGTGATACGGAGATCGCCGTGCTGGTGAGAAAGAAACAGAAGGTTCAGAGGGAGGATCTTCAATTTCAACCTCAACACTATAACTACGACTCTACTATCCTCAAAAGAAGACATTTATAGGTAAAGGGAGAGTATTTTGAAAAAATACCTAAGTTCAAGTCTCGAACTTGGGAAGCCGACCGAAATTTTCGCTCGGTTTTAGTTACTTTAGCTCAAAGGTTAATGGTTGCGAAAGTGAATAATGGAGGGAAACAAAGGTATTTATAGATGGGGTTCCTCGATAAATGAGCGTTTGTTGAGGCGCACCTTTTAAAAACTCAAAAACCGTCAAACATGTCGAGAAAAACGTCGCGTCCCCACGCCACGCCCGACAGAACCGACGACCTTTTCCGGTTCTCGCGCGAGATTGGTCCAACCACAAGATGCCACGTGTCCGTCATTATGGCAACCCAATTAATGCACCGTTTCGTGCATTAATCACTACGCGACGAGATGCCAGGAAAGAACAAAACCTTTGAGAAATCCGTTTCCCATTAAATGTTCATCATTAGCATTAAAGTTTAACTCGACTTCAGAAATTCTTCTCTCGGAATCAAACTTGGGGCCTTTGATGACACCCGAGCCGAGTGGAAGAAATTAATCCAAGTCATCACCCAACACACATCCCAAGAGTTTAGTGGAAGAAAGCAATGGTACGCGACGACACGCATTTAATTAGGCTCGCCCATTACCGAGCCCAACCACAACATGGCCGCCGAGCTCCGAGCCCCGAGCCCAAATTTCGACATGGAACATGCGCGTGACAAACCTCATAAAAATAATCACACGCCCATGCTTAACGCTTTATTGGTATCAGAAACTGCCACATGTCAGAGAATTATGAAGAGAAGTTGACAAGTGGCAAGTTTTGACTGACATGCACAGTTAGAGAGGGACATGTGTCTTTCTTTAATTATTTTACTAATTAATGAATAGTTAGTGCAAAGATGACTATTGTAAACCCACTTACTGGAAGGGGTATAAAAAGTCTGATAGAGGGAAAACTGAAGGAAGAGGAGAAAAAAGAGAGAGAAAATTGTAAGAAAGACCGACCCCAATAATTTGGCTCGGTATTATGCAAAAAAGGCAGAATTAGCCAAAAATAAATATACGTTACGCACGTTTATATTTCCACGTGTCAAATCTTTTACATATTTTTGCTTGTTGACCAAAACGCACGTCAACACTCCTCGTCTCCGAAGTGGTATCCTTCAGCTTCTTCCTGTTTTCTTCTCTCGTGTCATCGGGCCTCAAATTGCCCATCAATTTGTTGAACAGTAACACATGTGGATGAAATCTTCACAACCCACATCAATTATAAGGTGAGGTTTGGAGTGTTAGCATCGGCAATTAGTTCAGTGATGGGAAGATTGCCCAAATTGTTAAATCAGGAAGTTGAAATTTCAATACATTGGTTGAAAAGTTATATTAGGAGTTTAATTCCTATTTTTGTTAGAAATTTGCACACTTGCCTCTCTAGTTTCTAACCCCAACAAAAAGCAACCCTTGACTGGATTTAACCTTTATTTTCAGAAACTACAAAATGACCCCTATCAGATTTCTAATGTTTCAAAATCATCCATTTCACCAGTTAACCTTGATTTCTACCAAGTTTAATTTAGACCAAATTATACTTTTTGGATTTTTCAGTTTAACCCCACGATATTTCAATTAGGTCCAAAATCTTTATTTAACTATACAATTCTTTCTTTTAAGCCCTTAAACGTAGATTTTTGTAAAATTTCACCTACTAGAAATCCTAAACTATCACATAAGTATTTTTACTTTGAACTGGAGATAGAATTTATTCTCAATCACTTAATTATGCCAATATCTATTGTAGGCGATGATGAACTAGACAATTAGACTTCTTAGCCTCAAGCTTCGTGCAACTACCACTTACTGTTGAGGTAGGGATTTTCTTTACACTTTTAAGTGCGAAGTTTAATTGTCTTTATTGAATACATACTTGTATAATTTTATGAACTCTATACTTGACAATGTGATTATAACTGTTGAACTTGATGTGCATATTATATGTGAAAATTCTATATTTATTTATGTGAAATGGCAAAGTATATGTGTGGCTTCGGCCAATGGCAAAGTATATGTGTGGCTTCGGCCAATGGCAAAGTAGGCTTCGGCCAATGGCAAAGTATATGTGTGTCTTCGGCCAATGGCAAAGTATATGTGTGGCTTTGGCCAATGGCAAAGTATATGTGTGGCTTCGGCCAATGGCAAAGTAGGCTTCGGCCAATGGCAAGGTATATGTGTGGCTTCGGCCAATGGCAAAGTAGGCTTCGGCCAATGGCAAATTATATGTGTGGCTTCGGCCAATGACAAAGTATATGTGTGGCTTCGGCCAATGGCAAAGTATATGTGATGGCTTCGGCCAAATGGCAAAGTATATGTGATGGCAAAGTATATGTGCTTAAGTTTGTGAAATTATGCTTGTATATATTTAATTTGGACAGTTAGGATCCCTACTGAGTATGTGTTACTCACCCCCTATTATTCAAACTATTTTCAGATTAAAGGGTGGATGCGCTGTCGATGTTGGGGATAGCCGAAGACTTTACCTTTAGTTATTTAACTTTTGAAATTGTGACTGTTTTCAAATTCAAACAAATGCGACGTACTATCTCTTAGTTTATTATAATATTATTAATATTTATTTTTAATCTTAGATAATATTCTACGTTTGCTTATTTCAGAATTATTTTTTTTAATTTATTTTAAACTTCATTATTGCTTTCGCTCGAGTTATCTATTTTATTTTAAAATTAAAAAAAAAGTATAAGTGGCGCGGAGAAACTTTTATAATTAGACCATGTTTTATAAAATCATAGTAACGCAGCGAAAGTGTGATGGATTTTTGGATTTATTAATAAAATAGTTTCATTTGTTTTTGAGGTGTGTCCTATTCGTTCACATTTAAATACACTTCCTTATTATATTAAGAAAAAAAAATTAAATGTATTCTTTATTTTAGTAACCCTCAAAAAACCCTTTATAAAAAGTGGGGCATTACACTCATTGTACCCATCCTGCAAAAAAGTTGATAATAAATATTTAAATATATAAATAATAAAATTGAATAAAAAATAATAAAATTGAATAAAACCTCGATCGAAAATCCTCAATCTCTTGAACATCCCCATTTATGATCATCTTCGTAACATAGAAGTTGTTGGAAACTTTAACCTCATCTGAATTTTTCAAGAACAATAATCAGTCTATATAAAATTTGTAGAAATTTCGAAAAAAAGCACAATATCAAATAAGCAACATTTACCTCTAAAAACTTTAGCCCGACATATTTGCAGAATAACAATTATGGGTTCAAAAGTATGATTTTCCAGATATGGCAATATTAAATCAACGTACTCCTCCCACAACGTACATGATATGCGATTATTTCTGTAAATATTTTGATTTTAATAATTAGTAAATGTTAATTGACGATTTTTTTTGATATTTTCAAACTATTTACTCCAAATCTTCTAATGATATTTCCATGAAATGGGTAATTTTGCCACCAAATTCCTTTGTCTGGGTATTCTGCATCGCAACCACTCTCCCGATGATATCTGCCAAAAAATATTAAAATCAAAATTTAATAAGTTCAAAAGCACAAATCAGAATAATATACTTGAAGAAACAATATCGTACCGAAAAGCTCGCTTTCATCAACAGTTTCCACATTAGATAGGTCCACAAAATTCTGAAAATTAAATATTAGTCTTGAAAATGTTTCATCAAAAACTTCAACAACATTGGTCTTGCCATGAAAAATGATTTTGTATTTTGTTGTTGATGCTTTATATTTGTCTGTGTTATTCGAAACAACAAAATCTTTTATAGCATATAAGTTGCCCTCGGCTTTGAATACGTTTGAATCGGGCGATATTAACTTTTCTTATCTTATGCCGCAATGTACGACCACCCCGCAAAAATAATACACAAAAAATTAGTTTTTATTAAGAAAAGTGTTTTAATAATAAACTTCAAAATTTCAAAAAGTACCTCAGAGTCGTGGAACACACATTCTAGACTGTTTATTGTCATCTTGTTATTGAAAGCCGGCTTTTTGTACATACGCACCAGGCGTAGTTTCATAGCCCAATTCGAATTCGATTTCCTCATGTTAAGATCTTTGATAAAAGATAGCAATGGTGCCATTTTTTTTCCTTGTATATTATCAGGAAAACAACAATATTTTTTGCAAGAGAGCTCGAAGAATGGTGAAGATGGAATGGAAGTTGCTACGATTATTTATAGCCTGTGAAATAAATAATTAAAGAAACTGTGATTATGAAAATTCGAGTATATCAATGATTGCCATATTATGTAGTAGATTTTAGGGGTACGAGATTTTTTTTCCTTTTCTTTGTAACATATCAATAATTATAGATTTCAATTTTTTTTCAGCTTTGCCTTTCTAATTTACTTTTCTTAATTAGATTATTCGCATGTCATAAATAAAACAAATCAAAAAATTGTGATTATATTTTTTTGTATCAAATCTGATTTACGATAATCACGCTTTACATAAATAAACATTTGACTTTCCATTGTAATTTCATTCGCCAGAAAATTCACTAAAAAAGGTGAAGAACGGACATAAATAAAAGTCTTGTAATTGAAGAATTTTTTTGCAAATCAATTTCAAACATGCCATATAATGCTGATTCTAAAGTCAATGTAATTACAATTTATGCAAAAATCAGGTAATAAAACGGAAGCAATTTAACAAACTGAAAAAAAATTATAGCAAAGTTGTTATTCCTATTTTTAGGCGTTGAGTTTAGGCGGAAAAAATTAAGCCTACTATTTATAAGTGGCTTGCTTATTATATATATAAAGATTTTGTTGAAAATGAAATTATATCCAATGGCACCCCTAATTCATAGGGCTGCAAACGAGCCGAACCGAGCCGAACAAGAACAAGCTCGAGTTCGGTTCGTTTAGTTTTTGGATCGGCTTGAGTTTGGCTCGAGTTCGATTCGAGCTTTCATAAGTGAGTTCGAGCTTGGCTCGTTTGAAAATTATTAGGTTCGCAAACAGTTCGAGTTCGGCTCGTAAAAAAACTCGTTTAATATATTCAACGAGCTTAGCTCGAGTTTGGCTCGTAAAAGGCTCGTTTAAACTTCAATGAGCTTAGCTCGAGCTCGGTTCGCAAAAGGCTCGTTTAAGCTTTAACAAGTTTAGCTCAAGCTCGGCTCGTAATATGCTTGAATTTGAGCTCGTGAAAGCAAACTTGAGTTCGTTAAAGATCGAGTTCGAGTTCGAGTTCGAGTTCGCGAGCCTGTAAACGAACATGTTCACGAGTGGAGTTCGAATATAGGCTCGCGAGCCTATAAACAAACATGTTCGCGAACTTCTGAGCTGAATATATGTAAGCTCGAGTTTGGCTCGTTTAAAAGTTCGAGCTCGAATTTTAGGCTCGAGTTCGGCTCGTTAAGCCTGACGAACGATCTCGAACGAATATTTTTTTGAACCGAGACCCGAATAACTCGCGAGCGGCTTGTTCATTTGCAGCCCTACCCCTATGCTATTCATTTGAAACTAATGATTTCAAGTCGATAATAATAAATTTATTGATTTGTTTGGATACAATAAATTTCAAATTCTTAAGCTCGAACTATTTTTTGAATTTTGAGTTACGATGGTGGATTTCAAATTCATTCTTTATAGAATCATTTGAATTATCCATTCATGTCCAAAATTGACTAATATACGTATCCTTTTAAATTACAACTTAAAGTATGCTATATTTCTATTCATACCTCCAAAATTGATTTATAAACACACCTTCATATAGTTCAAAAATGTCATTAGTTTAAAAGACTATGATATTCGTACTCACATAAAGAAATTCTAAATAAACCTCCATCTTCTTCACACTCACCCACATTCTTGCAAAAAGTTGAAACTTGTTTCTGTAAACCCTATATTTTCCAACACCCACACTGTTCCAGATAGGGGCGTCAATTCGGGTTGGGTCCGGGTTCGCGGATTCGAGTTCGTGGATTTGCGGGTCAAAATCAGTCAATCCGTATCCAATCTGTTTAATTATTCGTATCAAAATCTTGAACACAGACTCAACATGTTTATTTCACAGGTAACCCGGATCCGACCCATTTAACCCATTTAATAAAATTATTTTTATATACATTTAATATTTTCAACTAAATAAATTTATTTTTTTTAAAATCAATCACTATGACTTGATATTCAATCAATAAAAAATATCATAATTCTAAACACACAAAAAGAAATAACATAACATACAAAATCAAATTTTAAGGACAACATTCAAAAAGACATGCAAAATAATAACAATATACATAATTAAAGAGGCTTTAGCATTTAAGTTTTAAGGATATGTCATGTTTTTTTTTCTTACAATTAATTATTATTTAATTTTCTTTTAAATTCAAACAAACTGGGTTAGGCGTGTTAAATGGGTCATAACATGTTGACCGAGCCCGACTTTGTTATTTCCGCACCGATCCGATTTTGACCCGGACCCAAGAAGTTTGGACCCATACCCATTAACTTCGTGTTAATTAGTTCATGTCGGGTTTGCATGCCGGATCCGAAATTGACACCCCTAGTTGCAGATATGGGCAACAAAAAGTTATTTTTATCGGATAATATAATTATATCTTTAATTTACAACTTAAAGTATGTTATTTTTCTATTTTTACTCATTTTTTTATAATTTAATATTTGTTGTTGAATAACAAAAGTGCGACACTTGGCACTATTGCATTGCAACATTGGTCGTGTCATCGTGCTATGTGGTAAGATGGCACGGTTGTAATTAGAACTTTGCTCATGCCATCGTGCTACGTGGCATGATGGCACGAACATAGTTACAACACGATCGTGCCTTGTGGCACGATCAAGTATATCATCGTGCCATCCATCGTCTTCTTCCCCAAACTTAAACAAAACCAAAAAAAAAAAAAAAATCTTTGTAACTCTATAATTCAAACGAAATACAATCACCTAACATTTATACCAACAATTACCTAAACGAATCCAACCATAAGTGCAAAATTAATATAAAATGTTACATTCGAAATTAAAATAAAATATTACTTCTTCTTCCGTTGTCGGAACTTCTTCCGCCGTCGCCGTCCCTTGGGTGTATATCATTTTGGGGTGTATTTTGGGGAAGGGGGAATAGTGCACGGATAAAATTGGAAATTATGAGGGGTGTATTTAGTAACTATATTATATTTTAAAAAATGAATGAGATTGTATTTAGAGGTGAGTGTATTCATCAAATTTGAGTATGCTATAATATCATCTGGTATCCCATGATAAACATACTATCTGGGTAATTGGATCTGCATTTATGCTTATTAATTGAAATGTTTGATAATAATATGTCAAACGGTTCTAATGATGTAGACTACTCTACACCAGCAAAAAAATTGTAATTATTTTGGAACACATAACATAAATTTAATGAATTTTATTTAGGAGAGAATTGACTTTAAAGAATAGATAAATTGAGAACACATAACTTAAATTTAATGAATGACAGAAGAATTGATAAGATTGGGTAAGAAAAGTTTCTAATGAATGGAAAGCTTCCTAACATCATTAACCTGTTAGGAATATTCCAAACTTTGTCCTTATTGTGGAGAAAAATATTTGGTTACCAACAATTTTAATCACCAATCACCTAAACAAGCATATGGTTAACAAATAACAGATAACTCACAATTGTGATAATTAAATAATATGCACAAAAAAATACACGTATGTTGTTGCCAACAGACGAAGAATCAAGTATATTAAAGTCTTTCTCTTTGCCAGATAATAAAAGCTCTGGGATACCTTCGAACAGGCCCTCATTAACTAAATGAGTGTCAACAGATCCCAAACCATATCCACTAAGTTTAATTTCATTTGCATTTCTTTCCCTTAGTTTTTTCGTGGTCCATGACAATATACTGGGAACCCTTCTGACTACTCTATCCAAATAAAGTACATGTTACAAAAAAATAAGTGCAAGATTCAGTTTAGTTAAATGACAATAGACAAAATATATTTAAAAATCAAAATATCAAATAAACTTAATGTGAGAAACAACAAAGGCCCATTATATTGGGATTTGTTTGTTGCATCCTATCGATCCATGTTCACAATAAACGTTTTCAACGAATACTCACACCATATTACATTTCGTATATTGCTTACATCAACCAAGCTCTTTATAATAAACAGATTCACATATCCACACTGAATATTACCAACAATAAGCTATTGACCAATACTGCAAAGTGTCTTTTAAACCACCCCGATCCATAGCCTCAATCATTTTCCCCTAATTAAACTCATGAGTCGTGACATTTTACACGCTGTTATCATCCCTCTCAAACTAATTCTGCCATCCGTCATACATGTCATACATATCTGATTTCTTCTTCTTCTCGATGCTAATTGGCCCATTTGGAAAACCCACTCTCTCAACATCCTTATAATCAATATGGATTGATTTCCCATTAGCTAGCACCAACTCAGTACTGACTAGGTTGAAACTGTCCACAAGCCAAAAAATATGCCAAGACAGAAACTCTTTGATTTTTAGCTCAAACAGATTACCAAACCCAATCTTAACAATATCATTCTTTTGTACCGGATTCAAAACCTTAAGTGCTTCAACTAGAATGCATTTATGTAGTGTAAAATAACTAAATATGCAGTAAATTATACCCAAATATGCAATATATGTCGTAAAACTATGTAACAAACATCAACTAACTATGTATTCTCTAAAATCTAAGCATCAAAATAAAACTAACTATGCTTACCCCCACCCTCCCTTACAATTTATACACCTCACATCAAGGGCGTAGATAGGGCTGGGCCAACTTGGGCCCTGGCCCAGCCCTTTTTTTAAAAAAAAATTAGTTATAACTTTTTTTTTAAAAAAAATTTAGTTATAATTTGTATTGTTTTTTCTTGGATTTTCTATCCGGTCCACCCCATTTTCGTGTATCGGCCCACCCTACTAATTCGTCCTGCCTCCGCCCTTGCCTCACATGTAATAAACTATATAACAAACATCAACTAATTATGTATTAAATATAGAAATATAAGCAGCAAAACTAATATCATACAAAATCTAAACAAATATCTTCACCAAAAACACTACTATGGTTCGAAAATAAAGAGTATCGAAAAATTTCGACAACAAAACCTTCAAAAACGAACTCTAAAATTAAATACAAAAAAGCCCTAATTTGAGAAAAATTGAACATACGAACAATTTATTAAATATAAAAACTACACATACATTTGGAGAAGTAGGTTGAGGTTCTCAACTTCAAAATCTGAAAAAAAAAATGCAAAATATCTCACGAGCGGAATAAAGAATCACACTATCTTTAATGGCAGATATTTAGTATGCAAGTGATCCCGGAAAAAAAAGTAAAAATTTTGAAAAAAAATTGCTCCTTGAATCACGCCAATAAGTAAGGTATATACTTTTTATCAAACAAAAAATATGAGTTGTGATTACAAAACTAACCCCCTAAGAAATCCAATAATGGGAAATTACCACCATAACCCTATAAAAAAAGTTTATTCTACATGCCTAAAATATTGGTAAAATCAAGCCATTCAAAATTTTCAATCAATGGCCAAAAATAAAAAATTAATCCTCACAGTCTTACCTCTTGAAATTAGTCTCATTTGAACTAATTCATATATATGAGACCATTGCATTCGTAGGACTAGATCTAAATCATAAATTAGTTTTTTAGTGGAATAAATTATTTATTTCCTAATTAACAAATAAACATGGCAAATTAGTCCACTAAGATTTTGGAAAGAGATTTTCCATGATCTAATACCATCAAAAAATGCATAAAAATGAAAAAAAAAAATAAAGAGAAAGAATAAAAAGTTTATACTATAGCAAAAAAATATAATTATTGTTTTCTTCACTAAACTTTAATTTGCATCACGAATTTACCAGCAAACCTGCTCATAAAACGCAATAAAAAATTCTCAACATCCAACATCGATCACCACAAAATAGTTAAGCACAAATCGAAGTTACCGCACCATCATCATCCAAAAATATTCCAAGTTTCAGAACAACATTGTATTTAACCATAAAAAAAGAATTAATGTCGGAAAGGAGGAATGTTGCACCATGACGTTTGAAATAGGTATTCACAAACAAATATGCAACAAAGGCACCCTAATTAAGCAATAAATAAATATTAAACATGCAATGATCAATAACAACCACAAAAATGAAAACAAATGCATCAATTGGATCTTAGCTATGCAACAAATGCATATTAAATAAGCACCGGCCAAAATATATATATAAATACAATGCAATGCTCAATAATAGTCACATATGCAACAAAGACACCCTAAATAAGTAATAAATAAACACTAGACATGCAATGACCAATAGCAGTCACAAAAATGAAGAAAATGCATCAACTTGATCTTAACTAACCAATTAATGCATACTAAGTAAGTATTAAATGAGTATGAAACAAAAAACATACAAGTAAAATTTAGAAAAATTAACAACGAAATAATGTATGAATACATAAGCACAAAGAAAAACATTAAACATGCAATCATTACCAAAACAAAAAACAAATAATTATAACTCAAACAAAAAAAAAAAAAAACCACAAAGGAGGTAACATTTTAAAGTTCGGGGGGCAAAATGTAAAACCTAATTTAGTTTGGGGGGTTAAGTGTTTTTATCCTTGATTATACTAAGACAACTCTCTAATAACTATATTTTATTCACTAGAATAGTCTAACAAAAGATAGAATATTCTAGTAAATTTATTTGGAGAAGAGAAGTTGTTAGACTATTCTAGTGAATGAAATGTAGCTATTAGATCAAATAAATCATAGTCATTGATAGAGAGTTGTTTTACTATAAATAAGAGATAATATTTTTGTACCAAGCCGACTTGAAAAGAATAAAGAAAACACTTCTCTCTTAATCCAAATATATAATATCTAAATAACCCAGTAATAAAGATAGGTTAGAGTTTTGAATACAAATATTCGAATTGATTCAAATATAGGGGGAGGATCAAGTGAGACCATGTCTCTAGGTGAGACACAATGGACTAATCTCAACCATCCCTCACTATTAATCAATGGGTGAGATTAAACACATAAACACAACATTAATGATTTATTTTAATCAACATAAGGGTAATATAGTAAAATAACAAAAACAGAAACAGTTACATACATGGAATTGTATCTAACCACGCACGCATATTCTGTTTCTCTCTCACACTATCAATCATTAGAGAAATCACCATTATACAAATCTGAGAAAATCTGGTTCATCTCCATAGCCGACACTCGCAAAAACAAAAGCACAGAAAAATTGGTATGAGAATATGACGTCAAATCCATAGGAAGAAGCTTCAACAATTATAGAATATTCTGTAATAGCAAACAATGAAGGATTAAGCTTTGATGGAGAACTCAAACCGGGTTTGTAAAATTCAAATATTAAAACTATAAAAAATGCAACGAAGAAGATGATGTTCGTATGCTTATAAATTTCCGTGTTGGATATGGTGCAAAAATACGTTGGGAACACTGCATAAATTACTATAAGATGCAACAAAACTCAACTAAATATGCATTATCTGAAAACTATCTATGCAGCGTAAAAAAACTAATATGTAGTACATTATATCCAACTATGCAAGACGTAATAAACTATGCACAAAATCAACTAACTATGTATTATCTAGAAACTATCTATGCATTGTGGAATAACTAAATATGCAGTACGTTATGTAACATCACATTTTTATAATTTCCAAAAGCAACATCCCATTTTCATAACTAAATATACATTATATTGAACCTATTTATGCAGTGTAGTATAACTACATATGCAGTACATTATATTCAATTATGTCTTGTTTTCGTAAAACAGTGCCAACAGAATAGCTAAATATGCATTATTTGATGTCTAATTATGCAGAAGAAGAACTCTAACTATGTTGTAAAATAAAAATATTTGGAAAGAAAACAGGTTCCTTAAATTCCGCCACAAAATCCGGCAGTATCAATTTCAGCCCATAAAAACGGATTCAAAAAGTCAAACTTACCAGAAAATCCGCTGGAAACACTACTTTAGATTACAAAATTACAGAATTACCCTTAAATCAACGGAAAAAATGGAAAACAAAAAAAACTGAATAAATCACATCCCTTCATTTTTTAAGATCAATGGGTGAGATAAGTCCACACTGTCTCACCTAGAGAGGGTGGTCTCATTTGAACCAAATCCTATTCATATATATTCGATTATATTTCAAATACAAATAAAGAGGTTATAATTTTGAATACATATATTCAAATTGATTCGAAGTAAGCACCTATTGTGGCCTACATCGCCGTTAGAAAAAGATTTGGTGTAGAGTATATGATTATTCTACCATCCATTTTGCTCTTCCCACCCATCCAAGGTCATGCCACCAAGCACCATTTTCATTAATTTTACTTTTGATATCCTGCAAATCCAATGCATCTTTGGCCGCTTCACTAGTGAACCAATTCTTGACGACTTGCTTGTTAATGCCATTTAAATTCTTTCTAAATATAAGCAAATAATGATAAACATGCGTTTCACTCACTAGTAAATTCTTACACATTCCTCAGTCTTTTTTATCTCCAACCATTTTTCCAACGTATTCTTCTTTATAGACTGATATGCCTCTATGGAATTAAATGTCAACTCATGTTCGCCTTTCATGGCAACTAACCTCACATAGTAGTCACTTTGGATAAGAGAACTTATTTTCTACCCACCCTTATAAAAACACTCTTTTTCTAGTGTAAATTCTTACACAAGAATTTAAGCAATTTATCATAAGTCCCATTCCTCAGTCTTTTTATCTCCAACCCTTTTTCCAATGTATTCTTCTCTGTAGACCGATATGCCTCTATAAAATTATATGTCAACTCATGTTCGCCTTTCATGGCAACTAACCTCACAACATATGTTATCAAAAAAGGGAATTTTTTTGAAAGCAGTCACTTTGGATAAGAGGACTTGTTTTCTACCCATCCTTATAAAAACACTCTTTTTCTAGCCATAATTACCAAAATAACCTTTATTTTTTATTTTTAAAATCTGACTCAACTTTTTTTACATTGTAAGAGTTCATAACGTGATATTAACTTCATAACATGATACTTATTTTTATCATAACATGACATACATTAACTTATAACATGATGATAGTTTATTTTATCATAACGTGATATTATATCATGTATTTTATCATAACGTGACATTAACTTATAACGTGATAGTAGCTTATTTTATCATAACGTGATATCATATCGTGATAATGTATAACATGTTAGCTCGACTTTTTTACGTGATATTAACTTCATCACGTTATACTTATTTTATCATAACGTGACATTAACTTATAACGTGATAGTAGCTTATAACATGATAACAACTTATTTTATCATAATGTGATATTATATCATCGTCATATAATGCATAACATGATAACTTTTATAAAGAAGAAAATGAACAGTTGTTTCCGCGTTATATGTTATAACGTGGTTAAAACACGATAACTTTTATAACATTATAATTTATATGATATAACTTTTCACCTTATTTTTAAGGTGAATAAACATTCATGTTACAAATATATAATGTGGAACGTGGATAAAGTTGTCACGTTATTTAGTTCCACGTTATATATTTTTAACGTGAATAAACATCCATGTTATCACATTTACTTTGTACATTTTTGACGTAGATAAATATCGCATGTTATCACGTTATGTTATCAAGTTAAACATTTTTAACGTGGATAAACATATATCTCACATTATTACATTATACATTTTTAACGTGGATAAACTCATGTTATCACATTATATATTTTTAACATGGATAAATATATCACGTTATGTTATCGTGTTATACATTTTCAACGTGGATAAACAACCGACATTATCATGTTATACATTTTGATGTGGATAAATAGTTCATTATCGTATTATACATTGTTAACGTGGATAAACAACCATGTCATTATGTTATCCATTTTTAACGTGGATAAACATATCACATTATGTTATCACGTTATACATTTTTAACGTGGATAAACAACCTATGTTATCACGTTATACATTGTTAATATGGATAAACATCTCATTTTATCACATTATACATTTTTAACGTGGATAAACATCCCACATTATCACGTTATATAGTTTTAACGTGGATAACATCCTACGTTATCACATTATGTTATCATGTCATATATTTTTAACATGGATAAACAACACACATTATATATGTTTAGATAAACATCTCATGTTTTTCACGTTACTTTGTTAACGTGGATAAATATCTCACGTTATCACGTTATGTTATCATGTTATAACTTTTTTGCGTGGATAAACATCTCATATTATCACTTTATGTATGTGTTAACTTACTTCTAAGTTGCTAAGGGTATTTCAGTAAAAGAACACCAAATGTGGGTAGAAAAGATAGTTTATTATATGTTGTGTCAGAAAATAGATTGAAGTATCCTGTATGGATACTTCTCACCATTTACACTATCAAAGAATGGTTTGGAAATAAAATTGGGGAAATTTTTTTAATACCCATTATCGTATCATTTTCTACCACCAACTTAAAAAAATACTTTTGTACCCAATTTGACCAAAATTCCCCTCCTTTAATTTGAGAATTTTGAATTTTGAACGGATGTAATTATTGTTTTCTTTGAACATCGTGTACACTCCCCTCTCCCGAATACACACCCCCTATGTGCATATACGTATACAAAGAAGACAAGGAATATATTGGTGAGGCTACAGTCACGTTACATGATGTTGCCATCATTTGGGGATTGCCTATTGAGGGTGATGTAGTGGTATCTAATGATCTCCGGTGTACTAAGTCGCAGTGGGCAAATTATGTTCATCAATATTTAGGGTTTAAACCTAATTTCGAAGATGACTTTAGAAATAAGTTGGGTATCTTAATTACAACACTGCATAATCACTTTGAGAGGATACGCATTGGGAATGACACACCTAGGGTTCAGGTTGAGCAGTATGCCCGAGGGTGTGCCTTGATTTTGTTAGGTACTTTGATGATACCCGATACCACTGGCAATAGCGTATCATTACTATACCTGCAACACTTTGAGGATGTTAGGATGACTGGTAGGTTCAGTAGGGCAGTGCTGTGTTATCCCTTTTGTATCGTCAGTTGTGCAGTGCTTCTGAGACACAGAAGTACACTATAGGTGGAGCCATGGCGTTGCTGCAGATTTGGGCTTGGTCTCATATTTCAAGTATCGTGCCCCAGCCAGTACGAGCTATGATAACGATGAGTCTTGTTATTGTTGATTATGAGCTTGAGTTGCCTCTGCCGCCGTACGGAGCTAGGTATTGCGTGTTGTTTTTTGCATTTTTATTATATCTACATGTTCACAATGATGCATTTCACTTGTTCATTTATTTAATTTATTTCATATGGGTACAACATTACAATTTTACTCATACTGCTAGCCACTCAGTACGGATATATAGGGAGATGTTTGATCGGTTAACTGAGGCGCAAGTAAGTATTTAATTTATTTATATAATAAGTGTTTAAATTGATATTAATGTAAATTCCTTTTTTTTTTTGCAGTGGACTTGGGTACCAAATGACCTGAAATCGCCCAATATAATAATTCTTGGTGAAAGATGCCTCACAAATAATTGGATGAGCCAGTACCCACTTATTATATATGCCACAGTTGAGATACACCATCCTAATCGAATGACCCGTCAATTTGGTATACTATAGGGTATACCAGAGACTATATCACATTCACATGAGATGTTACACGACGTAACTCGTAGGGGGAGAACTGGAGTGGCATGATCGAATTACCATGATAGTTGGGTAATTTATTGACAGAAAAGAGCTACTTAAAGAATCCAGGGCTACTAGATTAATGGTGGTAGTAATACAGAGGACGGATACATGGAGTGGTATCACCACATTACGCGACTACGTATTACTCCATCACATCTTGATATGGAGACAAGATACCAGCCATTAGATATTAAAGCTCACGATGCCATTGTAAGATTAATTATATACACAATATCTGTATCTAATTATGACATTCAAAATTACTTATACAAAACTATATTTACTTTCAGAGTAACTGGATAAGACGATTGAGGCTTGGTGCAGCACATGCGACAAATGACGATCCAGAGTGATGGCCACGCCTACGGAGAGTTGTTATGGATATCAGTGATGAAATGGAGAAACATATTTGCTCGTCTCAAAACATTGCATCACCTACTGGACAGGAGACCCCTGCTGAAGATACCATGACGACCACTTAGTACATGCCTACCACATTTGTACCCCGTGATATACACATGGCTGGTCCTTTGCGATCCACACCTCAGATGCATTCCGGTAAGAATATTAATATTAATTCACATACATTTATAGATATATATTTCAGGTGTCATGATATTTTGATCTTATTTTCAGATATGGCTGGTCCATCTCATGGGTATGGTGGAGATTGTTACGTTCCCCAATATTCATAGACAGACTCATATTTTTTTACGCCTCTAGTTGTGGACCATCATGGACATCATATACATCACTTCTACAATCCGCTATTGGTATGCCATTCCAACATTTCTCAGGTTTTGATCAATCCGGATTTAGGCACCCTAAATTTCATATATCGCCTGTTGCATTTCGCCCGGTTAGCAGTGCCAGTACCACACATGATGATGATGATGATACACAATCTGTTCAAGCGAATGAGCATGTAGATGCAACTAGACGTAGAAGTACACATCAGATACAATATTCTGGATATGGCACCGAGGGGCATATGTATTAGGATTTTGATTGTGTCAAGACAAATATTGTATCATCCTATTATTGTGTATTCTTTCTGGATTTAGATTTCACTGTTATATTAATGTGAATTTCCAAGAGAGAAAATATTGATGTGTTTTCAATTCACGATTATTATTACGAATCTACTTGTAATATTAATACAACCATTATTAAAATCTGCAATTCTAATAACGATTTGGAATGTTTTTCTTAAAAAAAAAAATTATTTCCCAGTCGTTACTAGTAATAACGACTGGGATGATTTTGTTTTTTTAAAATATTATTGTTTGGTCGTTAATAGCATCAACGATTAAGCTTTGATCGTTGTTGCTATTTACGAGTTACGACCATCCTTAAAATTTTAAACCCCCCAAATGCACTATAATTATGTAATATTTTCCCACAATTGTAATATTCTATTAAAAAACCTGTGCTTTTCTCCCACCAAAAAAAAAAAGAAAGAAAGATATTTGAGTAAATTGATTTTACCCAATTAATTAAATCAATATCTCTCAACATAAAAAAGCTAAATCAAAATTTCACCATATCTAGCTAATCATACTATAAATTTAATTACATTTATCATATAATAACTCATCATCTTTCAATTATGACAAAATTGCGCCGCATGGTTTAGCTCAACTGGTAAATGATCCGAGTGATGTGTTATATGCTTGCTGGCACCTGCATCGTGGAGGTTCGAATCCCCCTGGTAACATGGCGAATGGGTATTTCTTGTGCGGGCTCAGTCTATGGCAGCTCATGACCCTGACTTGTTGAGACACATACCGCGATTTACCTCATCCACAAAGCTCTTGTTGAGGCACATCTGCAATTCACCTCATCCATAAATCTCTAAGGCAAGGGAAGTGGAGGGCCCAAGGAAAAAAAATTGCTAAACTTCTTGAAATATTAAAGCAACAACAATTATCATAGCTTTGAAAATCGCAACAAAATAGTAAAAAAGACAAAAACTTGTTCTGAACAATGTCAATATATGGTCTACTTTTGATTCTATCGAGCCCGATGCACGTCTTTGTCAAATTGAACTGATAGACAAGAATGCAAAAAAAGGAAACAAATATTTTTCCTTCCTAGGAATTTGTGACAGGGAATCATTGCCATTCGAGTGAAAGTAATAACATATGTATCATAAATCAAAATAAAAACCCCTCTAAATTATTTATATAATCTTCTAATTGTTTGATTGATTTTGTACAAATGGAATGTCGTGTTGTTGATCTTTACAAATTTAATGATATTACGTCTCTTCATTTTTCGGCTAATTCGATGCTAGCCCATTGGGGTAGTACCCTAATCCACACAAACAACAACACGTATTCATATTAATTATTTGATATTTTTTGTTTTTATTTTTTCTTCTCAGACAAATTGCTCCATCATTTCTCAAGCCTGCTAGCAATTTCTACTCCAAAAATTCACCTCTTTTTAGCCCGCCATTGATATCTTGAAATTCAAATTTCAAGTTCAATCCGCATGTGAAGAATAACAAAATATTCACACACTGAACGTATATTGTCACTTGCCACTTGCCACTTGTCAAACTTTGTGTGGATCATACACACACTAAACATATATTGTCAACAAAAAAATTAATTGAATTCAAAGTTTTTTGGAGAAAAATAAAATAATTGGGTTATAATAAGTGAGAGAACTGGATGTCAAGTTACTGTAACTCGATGTCGAGTTACAAGGATGCGTGTCTTTGTGCAGTTAAATTGACTCAAGGGCAAATTGGGTTTTTCACACCCCAAAATGGCTAAAAAACATGTGTTTGAAAAAAATGGCTAAAAAATATTTTGCTTTGATGGGAATGACTAAAAAAAACTATATTGTATTCTTATTTCTAACGGGGAGAGATGGCTACAACCACGCTTCTCTATTTAATAGTAGTAATGGATAAAAATGTTTCTCTCATCTTTCAAGAGTTAGTTTTTCTTTCTCTCATCTTTCGAGAGTTTCTAGCTTTGTGATTTTCGTTTACGTTCTTTCCTGGGTTTCCATAATTTTTATTATGGAAAACAATCTGGCGAATTTATCTTTGCATGAGGAAGAAGATGAAGGTTTTGTGTTAGATAAAGGGGGAGAAGAAGAGCAACATGATTTTGATTTCCATCTTTGTCTCCTTGGGCGTTTCCACACGGATAAAATTATTAATGTGCATATTATGAAGAACCGAATGGCGAATATCTGGAGGCCTACGAAGGGGATCAATATTCGGGAGATTGGATCACAACGTTTTCTCTTCCATTTCTACAGTGAAATTGATGTTAACAAGGTATGGGAGAGTGGTCCGTGGTTTTTTGATAACCACCTTTTGGTTTTACATCGGGTGGCAGCGGGGGATGTGCTATCAGCAATGCCTCTTTTCTTTGTCCCGTTTTGGATTCAAATCCATGATTTACCTGTTGGGTGTATGCGGGAAATCGTGGGTAAATAGTTGGGGAATTTCGTTGGCACGTTCCTTGAGTTTGATGCAAACAATAATTCATCCATATGGAGGTCATATATGCGTGTCAAAGTTCTGCTGGATGTTCGAATTCCTTTGAAGAGATTTAAAAAAATAAAGACTCAATCAGGGGATTGGACGGTAGTGAAATTCAAATTTGAAAGGTTGGGAATTTTCTGTTACTTATGTGGAATGATGGGTCATGGTGAAAGGTTTTGCCCAAAGAGACTTTCTGAAAATGATGGAAAGATTCCAATAGAGTGGGGCATTTGGTTGCGGGCTCCAAATAGACGGTTTGCCAATCTGGAAGGAGAAAAATAGCTGCGGGAGGATGATGTGCGAGGTGGTAATTACTGTTCCGGTATGCCAGAATCTGGAATGCCGGAATCATTTTCCATGGACGGTGCCGGAGGGAAAAAAAGCTTCATCAAAGAAAATGACGTTACCCAAAAATCAGGAAGTTGCGGATTTGTCGGGAGCAATTACACGTGAGGAAGTTACTAATTCAATGAAAAAGGGGGTAACTGTAAAGCATGGTAACAGTTACAAAATTCAAATTTTGGATGATAGGGAGGATGAGTTATTGGGCTTGGAATCTACTGAAGAAAGAAAAAGAAGAAGAAGAGGGTCGGATGGTGGGGTAGCCCAAAGTAGCATTGTTCGGAAAGAAAAAAAACAAAGCGGATGATTTTTCGTCTGGGCCTGTTTTAATAGATGTGTCTACTTTTTTAGCGGCGGGATATGGCTCCAGATCCTCCGAGCCCAATGATCGTTTTGAGTTGGAATTGCCGGGGATTGGGCCAACCCTTGGCAATTCCTACTATCCATGAGCTTGTTCGGGCTCACAGACCTGATGTTGTTTTTCTGTTTGAAACGTTGTCGCACGCGAATAAATTAGAAGATGTTAGACGTAGTATTAAATTTGATTGTTGTTTTTCTGTTGACCGTTTGGGCATGAGTGGAGGTATTGGGATATTATGGAGAAATAGCAGTCTTGTTAATATTACGGGTTTTTCCAAAAATCATATCGATACTACTGTTAATGATGAATTTGGAATTAAATGGAGGCTTACCGATTTTTATGGATGTCTGGAAACATCAAGGCAAAGGGAGTCATGGGATTTACTAACACATCTTAAATCATTGTCTATTGAACCGTGGTGTTGTATAGGTGACTACAATAATATGTTACAATCGGAGGATAAAAAGGGGCGTAATGAACATCCAAATTGGCTTTTTCAGGGATTTAGAGAAGCTGTGATGGATTGCGATCTACATGATCTTCCTATGCATGGTTATCCATATACTTGGTCTCGAGGTAAAGGTGGAGTAAATGCGGTGGAAGAGCGTATTGATCGTGCCATGGTTAATACGGAATGGAGTCTGAAATTCTCTACGGTTGTCTTAAGCAATTCGGTTGCACCTATATCCGATCATTCTCCGTTAGTGCTTGATACTTGTGTGGTCACTCATCGGAAAAATCAGCGAAAATTTCGATTTAAAAATTGCTGGTTGCGAGAAGAAGGGTTGGTGGAAATCGTGAGAGAGGTTTGGACGATGACAATGGGGAGGCCAATCCAAAATCGGTTAATATCAATGGCTGAAAGTTGCAAGTTTGGGGGAGGAGCATCAACAGACAACTTAAGGAGGAGATTAAAAGATGTAATGAGATGCTTGCTACTCTTCGGGAAAAGGATGGAGAGGAAGATACATGTCGTTTTAATGTTGTTAAAAAGAGATTGGGGGCATTATTGATACAATAAGAGCGATATTGGAAACAAAGGGCCAAGATTCATTGGTTAAAAGAGGGGGACAATAATACTCAATTTTTTCATAATCATGCGAATGCTCGAAGGATTAGGAATTTGATTTCCAGGCTTCAAAATTCGAATGGTATCTAGTGTGAGCAACATGAAGGAATTTGTAGTATTGTGAAGAGCTACTACACTAATATTTTTGCGTAGAATACTTTTCGGTTAGGGACGGTAATTGACGTTGTTCATAGCTGCGTTTCAGTGGAGCAAAATCAAGAACTGACTTCTGAATTTTCTTTGGCTGAGTTTACTAGAGGGGTGAAGCAGATGCATCTGGACAAGTCTCCCGGGCCCGACGGATTTAATCCAGATTTTTTTCCAGAAATTCTGGCATTTAATTGGAGATGAGGTGTTTAGAGCTTGTACAACTTGGCTTCGGAATGGATCTTTTCCCGAGGGATAAATGATACTAATATCGTTTTAATCCCGAAATGTAATGAGCCGTGTAGTTTGAAGGATTGGAGGCCAACTTCATTGAGCAACGTTACTTATAAGATTTTGGCGAAGGTGTTGGCTAATAGAATCAAAAAAGTAATTTCGGGACTGATTTCACTAAATCAATCAGCTTTTTTGCCTGGTAGATCGATAATCGATAATGTGCAAATAGCCTTCGAGACAATTCATAGTATGAAGAGAAAGGTGAGAGGTAAAAGTGGAGATGTAGCCTTAAAAATCGACATCAGTAAAGCGTACGATAGTATCAGCTGGAGTTTTCTGGAAGCTATGATGATAAAACTGGGTTTTGACAGAAGATGGGTGAATTGGATTATGATGTGTGAAACGTCGGTTCGGTACACTGTTGGTGTTAATGGGGATTGCGTTGGCCCAATTATTCCGAAACGTGGTCTAAGACAAGGTGATCTTTTATCGCCCTATATTTTTATTTTACGTGCGAAAGGTCTCTCTTTTTTAATAAAAGATGCGGAATCTAAGGGCCGGATTCATGGGGTGCGAGTTTGTAGATGTGCTCCGTCTATTTCGCACTTATTTTTGCGGATGATAGCCTTCTTTTTTTCAAGCTTCTGTTGATGAATGTGCTTATCTAAAAAATATTTTGGAAGAGTATAAACAGGCTTCTGGCCAAGGTGTTAATTTTGGTGAATCTGGGATTATGTTCAGTTCGAATGTTCCTCAAGAGACTAAGGAATCTGTGTGTCTTAGTTTGGGTGTGGGGCAGAGCCTGAACACTGGAAGATACCTAGGGTTGCATTCATTAATTGGAAGAAAGAAAAAAGAGGTGTTTCTACATGTTCGAGATAAGATGTGGAGTTATATTCAAAGATGGCGAGGACAACGACTTTCTAGAGGAGGTAAAGAGGTGTTAGTAAAAGTTGTGCCTACCTACGTGATGAGTACGTTTCTACTTCCAATATCCTTATTGGAGGAGCTTGAAAATATGTTGAATTCGTTTTGGTGGGGGAATGGCAAGGATACTTCTAAAGGTATAAAGTGGATGAAATGGGATAGTATGTGTCTTCGTAAAGAAGAAGGGGGTTTGGGTTTTAGATATTTATTTTGCTTTAATATGGCTCTCTTGGGTAAACAAGGTTGGAAATTTATTTTGGAATCGGATGCGCTAGTTACAAAGGTCTTCAAAGCTAAATATTCCCGAGTGGGGATTTCCTTGATTCTAAGTTAGGTTCTTGTCCTAACTTTATTTGGAGAAGCATCTGGAGTTCAATTGTTGTGCTTAAAAAATGGGTGAGATGGAGAATTGGTGATAGTTCCCATATTAAAGTGTGGGGGCAACCTTGGTTGAGGGATGATTCCAATTTCTTTGTTACAACTCCGCTCCAACCAAATTTGAGGACTCTTAAAGTGAATGATTTGATAATGCCAGGATGCCAAAGTTGGGATACTGCTTTTGTGGAGGAAATTTTTAACAGCAGGGATGCACAAATGATTAAAAATTTACCTCTACCTCGGGCTGGGACAGTGGATAAAAGGGTATGGAATTTCTCTAAAAATGGTCAGTATTTGGTGAAGAGTGGGTACCAGGTTGCTTTTAATGAAAGTGTGGTAAGCAGAGATGGGCAGTCTGGAATGTGGAAAAAGCTATGGAAATTGATGATTCCTCCAAAAGTTAAGCATTTTATTTGGAGGATGTGCAAAGATTGTCTCCCAACCCAAAGTAATTTATCAAGAAAACATATTGATGTAGAGTGTAGTTGTGTGCTGTGTAAAAGGGATTTTGAAACAGGGTGGCATATTTTTTTGCAATGCAGTTTTAGTAACTCTTGTTGGGAGAAAGCAGGTTTGAAAGCATTAAAAGACAACTGGTGCGTAGATGCTGATTCTCTGAAGGAGTTTGTGTGTAATGTTCTTAATTTTCATGATCAATGGAGGGTAGCAAAAACTCTTATGATGCTGTGGGTTTTATGAAAGGAAAGAAATGATGAATTATGGAATAAATCTCATAACTCTGCTGATGGTGTTGTTCGGACTACAATCTCTGTGCTTACGGACTGGTGCTATATCCATGGTGCAGCTGAGTTGAATTCAGCTGGCAGCAGAGTTAGACAGCAAAGGGTAACCTGGAACAGGCCTTCATTCCCTTCTTTTAAATGCAATGTTGATGCTCCCCTCTCAATGAATGATAATGCTACTAGTATTGCAATGGTAGTAAGGGATGATAATGGTGAATTTGTTGTTGCTAGATCAGTCGTGTTTTCGGGTTTATACTCAGTTCGGGAAGCGGAAGCTATCGATGTTCGGGAGGCGTTGTCTTGGACAAAAAGCCTGGGTTTTCAATGTATGATTGTGGAGACCGATGCAAAGTACGTGGTGGACGGGTTGGCCAGTACGGAGATGGGGATTTCTGAATACGGCAGCATACTGAAGGAATGTCGTTTTTTACTTCAAAGTGAACCTGCCTTTTCGGTAACTTTTGTTCGTAGAAATGCCAATAAGGTTGCTCATGTACTAGCAAAGGAAACTTTTTCTTTTGATAGTGTAGCGCCCCAATTTTGAAATATGTAGTTTGGGCTTAAGGAACGCTACATTAGTGTGTACCTAGCTTTAAATAACTTTCAATATGGTCAGAGCATTTCAAATAATCAACATCAATAACCACGCTCACAGGCGGGTTAGTCAAATTCACAAAATACAGCGGAAGCATTATATAAGTAGATGAGTCAGAGCTCATCAACAGTAAACAAAGGAAAACTTATTTACAGACATCGGTTTATCAGTTCAAAGTTTAAGAAAGAGAGAAATAGGGACTTTGGAACTACAAAAGTATTTCATCATGCCCAAGTCTTCGTGTCATACTTCGCCTCAATCTGAAAAATATAATGTGGGGTGAGTGCTATGAAAATACACTCAGTGGGGTACACTTAAGCGACTGCGTAATTAATTACAAATAGCAGAGATGCATCATACGTGGAATTTGTACGGACGGACCGTAACTTTATAATATATACGAGCTCATAATGTGAAGTGATCGTCACCACAACACATAAATATGTAACATGTGCGGTACAACCGCAACATGAGATTCATGCAAAACATAGTAATCATGATTAATTAAACATTCAACTTGTATTGAATAGCAATAGTACACGGTTAAGTGTAAAGATAACCCCACCTTTTTTATGTGCAAAATGATTGTGCAGGATGCAAGTCCTAGTTCCCGGGCTCAATCTCGTCTTAGAAGCCTAGAATGGAAATATAATAATATATAATAATTTAAATATGCTAAATAAATCTATCCTTAAAATTTGGGGGCATTTGGATGTGAAATGAAGAAATTAGGAGCGAAACAGAATAATAAGGATGTTCGGGTCTCGTTTTCTTGAAGTTGGAAGATTGAGGGGCAATATTGTGATTTTGAATATACCTTGCGTATAAGAAGGGTATAACAAGACTATGGTTCAAATTTGAGGTCAATCGGAGTTCGTTTGACCCCTTTCGGATCGAAAACGAGAAAGTTAGGACTTAAGGAATTTAAATTAAAAATGTTTGGGGTAGTTTAGTAAAATTCAAAAATTAGTTCAAAGTATTGGGGTCAATCTGGAATTTTCAAATAAGCTGATTTTGGAGGACTAAAGTGAAACTTGGGAGGGGTCAAACTGAAGTTTTCGCAAATTGCAAATAAGTCCAAAAGAATTTCAAATTCTGTTTGGCCTCCCCAATACTTTCATCTTTCACTCCTTCACATCCCCACCGCCGTTTGCCACCGCCCCGAACTAGCAGCCCTCGCTGCCGGGGACCTCTTCCACCCATCTCCTAATCATTTCCGGCCACTTTTGGCCGGAAAATACACACACGCACACAACTCACGCACATCACACACGCACAACTCACGCACAGCGCGCGCTACGTGCGTCGCCGCCACGTACTACCACCTCAACCCAACCCCCAGACACCTCCTACATCGGACATGGTGGCCTCCGGCGACGTGAACGGAGAGAGAAAAGAGCAAGTCGGATGAAAAATGACAAAAAATGGAAGAAATTTCGAAAGACTTCCGACTTCGATTCATGGCGGAAACAAATTCGAATCATGAAATTGATTGGTGGGATTTGAAGCCCTTGAAGAGATGAAGAGAACGGTATAAGGCTCGTCAATTTTGGACCGGTGGATCGCCGGGAATCGGCAGTCAAAGATGGTGGCACCGGTGAACTCGGAATAGGGTTTTTACAGACGTCTCCGGCGATTTTACGGCGATCTAGAAGTCGGATCGGAGATTGTAAGGTGGCGTTAGAAAGCTAATTGAATGGGCTTTATAACGGTATAAGGTTTGTGAAAATCCCACGGTCGGATCTCCGTAGATCTAGAGTCAAAGATTTCAAAATTTTAACTTTACCGGCGATTTGCCGGCGAACGGGGATTCAAATCGAAATTCCGACTTCAGATTTGGAACGAGGGCGACGAAAGGGTTCGAATGAGGTATGATTTGTTAATTTTCACCGACGATGGCCAGTAGCCGACGGCGGCGGCGGCGGTGGCCGGCGACCGAACAGCCACCGGAAAACTGGAGGATGAGAGGGTGAAGTTCTTAACAGGAATGGAAAGTTTCCAATTTCTGGTTATTTCCAAATATGGAAATAACTATATATAGTAAGTATTAAAAGAGCTTTTAAAATGAGTTTGGTAATTTGGGCCACAAATGAAACTGAAAGAAGGCTTAATAGTATCGTAATTGAATTTGAAATTATTCGGTTTTGAATTGATAATAATAGAAAGTCCCGTAATTAAATTTATAATTTTTCTACCCGAATTATATAATTTAAATAATACTTTTAATTAGCTATAAATTCCAATAAATTATTAATCTAATTCCTTAAAAATTGCGAAAAATTTATCCTAAATTTTGAGATTCAAATTCTAATGTCGGGTATTACAGATAGTCCATTAGTGTGGAGTTTTCCACCCCTTTGTATTGTGAATTTTATCATTGATGATCTGTGTTATTAATAAAATTTCCCTTTTTACTTCAAAAAAAAAAAAAAAACGGGGAGAGATGGCTTTGCATAATTGCATTAGAAGAGATCATAACTTTTGATTGGTTGATAGATTAATAGCATAGGATGATAGGACTCTTTCTTTCATTTGATGAATTACTTGTCATCATAAAGATATCCTAAAAATGCAGGGAGCATATAATAGCTTCTCTCTAAATTATTTTTTTTAAATGAACTTAAATTTTCCAGGAAGAAAAAAAAATCCCAGATTTCTTTTGAACATGTGTTTGGCTCCCATTTATTTGATTTTGTGTGAGTAAAAAGAAGATAACAATATTGGGGCAACTTGTACACTATGCTTTAAACTTGGGCACTGCTTTTCATGAGTACTTTTTCATGTAAGCACAAAAAATGTAATTTGTTGTGTTCAATTCTTTTCCTATTTGGTTGAGAATTATATGCAGAGCAGGAATTGAAGCTTGATTAATTGAAAATTCATTTTTATTTATGATATGAATAAAAGTTGCTAATTAATTAATGTGAGGTTACAGCCTTATCTGATGTCAATTATTGATTTAGCTCATTTGGAACCTAAGTTCTATTATCGGCAAAATTGTTTTTTTAGTCCTCTAAGTAGGCATAGTTGGAGATTTGTCCCTTTTTTATTTTGACTTTGGATTTAGTCTTGTAAGTAAGAAAAATTCAGATTTTTAGTCCTCTTACCTGATGTAGCTAGAATTGTCAATTCCGACCCGGCCCAGCCCGATATTTCAATGGGCTGGGCTTCATTATCCTAGACCTGAAAACCACCGGGCCTCAAAAGCCCGGCCCAATTTTTTCAGTGTATTTTTCATTGATGGGCCGGACTGGAGCTCCCCAAATTGATGGCCCGAGGTACTGTTTGGCCCGCGCCGACCCGGCCCAATTTTTTCAAAAGCCCGGCGGGCTCGAACTGGGCCGGCCCGGTAATTTGCCAGTTATAGCTGTAGCAAGTAAAGTTTACCTGATTGTTGACTCAAATTTTTACACATAAGTTGCCAAATCAAGTATTTTTTTCTTCAAAATTAACTTTTAAAAATATTATATGCCACGTCAGCAATCAGGTAAACTTTACCTGCTACAGTAGGTAAGAGGACTAAAAATCTGAATTTTTCTTATTTACAGGACTAAATCCAAAATCAAAATAAAAAAAAGACCAAATCTCTTCCTTAGATGACTTAAAAAATAATTTTGCCTTTTATTATCTGCATGTTGCTTTCCTGATTGATATATCAACATATTTTCCTTGCTAATTAAGCAAGATTATAGCTTCTGCACACACTGAATTAGACAATTTATTAGTTTAATTAACTATGAAGGCAGCAATCCTAAAATTGGATATGTTGTTTGAAAGTGGATATGTAATTTTGATTTGTGCAATGTCATTTTTGGGGATATTCTTTTTTTTTTTTTTTGCTTTATATATATTAAATTTTTTATATGCAATGAAACTCTCAAAGACACTTAAATGTGTTGCTATCTTGGCCCTCACATTTGAGTATTTAGAATTGATATCTAGTAAAAAAAATTGAAGAGAAGTGATAGCTAATGTTAGAGGCGATGGTTTATGTTAGGGCGTTAATTTTTGCCCAAGTAAATTCCTAAAATAAAAGATTAGATTTTGATTTGTTTTGTCTTTCTAGACTTATGATAAGATTGAGTTGGATATAGATTAGGAAAGAAATCATATTGATATGGTATAGATATATTAGAACTCTTTGATATTTATCTTGTTTCCTAATATATTTGTATATACTTGTCATATATTTGTATATATCTTTTTTCCTTGTGTATTAGGACTCTTTGATGGACCTGGACGCCTATATAAAGAGAAGAGGACGTCCATAATCTTTACACAAGAAAATACCACAGAGTTACAAGAATCTTGGGAGAGTTAAGAGTCATACAAGTACAAGGAGTCTCGCTGCCCTGGATGCGATCTCAAATGTGACTACATCTGATATTACATTCAACCCTGCAGTTGTGTTTGTTAGTTTTTTCATCCATTGTTTTTAGTATTGTGATTAACGAAGTCCACACACGTCTATTGTTGGATGAGTTGAATTACATAGATCAGATCTACTCTAGATAGGAGTTTTCATTGATTTTCTACTAGTTGATTTTTGTATTTTTGTATACAAAATCAAACGATTTTACTAGTGGAAAGTTTCGCCATATTGGCACATCTACAAGCTAGTTGGCTTGTAGATAATTTTTATATCTTGTGTCTTGTTTCTGTTTTCGAAATTCCGCTGCATGTTATTGTGAATGTGATCACATCTCCAATAACATCTATACTATATGAAACTTTTATTATTTATCCGTGCTATAATTCTTTCAATTGGTATCAGAGAGCCTACACTTGACGACACTAAGTGTTGATCCTATATGTTTGTTAGCATAGATATTCCTAGTGTCCCTACTTTTTGTCCCTCAATTGAAAATTAGAAAAAATTTGATGACAGAACTCTTGATTCTGTTAGATGTAGGGCTTGTTCTAGATATGGTCATTATGTTGAAAATTGTCCAATATTTTTTTGAAAAGGGAATGAGTTTGAGTGTCAACTTAAGTGACAATGATTCTGACGATGAGAACATTATCCCGAAAGAAGATCACAAGGTTCTGACTATATTGGTGAAAGATCGAAAGTCTCTCCAAATTAATCCTTCAGATGTTGCCCGAGGTGTGGCCCGAGATGTGATCACAGCTTCTCTGATCACATCTGAGGTCACATCTGAAGAACATAAAATCTTAACTGTTTCTGACCTTTATTGTTTCAATTCTACTTCAACTCCTGATGATATTGAACAGGATGATGAATCAGATGGAGAAAGCTTGGAAGACACGTACACGAAGTTGTATAGAGATTGGCTGAAGAGGATTGAATCAATGATATCCTCGAGAAAGAGAATGATCGACTCAAGAAAAAAATGATGAAGCGAGAAGGAAGTAATTACAGTGCTAGAGATCGCCACTTACCAAGAAGGATCTTGACTTCGAAAAGGTAAATTCTAAACTTGAAGATTCTCTTGAAACCATGAAGAAGTTTAATTCCGGGAAAACAAAATTGGATGATATACTTTCTTTGGGTAGTGATGATAAAGTTGGCCTTAGTTATAAAAACTCCTGTATTTGTTAAAGCAAAGAACAAAGAGAATCTTCAGATTCCTCCAACAATAAGAAGAGTTTTTCACAGAAGTCTAAACCTCATAAACGCCACTTTATTTGTCACTATTGTCATGCTCCTGGACACATTAGACCGTTTTGTTACAAAATGAAATCAGATTTGGCAAATAAAAATTCTGCATGTCAGATGTCATCCGAAATGTTACGACATCCTCGTAATCACATTTCAAAATTTTCAAAATCTGTCTAGGTTAAGAAATCTGATGTTAAATGTCATGTTATCCATACTTCTTTGAGATCTAACATTGCAGGATCTTGGTACTTTGATAGCGGGTGTTCACGACACATGACAGGTACTTTGGAGTATTTAACTGACTATGTAAAGCATGATGGTGGTAATGTGACCTATGGAGGTGGAGGTAAAGGAAAAATTGTTGGAAAGGGGACTTTGAATGTTGATGGCCTACTTAGGCTATGGAATGTATTGCATGTGGATGGTCTAAATGCTAATCTCTTTAGTAGTAGCCAATTGTGTGATGATAATCTCTATGTTAAATTCAACAAAAATTCTTGTGAGGTTTTTAATGAATCTAACACGTGTATATTCTTGCTGGTTTAAGATCATCTGATAACTGCTATCAGTTTGGTAATAAAAAAATGTGTTACACTGAACATACAGATGAATCTGACCTATGGCACCAAAAACTAGGTCATCTAGGTTTTACGAAAATGAGGGATCTTATAAAATTTGAGGTTGTTCGTGGTTTTCTGAAATTTTGCATGAAGAATGTTAATGTGTGTGGAAGTTGTCAAAAGGATAAACAAAGAAGAGTGTCACACCAAATGTTACCACATTTCAATACCACACGATATTTTGAATTGCTTCATATGGATATTATGGGTCCAGTTGAAGTTGAAAGTATTGGTGGATGGAAATATTTTTTTGTGATTATTGATGATTTTCACATTTTACTTGGATCTATTTTTTACGTGAAAAATATGAAATATTTGAAGTATTTAGAAGTTGGCATAGAAGAGTTGTTAATCTGTATAGGCTAACAGTTGTTAGAATTAGGTCGGACCATGGTAAATAATTTGCGAACTCTTCTTTCTCGTCTTTTTGTGATAGAAAGAGGATTTCTCATGAATTTTTCGTACCTAAAACTCCACAACATAATGGAGTGGCAGAGAGAAAAAATCGTATATTGCATGAGACATCCTGTGTCATGTTGAGTTCTAAAAGACTTTCTAAAGGTTTTTGGGCGAAAGCTCTAAATACTGCATGCCATATTGCCAATGTGTATATTTGAGGCCTGGAAGTTTGATGACCCCTTATGAAATACTTTTGGGAAAGAAGCCAAACCTCAAATATTTCCAGGTCTTTGGTTGTATTTGCTATGTCCTGAATGATCGAGATAACATTGCTCAATTTAGCTCAAAGGGTGATAAAAGTCTTTTCTTAGGCTACTCTTCAAATAGCTATGCATATCGAGTTTATAATATTCGGACAAAGACGGTAGTGGAATCTGTAAATATTGTATTAGACGATTTTTCTAGTCTTGCAGGTAAGAGTGAAGAAGACAATGTGGAGATCTGCTCGAATTTGTTGAGACTGCACATGTGATGGATGTAAGCACAGATGTAACTGAGAATGTGACTGAAGCCCCATCCATAGTTGTCTCAAATGTAGAACCAAATGTGACGGCATCTGAGCCCACATCCGTGTTTGATACATGTTTTTATCTTAATTTTGATGATTTTATTTTGTCACCAAAACAATGTTGTTAAAGGTTGTTCAAATACTCCTAAATGATTTAAAATGGTTTTAATATTTTTCGGAGTATTTTCTCAAGTTTAATGATTTTATATCAATGGGCTTTTACTTCTAAACAAGGTTCCTAAATGTTGTCTAAATATTTCCGATTGGTTTAAAATGTTTTTACTAAATTTTCGGAGTATTTCTTGAGGTTTATTTTCGACAAAATTTGGACAACATTTTTGTCTCAAGGTCAACCGGTCGCCCTATAGGGCAACCCGTACCTGAAGAGTACGTTTGAAACAGAAAATGAACCGAGGTGAAATTGAGTCGAGTCGGCCGACACCCCGACCGACCGTACACAAGCTTGGCTCTCTTACAGAAACTTCAGAACTTGCATTTTGCTCTAGGGGGACCGATTGAGACAAGGGTCGACCGGTCGAAGCCTATGTCGACCGGTCGCCCTGTTGAATTTTTCAATGTGTTACTCAACTCTCTTATTTGTGCGCGACCGGTCGCCCTGTGCTTTGACAACAAAAATATGACCGTTTGAAAGCAGATACATTTCCTTAAAATGTGGGATTGATTTCTAACAACTATATTCTTGATTTTAATTGTATTTTTCTGTAGATTTTCAATCCCCAAGAGGAGCCTATGCTTGATCAATCAACTCCTATAAATAGAGGAAGTCTTGGAGCAACCAACACAACAATTGAGATACAACACAACAAGATACACTTCAAGCAAATATTTGTTCTTCATTGTTATTATTCTTGTTGTAAAATTTGCCTAGCTATTCACTTTCACATTCTTGAGGTCTAGGCTATTCTTGATTACACTTGCACTCTATTGTATTATCAATTATCGAGTTGTAATCTTGAATTTGTGGTCGTCATTCAAACACAAGATATCCTTGTGAGTGTTCTTGTGGTAAGAACACACTTGGGTGAACTAGGTGTTAGGTGTAAGAAGATTGTGGTAATCTTCTTGTTGAGGTGTTGAAGAGTGTGGTGCTCTTCAAGGGTGAAGATTGTGGTAATCTTCACAAGGTGTCGTTTGGAGATTGTGGTAATCTTCAAGTGATATTGTGGTAATCTCAAATGTGGTGTTGAAGAAGAGTGTGGTGCTCTTCAAGGTGTTGGTGTAAGATTTTGTTGTAATAATTTTGGTAATTATTAATAAAATCTTTTTCTCTTTTCGAAACCCATCCGGATATACTGGGGTGGTAGAGCACGTAGTCCCTAGGTGGGGTGAGGCTCTATAAATCGACGCGTGTTGTTTACTTTTCGCACCTTTATATTTGTCTTTGAGCATTCGGTTTGAAAAAGAGGGATAAATCGAAAAGATGGAGATAATCTATTCACCCCCCTCTAGATTATCGTAGCCGCTTGGACTTACAAGTGGTATCAGAGCCAAACTCTTTGGCAAGCTCGTTTCACATCGCGAGTGAAGAGAAACGATCGTCGGCTACGAACGAAGCTCATCTATCCAGCACCTCCACCACCAAGCCATCACTATTTGATTCCAAAAATTTTATATTTTGGAAAGAAAGAATGGAATGCTATTTACAAGGTTGCGGGTTTGATATTTGGAACACCGTCATAAATGGAGAATCCATTCCGATGATAGACACACCACACACCTCCAAAGGATTCAAAGAGCTAAATGATGAAGAGAAGAAAATCATCTCTTTAAACGGTAAGGCTCTGAATATCTTCTATTGTTCATTCACTAATTTGGAATATGAACATATTGTAGGAATTCGATCGACACATGAAGTATGGCAAAAATTAGAAGCCATCTATGGAGTATTTGCAAATGAAAGGAGTCAAACAAAAGCATCTACTTCTCAAAGGGATACAAGCTCAAATCTAAGGAACAAGTCTCTTACAACTTCCAACTATGAAGAAGTTGAATATTGTTTTATGGGCATCGAAGAAGAAAATGAGGTATGTCTTAAACCCTCTACTTCCTATGATATTGTTATTCAAAATGATTATAGTGATTTGCAAAATGATTATGATGAACTTCAAAATGAATTCCAAAGCTTACTTGTTAAATACAAAAATTTGAAAAAGGAATTCAATGTTTTGAAAAATGATAAGGATAGTTTATTTACTTCCTATGAATCACTATCATGTGCTCACACCACCACTCTTGACAAGGTTAGAAACCTTGAAAAAGAAAATAGTACTCTTGTTGAGAATATTGATTGCATGAAAAGGGATTTATTAAAATCCAACTTGAGTATCAATAAAATGACCGATATTGTTGATTGTTGTGATGATTCGAAACTAGAACTTGATCATAAGCCTAAGGGTGTCAATCACATGAAAAAGAATCAAGTCTCTAAACACGTTGGCCATTATGCTCCTAGAATTATTACATGCTTCTATTGCGGTAAAAATGGTCATACGGCTAATACTTGTCGGGCTAGAAATAGCTCTAATCATTATTGGAGACTTAAAAGTCTCAAAGCTAATCCTTAAGGACTCAAACACTTGAGGGTACCACAAAATAATGCCATATTAGGTACCCGGCGAAATAATGATCGAAGAAAATACATACCGCCAAGAAGGCATCAAATGACCGGTTCATTTGATCAAAGAAGGAGAAACTATTTTCGACAAAGCCAATTTTCAAGAAGAGGATATAATCAAAAAATGGGAAGAACACAATCCTTGGAAATGGCAAAGACATCATCAACAAGATGATTTTCAAAGAAGAAGAGACTTTCAACAATGGGAAGGCAACAAACCTTGGAAATGGAGTAATCAAATAAGTCATCATCAACAACGTGACTTCTCAAGGGGAAGATATCATCAACAATGGGAACGGCACAACCCATGGAAACGGCGTAATTGGTAAACCGTATCTCCCCATTTATATATGCATTTTATTTTAATTCAATGCATGTTTTTATTTGTGTCTTAATTGCAAAATGAGTTTTCAAGTATTTATTTTTTAATTTAGGTCTTCAATATATTTGTGAGTTTCAAAATTTTTAAAAGAAGACCTTGCATGATATTTCTAAAACTCTTGTGCATTTAATTAGACTTATGTGGCTTATCATCTCTTATGAAATCTTATAGCATAAGCATTTTTTTGATATCTCCTATCACTTGCCTACACTTGTGTTTTTGTGCAAATTTTGTTTAAGAATTGTGTAGGATATATATATCTCATATTCATTGGCTATTTCGTCATCAAGTTTCTTAAGCTATCGAGGTATGTTCACTCGTATTTCTCTTAGAACTTGATATTATGCTTATGCACATATCTTTCAAGATATTTCATTTCAACCCCTTAAGTGCCCCTAAATGATTTTGTAATTTTTTCTTAAAAGGGCACTACTCGCTAAGTCTCGATTTTCTCAAATATATGTTTTCCCGAAACCCGTATTTGTTGGACTTGGTCCAAAATTATCTCTTTGCAAAGTTTTAAAACTTTTGGGGTGAAAAATCGATTTTTGAAAAATTCTGGAAAAAGAAAAATTGCACTGGGACGGTCAAAGCAGGGGCGACCGGTCGCCCTGCACGTCGATCGGTCGCACCCCACTTCGACCGGTCGCCCAGGCCAATATTTTTGGTTAAAATCGTCTGCCCTTTCATTTGAAACAGAACCAAAATTTTCAAACCCTCGTACAAGCTGCGAAAATCACCCCCTTTGTTCTACAATCTTCAATTCTTCATCAATCTTTGTAATTTTTCTTGCTAATTTACTTCTTTTTGCAAGAACTTCACATATATGGCACCTCCAAGAAATTCTACCGAACGAAATTCTCAAAAGAGGAGAAGGAGGCAAAGGGGAGAATCTTCCTCAAATCCCCAACAAGATGATATTCCACAATGAGACTATCAAAATCGGCTTATGGAAGAGGAGATTGTCGAATTAAGAGCCGGGGTTTCAAAATCGAGCATTCATTGGGACTCTAGTAAGTTATCACTCCTTTACGAGCCTCCCTCTAGAGCTAATAGATTTCGATTTTTAAATAAACTTGCGGAGGAGCATTATGAGAATATTGGATTAAATGATAAGAAAATTGCGTGCACTCGTATGGTTCGATTTCAAGCTTTTCATGATGAATTTCTGGATATTAGGGCTTATTTTGAAATTCAAGGATGGGTTTCACTTTGGGATAATCCGTGTTTGCATTATGATGACGAGCTTATAAAACTTTTTTATGCAAATATGTGGATTGTTGATGCTACGGTAGATAATCCGTTGGAACTTCACACATTTGTTAATGGTAGGCATTTTTCTTGGACATTGGCCGATATTTGCAATCATTTTATTGTGCCGAATGATGGGGTGGTTAATGTGAATAGTGCTCATTGGGATGATAATCTTTTTGGAGTCTCACTAGATGAGGTAAAAACCTTTTTAGGAGTATATCCCGAAGTGACATACTCGGCAATGCCGCCAAACTATCGGATTATATCTATCATTTGCTCCTATTGTATTTGTGGAAAGGAAATAAAACTTCCGAGTAATCTCGAACTCTTTCTCACCTATAAGATTGTTCGAGGAGAAAGAGTAAACTATGGGGCAATTTTTGTGTATTGTTTGTCGGAATCTAGAAAGCTTACCAAGAAAAAATATACTTTGGGTAATTTGATTTGCCGACTTTTATACTTATCGGGATACCCGGAAAATGAAATGAATACCGAAATTCGTCACAATGATTTTGATAATGCCAACATTCTACAAATGGTAAGAATGCGACGACTTTACCACGGGTTCCTACCAAAGCCGCTAGGGGACGTGGCCGACATCAACAACAACCTCGGGATGATTTCTTTAATGACAATGAGGTTGAAAATATTGGAAGAGGTGAGTTTGATGAACAAAGAGATGATGAAGAAGAGAATGTGGGAAATGAACAAGAAATTAGGGAGGAAGAAAATGAGGTAGAAGATGAAGACGAGTTGGATGTTGAAGATTTAAATCTCAAAGAGAGAATGGCCAAAGTGGAAAGAGAAACATCTAGAGATGTAGCCTCTCTTAGAAAAGAGCTCCGGGTTGTGAAGAAGGAAAATTCTAGTTTGAAAAAGTCAATCGGCAAATTGAAGAAATTCATCAAAGATTTTATTCCCGTAACTTGTTTCTCTTCGGATGAGGATTGATGTCCCCACCCCTTCATTTTTAGCATTTTCTTTCATGTTGCTTTGTACTTCTATGAACTTTGTAAAACTCTTTTGTACTAATGAGATTTGCGTATTTTCTTGAAAGGGTTTAAATTGCGAGTTGCTAATGACTTGTGGATGATCATGATATTGATGGAGTATTTGATGGTAAAAATACTCTTATATGGCATTGTTTGATTATTGGTATGAAGTATTTGATGGTAAAAGTGCTTCTTTTAATGCTTTGATCATTATGCTTAGATGGATATGTTGGGACATTTGATATATCATACATGTATTGTTTAAGGCATGACGTGTATTACTTGTTGGATGCTATAATTTTTGGCATTTATAATGCCTTGATCTCTCTTTGGCTAAATTATCTCAATTGGGTTGAACCCTTGAGAATTTACTTTGTTTATGCCTATTATTTGTTGGATACATGTTGAAAATTGCTTTTGGTGATGATATGAACAACTTGGCTTGATTTCATTTACAAGGGCTATATATATCTTTTTCAATTTTTTGACGCCCGCCAAGTGTTCGTTAATGCTTCAATGAAAAACTCATCACATACATGAATCTCTTATGCCCAATGTCTTAAAATCTTTTTGAGATCATGTTTTTTACTTACTAATGAGCCTTTGGATTTCTTATGATACATTTCTCTATTTTTCCCTTGGATACTTAGCTTAATTATCTCATGGTTGATAAACGAATTGTTAGCACACTTTGATAAACTTGAATGATGTTTTTATCATCCTAACATTCTTTTTGATGATTCCAAAGGGGGGGAAACAAGATATTGGCTCATTAGCTCAAAGAAGCTAATAAAAGCTTGTTATAAAAGCTATAAGCTATGGCTCATAAAAGCCATAAGTTGTGATTTATTTTTAGTCCAATTGTTGTTTGATGGACTTATATAATTGTTTAATGATGTTTTGTGAACAGGGGGAGCTTATAAGCTCTTGAACAAAATGTAAAAGCTAAGCTTTTAGCTTATGGATAATCGCTTTATATTATTCTTGATGTGCTTGTTGATAGGGGAGCTTGTGCTTATTTTTGAATATATTTACTCCCTACTTGGTTGCTTTTATAGTTTGGAAATTTTGGTTACTTCCAAACGGTCAAAAGTTTTTTATCGGAAAATCATTTCTAAAAATTGTTCTCCTATTTTGTGCAAAAATTGTTTTGGTTTGTAATTATCAAAAAGGGGGAGATTGTTTGATACATGCTTTTATCTTAATTTTGATTATTTTATTTTGTCACCAAAACAATGTTGTTAAAGGTTGTTCAAATACTCCTAAATGATTTAAAATGGTTTTAATATTTTTCGGAGTATTTCCTCAAGTTTATTTTCGATAATATTGGACAACACGTTTAATGATTTTATATCAATGGGCTTTTACTTCTAAACAAGGTTCCTAAATGTTGTCTAAATACTTCCGATTGGTTTAAAATGTTTTTACTAAATTTTCGGAGTATTTCTTGAGTTTTATTTTCGACAAAAATTGGACAACATTTCTGTCTCAAGGTCGACCGGTCGCCCTATAGGGCAACCCGTACCTGAAGAGTACGTTTGAAACATAAAATAAACCTGAGGTGAAATTCGACAGTCGACCGGTTGCTCAGGGGGTCGGTCCCAGGTTGTGGGTCGGCCGGTGCCGTCGGCCGACGACACCCTATCGACCCCAGACTAAGCTTGGCTCTCTTACAGAAACTTCAGACCTTGTATTTTGCTCTAGGGGGACCGGTTGAGACAAGGGTCGACCGGTCGCCCTGTTGAATTTTTCAATGTGTTACTCAACTCTCTTATTTGTGCACGACCGGTCGCCCTGTGCTTTGACAACAAAAATATGACCGTTTGATAGCAGACACATTTCCTTAAAATGTGGGATTGATTTCTAACAGCTATATTCTTGATTTTAATTGTATTTTTCTGTAGATTTTCAATCCCTAAGAGGAGCCTATGCTTGATCAATCAACTCCTATAAATAGAGGAAGTCTTGGAGCAACCAACACAACAATTGAGATACAACACAACAAGATACACTTCAAGCAAATATTTGTTCTTCATTGTTATTATTCTTGTTGTAAAATTTGCCTAGCTATTCACTTTCACATTCTTGAGGTCTAGGCTATTCTTGATTACACTTGCACTCTATTGTATTATCAATTATCGAGTTGTAATCTTGAATTTGTGGTCGTCATTCAAACACAAGATATCCTTGTGAGTGTTCTTGTGGTAAGAACACACTTGGGTGAACTAGGTGTTAGGTGTAAGAAGATTGTGGTAATCTTCTTGTTGAGGTGTTGAAGAGTGTGGTGCTCTTCAAGGGTGAAGATTGTGGTAATCTTCACAAGGTGCCGTTTGGAGATTGTGGTAATCTTCAAGTGAGATTGTGGTAATCTCAAAGGTGGTGTTGAAGAAGAGTGTGGTGCTCTTCAAGGTGTTGGTGTAAGATTTTGTTGTAATAATTTTGGTAATTATTAATAAAATCTTTTTCTCTTTTCGAAACCCATCCCGGATATACTGGGGTGGTAGAGCACGTAGTCCCTAGGTGGGGTGAAGCTCTATAAATCGATGCGTGTTGTTTACTTTTAGCACCTTTATATTTGTCTTTGAGCATTCGGTTTGAAAAAGAGGGATAAATCGAAAAGATGGAGATAATCTATTCACCCCCCCTCTAGATTATCGTAGCCGCTTGGACTTACAATCCGTGTCTGCTGCAGTTGAGTCAGACTCTGATTCTGACACTAAACTAGTAGAAACAACCTTGGAAGGACATGATTTAATCACCAATGAAAGACGAGATCCCCCAAGCAGAATTCAAAAGAATCATCCAATCTCTCAAGTCATAGGTGATGTATCTGAAGGCATAAGAACTAGAAGGAAAGAAAGGGTAAACTATCGAGATATGGTAAGACTAGTGTGTTTGTCTTCTACTTGTTCAATGGTAACAACTTCTTGTTGTATCACTTTTTCTGAACCTAAAAATGTGTTTGATGCTTTGAAAGATGATTTTTGGAATAATGGTTTGAATGAAAATTTTGATCGATTCAGTATAAAAGAAAATAATTTTCATTGTGACATTTTAACCATTTATTGTGATAATATGAGTGCGAGTGATATTTTAAAAAATCATGTCCAACAATCTCGTACTAAACACATAGATATTAGACATCACTTTATTCGAGATTTAGTTGAGAAAAATATAATTCGAATTGAGTATATTTCTACAGAAAATCAGCTTGCAGACATCTTCACCAAGGTTTTGGATTTTGAGAGATTCTCCAATTTAAGGAAGTTTTTCGGTTTGTGTGTTCTCTAAAAATATTACACGAGATGTCACAACATTGCACATCACATCCGTTGTGACATCCAAACACTGCATCTTCCTCTCATCTATTTCTTTTTTGATTTTTTTTGTAGATATCCCTGCATTGTAAGCTAATCATGCATATATATATTAGCAAAAAGTGGATTGATGGTTCGAACTAGTCACATATATTGTCTCACTTGGAAAACTGGTGTAAGTTGATCTCTCCAATTTAAAAAAAATGATGTTATTTTTCCCAGCAGCTGAGTTGTGAATAAAGTCTTGATCATGCTTGGAGGCCTTCTAGGAAAAAGCTACCAACCCATTGTGTGAAGCTATTCCTTGTGACCAATTTCCTCAAGCGAATTGTTGTTTAAAAAGGCATGATCATGTGAAAAAGAGCTACCTATGGCATTTGAGTGAAAGCTCCCTATTGGTTAACTCCCTCACGAGACTTGGAAAAATTAAAGAAAACTCGAAAATTCATAAAAAGCTGGGATTTCGGATTGCGATTCAATAATCAGTTAGTACAGGTGTGACTCAAAATGTGACGATATTTGAACTTATATCCATTGCTGCAGCACATTTCACCTCTTGTGTGCAATTTTTTTTGTTGCATTAGACATATTAGGTTTTGCATGTCCTGGTGATTTTGGATTCTTTGCTGATATTTGTTTCCATATATAATCTGAGAGTGATATTTTTCTCTTCCCAAAATCTTGAATCTTGATGGTTATATTTTGTGGGTTATACACGGTTGAAGGACTTGGAATTTTTGAATAGATTTTGCTCATAATTATCTATATCTTTGGTTAAGAGTGTCATTGATTTGTGGGATTCTATTTCTATATTTTTGAGAATCCTAATTTATGGAAAATCTTGACTTTTCTTTATTCTTGATCACATTTCTTATAAGTGTGTTCCAAAATTTTAAAGTCTTGTGATCCGTTATTCTCCTCAAATTTTTGCCTATGAAATGAACTTTTTACATGTCCAAGTCAGGGGGAGCATACATGATTTTGTTACTTATGTTTTCTGGACAAAAAGGAGGAGAAAAGGTTTATTGATCTTGATTGTGATACTTTCAATTTAGGGGGAGTTTTCTGGTTTTCTGGATATTTGATTTTTGATTGCTTTGCTGCAATTATGAATGTGACCTGAAATGTGATTGCATCTATTTCAGTATTTTTACTCAGCATGATATTTAAGGGGAGTTGTTATATTGAGGGAGAGTTTGTTTGTTTTGTGCTTGATAAATGTTTTGTCCAGAAAGGTAAAAAGGGGGAGATTGTTAGGGTGTTAATTTTTGCCCAAGTAAATTCCTAAAATAAAAGATTAGGTTTTGAGAAAGTTTCGCCATATTGGCACATCTACAAGTTAGTTGGCTTGTAGATAATTTTATATCTTGTGTCTTGTTCCTGTTTTCAAAATTCCGCTGCATGTGATTGTGAATGTGATCACATCTCCAATCGCATCTATACTCTGCGAAACTTTTGTTATTTATCCGTACTATAATTCTTTCAGTTTATCGCGTAGGCGAGAGGGGACTGCTAATTGTGGTATCTTGTTGACATTGTTAACTATTTGACTTGTTCTTTTGTTGCCTGATGATTGATATTGGTGTTTGATATAGTTTATCATTGTTTGATATGATTCATTATTTTTTGTAGTTGGAGTTTTAGAAGAATATAAGTATATAATATGTTTTCCAGTTGTTGTCGGCTTGTCCGCTTGCATGGCTAGATCGTTGCCTGTTGTCTCCTAGAACGTCAAGCGCTAGACCATGACTTGTCGCCTTAACGTCACCTATTACATTGATAACTATATATGCTTCAAAATAAGGGTGGATGAGTTACTTTTAGGATGTCTTGGTTAAGTTGAATGCTTGCAATCATTGTTCTTGCTGGATGATTTTGATTATCTATTATTACCTCAATTTGAAGAAGTTTGAGATTATATAAAGATAAGAAAGACTAGTGGATGGGGAAGTCTTTTCTTGTCATTGAACTGTATGTATGTATCAAAAAGGATATATATTATAGTGCTATGGCCCAAATTCATTCTAATACATTAATAGACTTTATATTTGCCTACGTTTATTATTGTATTTACCTCAAAATGGATAAAGTAGATTAACATTAGTTTCATACTTTTTTAGTTTATAAATTAATAAAGTAAATCAAGTAAACTATAATTCTACAAGAAAGTCGAAAAAGAAAAGATTATAAAATAATCTTTTTGATAATATATTTTATTAAAGTGAATACTAGTTAAATTTATTTATTTTTGGTCAATAAATTAAAAAAGATGTAAAATAAATATATATACATATAAATATTTAATTTTTTGTTAAATTGAGATGGAAAAGTGGTAATCGCTCAAAGTTCGTATATGGCAAAGTAACATTGCGCAAAGTCTAAATGGCAAGGTGCAATAACTTTAGTTTAATTTGAGTCAAAATGACAATTTTACCCCCTGTGCATGGCACATGACATGTCATATTTCAGTGGAATATTTCACCTACGGCGAGTCTCTGGAGGCTATATGCAAAACTCATAAATTTCTCAACAATTTATCACACAATTTAGCTGGATAAGGAAAATTCAAGATCAGGGACAGAGGTATTTTCATAACAATACGATAAATTTATACATACACGAGTATTCAGCAAAGACCGACTAAAGCAAACGAGCATAGTTTGTACGTACAATGATAAATACACACATCTGCCGGTAAAAAGTTCACAAGCAAAAGAATACAAAAAAGAATAGTCATGATAGTTTGTAAAAAGGGAGTCAATTCCATGTATCATCCTTGGTTTGTATTTATAATACATTGCACTCAGGTAAAGAGAACTAGGCCCCATTCTTGTTTTGCCATGGCTTAAGTACACCCACGACGATGATCGCGACAATAATGAGAAGGATGAGTATTGCAATGCACATCCATTTTCTGGAGTTCCTTTGCAAACTTTTTGCCTTCTGAAGGGCAGTATTTCCGGACTGGACGTGGTCTACGGCAGATGAAACCTGGGAAATTTACAGTCGAGAAGGGTCCATAAAGAATGTCGATCAAATTCCACAAATTAGATTATTTTGGGTTACCTGTGACTCTATGTTATCGAGCATGTCCCCTTGAGCATCGACCAGTACAGCCATGTCCAGGAATATCTGCAGTTGAAATGTATAAGTACATATACTTATCTACAGCTGCACACTCATGTAGAGAGTATTATAATTATAAAGACAAACTGATTGGGTTCAGAGCCACCCTCCATTATACACTTTATTAACTAGTCATAAACCTGCTATGATTAGTCTAAGTCTTCTAGGTGAAACAATAGGTATGTCATGATTTATGAGGTGTTGACAGGTTTATACAAAGAGTTTTACTATACATTTAAGTCCCTTGGGTTATTACAGCCATTTGGCCTAGTGGTATCACTCCCTCCAATGTGTGGGAGGTCAGGGATTCTATCCCCAGTGAAGTGTGTGTGCGTAATCTCAAAATAAAAAAGTCCCTTGGGTTTACCGTTTATTTTGTAATGACAGTTAGGTTCCCCAGCTCAGAGCCAAGCCACTCGACTCATGGTAAACATAACCCACAACAAAAATTATATATAATAATACCGAAATGTTCACCTAGATAGACCATTTAGAGGTTGAATTTTAAATCAGCAAGCAAAATACATAAAAGGGATAATTACAAAAACATCCCAGAGGTTTGGGCTAATTACAAAAAAAATCCAGAAATATTTCAAAATTACAAGAAAAACCCATAAGGTTTGATTATGTCTTAAATTTTAGGGGTGACTGTAATATTTTTATAAATGTTAGGGGGAATTTTTAATTTTTTCTTTTGGCTTATGAATGAGGAAATATAAGACGGAACCCAACCTAAGGGGTTCTTTGCGATTTTCAAAAAAACTCTGGGTTTTTTACTTTTTGTAACTAGCCCTAACCTCAGGGGTGTTTTTGTAATTATCCCTACATAAAAAGAAAGATAGCAACAATATTAACCTTAGCAAACAGTTATACTCTAGCAGATAACAATAGTCGAAATTCCAAAGCTGGCAGCAAAGTGTCTGTACTACATCTATCCCACGTGAAGTTATACACCCACAATCATCAGAACGAGAAAAACTATCATTACCTGTTGCAAATCTAGAAGCTTCTTCTCTAAATCTCTAACAGCATCATGTCGCTCTTGAATTTCTGCTAGAGTGTCCATTACCTGCAAACAAAAATAAAATGAGCTACATGACTACCATGCATTGCTGAAAGTTGGCTGGCCTCAGCCTTTCAGCAGAGTAGCAAAAGTTAGAAAATCGGACAACACCTGGCCTCGGCCTTGTTCTCGGATTGCATTCTGAAAAATCTGCTCGCTATCCCCGGTCTCTATTAATTGATCAATTGTCTGGAGACAAATGGTTTAAGTAAATGAATAATGTATTAAAACACGTGATTTTATGGAAATTAAGAACGACTGGCTTCACCTCTTCATCAGCTCGAGTGCCCGTCACTAAAAACCACATGCAACAGGAAACCATTAAAATCATTAGTAACTGTAAAAAAGCCGGTGCAAAAGTAAAATGATCTGTTTCCTGAATAAAGCTTTGACACCTGTGAATACACGTCTCTCTACAACTTCACGATACTCTTGATGTATATTCTCTCTCAAAGTCTGTAAAGTATTCACAAAGAGAAAATGAGATAGGAAAGTAAGTGAAAATTTACACCACACCCTTATGTAACATGCAGCTAACCTACCTGAAATTCAGACATTCTGTCTTTGAACTTCTTCTTCAAAGCCCTGCGCATTTAACATAACAATTAAAAAAATGATACTCCATTTTTACCATTTTAAAATATTCATGTGATCTATGCATTCCAAAAGGGATACTGAGAATGAACTGTCAATTGCAGCCTGTCCTCTATGTAGCATATCATATAACAGATAATATTGCTGGTGTCTTTTGAATGTTTGCAGTTTATGGAACAAACAATGCTTGACATCTGATTATCTTAACTATTAAAAAGCAAAAGTAATGGTCAATTTCACATCTGAAACAAAGGGAATGGTGACCATGAACCAATTACTCTACTCAAAGTAGACACATGCCCCCAAAAAATCAACTTGAATGCCCTCAACTATTTTCATGATTACATCATGATTTCTGTTAACTGTAATAAAAACTGATACAACAGCCTTCATTCAACAGTGGGATACTTTGTAAAAAGATACAAAATGAGCATTTTTTTTAGATTGGTTCAATAGGAAATAAAACTTCAATTTCAACTGATATGACAGGGCACTCGGTGGTGTCTAGTATACAACATATCCATCAATCAAATCCAGAGGTAATACATCTCTTCATCCAAAAAAGTACTTCCTATGTCTCATAAGGGACTAGTTTGACTTGACTCCAAACTTTGAGATGACAGTTGAGAAAAGTGTGTTTAAAATGTGCTCCCAGAGGTGGCGAGAGAGTTGATGGTGTCACATTATTACTTGAAGTGAGAGGGTAGTTTTGGAAGGAAAAAAAACTCCATTTAGGTAATGGAACCTTATTGTGGGACATCCTGTAAAGGAAATAGGTTCAATTAAATTTGGGACTGCGGGAGTCACAATTATGTGATAAAGATTCACATGCCAACAGAACAGCTATAATCTTATTTAATACTAAAGATTGACAAGTACAAGGAGTGACTAAATTCTGATAATGAAAATCTTCCATCAACTTAGTCAAACAAAGAAGGTTAACAACGTTCGTGCTTTTTACGATTTCTCATCCATCTTAATTGATGCATAAGTATTCCGAATTATTTGATATGACCTGCCTTTTAAGGCGAGTTCCCTTGAAGATAGTATGACCAAGTTCAATGACAAAGGTGCAAGAATAATTTTGTGTTAACTGATGCGCTTTTGAAGCTAAAATGAACCTAGACAAACTTCCAATATCCAGAAATTCAGAATGAAATGTCAATTATTTATTTAGGAGACAGGTGCATGTAGTTGAGACTGCAAATAATTTTATTTTTAGTGATATGATCTTTGAAGCTTTATCATCACAATTTAATGAGTTCAAACAGTGTGTGCAAGGGTAACACATGTAGTTGCCGCATTGTCCTCTATCTGTATAAATAAGGTTGCATCTCTTTGAAATGGTGTGTATAAGAAGAAGATTTGACTTATCAAGGAAAATTTGTGCATGATTTGTAAGAGTGAAATTAAATGCCAATATTGTCCCCCAACAGCTACAATTCAAATAGAAAAAGGAAGGAGGACAGATATGGATGCTTGTGTCTTGCACAAGAAGTTAGTGATAGGCAAATCCAGTACTTCTCCAATTAGGTGGACAACGATCATGGGATTATGAAAATTTGAGTATCTTATTCGGTTCATGAAAGTAAAAGAAAATCTAAAATAATTGATTGAATAATTTCGTATTCACTCCTCGAGAACGATTTTACAATTGGCTCCAGACCTGTCCATTAGATTCACATTTATCAAAAGCAGACACAATACATGAGAAAGAGAGTCGACTAACACTTGGCAGATCATACAACAACAAAAACAACAAACTAAGCCTTAATCCCACTACGTGGGGTAACACTTGGCAGATCATGAATAATAAAAACATTTATAATAATAACTTAAACAGCAAGGAACGTAGTACATTGTGCAAAATTTAAGATACTCAAAATTATGCCAATTAGAAAATGTACAGAATAGCACATCAGTTCCTTATGAAATATAAATAAGCAGTACACATAAAAGGGAGGGTAAGTTACACTGTTGTTGCTGTTCTTGATCTGTCTACTCCTGATCCTTTTCCACATCCAGGCTTTTGTCTATTGGCTAAATTCTAGAAAAGAGCAAAAACAAACATCAGAACTAGCAGAAATCTAAAAGATCAAACCTCAATTAAGACAAGCAACATATGTCTTTACCTCTTTGTCAAGTTCCTCAATTTTTGATTTAATAGAACGGGCAATTTTTCCAACAAATCGACATCCTTCTCCATTCGCTTCTTGATTGCTGCAGAGTTACAAAATTAATCACGAAAGAGATTCAGATAACCAAAAATCCAAGTTAAACACCGAAATCCTATACAGCAATAAGAATTTAAAATAACACCAAAGAAAGTGAAGGAAGAAGTTAATACAGAAAGCTGAGACAAAACCATGCTAAAACAAGATGCAAGCTGTTTCTATTCTAAACCATGTCTTAGGCAGGTTTACAAATATTGACTCTAGGATTAAGTTTCGTTCTCATTGGACCTATAATTCCTTTCAGTATCAGGAACACTTAGCAAACTTAGCACTTCAGAATTTAATGGACAACTCCATTCCTTGTTACACCTGTCATAGCACTTTTATTCAATGTAAACAAAAACTACCTTTCATAGCAGCAGCCTTGGTCACAGCCTTTGATTCCTCGTGAGCGTCCTGCAGTTGAAGGATAGTAAACATTATCAGAATTCAGATCCTAGAATCAGACAAATTTTCTAAGCTCAAAACAATCTTTAACACTACAACTTGAGCCACCCACACAGGAAGTGCACACCAGAAGTGGACCATATATCTAGTTAACTCACACGCCACATCTAGCCAATAACTTTACAATTGCCAATTGTTGCATCCCACTCCTATGCATACTGAGTGCGGAATCACAAAATTAGTTTCTAGTCACTGGCACGATGTTTTAGATGATAGTTGAAAAAGTGAAAGTTTTGCGTATTTACACTATTTCAATCAAAATTAGCGGTTGATAATTGATGCTGTCACAACATTACTTTAAGATACAAATTAGGACATTGCTTTAAATGAGATGTAAGTTTGGACGAAAAACTTCATTTTAGGAAATGGAGTCTAATTTGAAGACATCTTATGAAGGAAAATGAGCAATAAAGATGGGACAGAAGATATTGCATCTAGCAAAATGGCTAAGCGATTACTATTGTATAAAAATAGTTGTCCATATCTAATAGCATGTCTTATATAGATCCATGAACTGGAACATATGAAAAGCAAAACAACAAAGGGAATCCTTTGCATTAATAAAATATTCAGTGAGAAAGAGCAGCATGACGACAATCATTTTCATGAAATCCATGAAGTTGGAGAATCTTATGGAAAAGGAATTTATATTTACTTAACATGATAGAAATAACTAAGCATGTACAAATTGCCAAAATTGGAGCACTTAGATAGTGAATAAACTATGTAACTCATATGGTAAAAACCACAGCTATGCCCATTATTCAGGTGGTGGATTAAAAGATAGAGATAGTACCAGACAGAAACGTTAACAGAACCAAAAATACAACATAGAAAGCCATACTACAGTACAAAGAAATTTCAATTTCATCGGCTGTAATGAGGAAATTGATAGCTCTCGACGAGTAATTCAACAATTTCGTTATTACGTTGAACTCATACAAAGAGAAACAGAAACAAGAAGATAACTTCGTCTCTATTCTTAACCTACAGGTATACCAATGTCACAAAGAAGAAGAGAAAAATGAAAGTACAAACCTGGAGCTTTCTCAGTAGGGTATTGAGTTTTTCATATTGTTTCTCAATCTCCTGAACCTATCAATGCCAGATAAGAGGCAAGTCAAAGCCTTAATTACATAAAATATGATAATCACCAATTCTTCAATCATAATTTCAGTCTTTAGTCCATGGCCTAAAGTAAAAAGCAGATGTAGTAATTCTTTTCATGACATCAGGGATTGTTATTATGCTAAGTTGTAGTTACCTGCTTAAAGAAATTTTCCAAGCCTAGATCTCCCGAGTTCATTTGTCTCTCCATTCCCATTTCAATATCACCATTTCTATTACCTTGATCCCGTGGGATCACAAAGGAATCCTGCACAAAACGCACATGAACAAAAAATAATGCATTATTTTACCATAAGTATATTTAGCATAAGTAAAAACTGTAGAAAAATGCTTATTAATTCAAGATTTTCGTAACTAGGCTAAACCTCAGGGGTGTGTTTTTGCAATTTGTAAAATAGAAACAAGTGTCAAGGGGTATTTGAAATTTCGAAAGATAACTGGTTTTTATTTTTTTGTAATTAGGCTAAACCTCAGGGGTGGTTTTTGTAATTTTCCTTAATTAAATAAAGAAAGAAGCAAATTAATTTGTGTACTCTCTCAGCCATTCACCACTATAAACTCTGCAAGCAGATGCATGAATTTACAAAGGCAGGTCTAACTGGCGCTAGTAACTTGAACCTTTGATGTGCCTCTGGGCAAAGGAATTTGCTAGGTGGTTAAGACAGGCATGATCCAAGGCACCAAAGCCAGATTTCTCTACCAAACATTTGTAAATTCAAAGGCAAGTCATTCTAATCTATAATGCTCTGACACCTTAAAAAACCTCTCAAAATCGTGTTGAATGCATATGAAGCATATATGTTGGTATATATATATATATATATATATATGTTGTCTCCATGGCTGTATCCGTGCCCCGTAGGTGCTATACTAAGCCTCATGAAATGATATGTATCTATATTTATGCATCTATTCAAAAAACCAAGCCGTTCAGAAGTGCCTCTATGTCTTTGAATTTCTGAATGTAATTTTAAGATTCATCAACTTATAACAGACTTCTTTAGAGCCATTTCTAAGCTTGCAAAATGTGCAATAAATTAAGATCCTTTAGTTAGAAAATGAAACACACAACCAATAAAGTATTCATTGAATCCATTCTGCCAAAGTCACGAAACAGAGCTAATCTGATATCAAAACCTTGACACGTGACTTTTTTGTAAAAGAAATGATTCAATTTCCAATTTTGAGGAAACATTCTTCCGCCCTCAAGACGTATATGCGAAACATATGTATAATCATAAAGATAAAGTTACACTAATATAAAGGACCTATTCATTGATATGATTCATTTGTACATTCAAAATCAGAAAGACTCATACAACAATTCGAAACATAATTGAAAACTCACTGAATTTTTTTATGCCCAATTTTTTGTCTACACACACAACAATTGTTCTGTCTTATTCTTCAGGGAAAGACAACTAGAAATTGCAGCAAACGAGCCAATACAAAGATCTATTTTGTCTTATACCCAGCTGCTAAAAGCTGCTGCATTCACATTCAAGGTTTTTTTCAAATTCCATCATTGCCATATTAATTCAACCATTTCCCCAACAGATCAATTAGCAATCAAACATCTAACGAAAGGGACGAAATCACTTACCGTCAAAAGGTCATTCATTTTGGAGCAATTTGAATTTCGAGAGACGAGAGAAGAATAGATTCAAGCGAAAGATCGCCTTCCCTGGAAATAGATTTCCCACCCTCTCTCTCTCTCTCTCTCTTTTCACTTTCTCTTTCTTCTTCACCCTGTTTTCTTTCCTTTTCTATTTGGTACCTTTTGGTACGCGGGTTCAATTAGAGAGAGAAAGAGACAGCGAGGAGAGAGATAGTGTGTGTATGTGTGTTTTTTTATGTTGAAAAAACAGCGCAGATGTATTATTTGAGAGACGGAGCGTGAAGACAGCTCTTTTCTTTGATTTCAAAACCCTTTTTGTATTCTTCTCAAGAAAAAAAAAAAAAAAACATACCTTTTGTATATAATTACATTTTACCCTCAAATTATACATATTTTTGGATGTTACCACCTAAACTTATGGAGTTTGACTTTACCCCGAACTCCAGGATTTTTACATGGTACCATATATTGGCACCCGTCAGTGAATTATTCCGACACGTGTCATATACGTGAATGGGGGTGGCAAATCGTGTAATCATATCATGTTTCGTGTGTCGACACGATAAGATCAAACACGAACACGACACAATAAGGATCCGCTCCGACACGAACATGGGCACGAAAATTTCGTGTCGACACACGACACGATAAGTAAAAAGCAAAAAAAAAAAATTTGATTTGCACGTTAATACACGATAGCAAATTACACGATATTATACAACAATACATGATATAAACAAAAAAAAAAAACAGATCAAGTTATCGTGTCACTAAGTCACTAACAGTTAAACGTGTCATTAATATCGTGTCACGGAAGGTAAACATGTCATTATTATATCTTTTATCGTGTCGTTATTGTGTTCGTGTCTTTATCGTGTTTACACAACACAACAAGAACACGACACGAAATTTCTGTGTCCTTATCGTGTCGTGTTAAGATTTGGCACCCCTACATGTGAGGGCAAAGTCGTTCTTGCCCAAATTTTGAAAAGAAGTTGTTACATTTTACCACCTAAACTTTGTTTGACTTGCACTTTACCCCTAAACTTTGCGAGATTTCATTTTGCCATGTCGTTTTCTTTTTACTCTTCCAGTTCATCCTCCCCACAACACTAACCAAAAAAAAAAAAGAAGAAGAAGAAGAACAAATCTTATGTTGTGTGTGCTTTTTTCTTTTTGTAATTCTAAATTCTATATCTTTAATATTCCAGAGTATGATACTGTTTGACTGTCCAAAATATATTCTACTCATAAATATACAAATATATAAACAGATATATATACATATAATTGATAATGATTTTTATAGAACATTTATAAATGAGGGCTTCGGACATATGTTATAATTTTTTGGATTATAGTATAGTAGAAAAAAGTGGTCAAAGACAAAAACAAAGTGAACTTAGATGAAATAACACTATTTCTAAATAGGAAATTTTATTTATTTATAAATCTTTTTGGGTTTTAAATTGTCAGTGATTAGCCTCATAATTACTTAATATTTAATATGTATTGATTTAGCATGAAAGTATAAAATGGCTGGACGTGGAGCCCAATAGAACAGAGGTTATTCAACAGATCACAGCTGAAAGGGATGTCTGTTGGTGGGCTTATCAGGGTTGGGCTTGTTTGATTTTGATATATATTTATTTTGTTATCTTTTTGCATTAGCTTGCACCAACCCCACATCAATCAACAGGATACATATGTTTTTTTTTTTTTTTTTTTTTTTTTTTGTCGGACCGCAAGATCCTCACACCAAAAAGAAGACAGACTCCACACTGCCATCGGCCTATTTAATAACCAACTCATCATTTCTCAAAAAAAAAAAAAATAACCAACTCATCCGAATCAATTTTATTGAATAACTATCTTATTCAATTTTATTGAATAACCAACATATCAAAAAGTATAGGGGTTGCTTCCAGGAAAAAAAAATAGAGGTGTCAAAATGAGACCATTCTGATGAAAAGACTGGATGGGACTACAATTATGGAGACCCGAAAGGGACCGAATTGGCCTGAAAGTTGGGTCGTCTAGGTCGGCCCAATTATTTCATGTGTATTTTCATGAGCCGAATCAGGATGGACTTCTAACATTACATCCCGCTAGAATTTCATACCAGCCCGTCCCAACCTGATTTTTCTCTTTAATCCGACGGGCAGCATCAGACTAACCCTATCGACCCAACCAATTTGACAGTTGTATGAGAAACTATAAACTATCAAAAAGTGAACAAATTAATATTTTTAATAACTCTAACACACACACACTTGCTGTCCTACATGCCATATACATTGTGACGCCTGGGGCAAAAGAGGACGGGGAGTGATCACCGGTGCAAAGAGAAGACACGGACAATGAGCGGCTCCAGACAGGCTTCTAGGTGGAGGGTAACATGAATGAACTGATCCCACACCCGAAGAGAGGAGATTCTGAGACTGTGTAGGTATGAGACTGTACAGTTGATGAGAGCTTAAAAGATTTGATAGGTACTACTCAAACCAACAAGATGCATCTTCTTTTCTGGTGCTCATCATATAAAAACTCTGATATGATGGGTGATCCCCTGGGAAGCGCCTCTCAGGGTGTGGTTGAATAAGAACAAAGCGCGCTGGAAAGACTCGTGTTGATTTATGGGGACAATCGTCGATCTAGAAGGCAAGCTGTTACATACATACCGATTGCTGAATAATTACATTATCCAATAGTTTGTGAGCAATTTAATATTTTTAATTACTCTCAAGTCTCAACGTATACAACCTTCAATCTAATCTAACAAAACTTAAAATATTTTTTTATTATATTAGGTAAAATGATAATATAATTGACTAATTATTATGTAATACTTTTAAAACTAAAAAATAAATAAATAATCAACAAAAAAATCATATAATACCATCCACTATATAAATGATCACATAAATATAAACATTAAGAATAAAACTAAAAATTAAAAAAAATAGTTTGACTAGGTTCAAACCTCAAAAATATTTTTTATGGCGCTAATCTTTTTAATTTAGCCATTTTATTAAATTACAACTCGTTAACTTCCTATAAATTTATTTTAATAAATTTAGCCCTTTTTACGACGTGCTCAAAAACTAGTTTGACTTGGTTCAACCTCAAAAATATTATTTGGCGACTAATAGTGGTAATGTAGTCATTTTATATAAATTTATAATTTTGTAGTAGCTTGAATCAAGATCTTATTATAAGAGCAAGGAAATATTTAATCATCTATTAAAAGCTACATTGAAAAAATCGATAAAAAATATAGAAATATTTAATATACGGACTTATAGACGTACGGGTGTAATACAAATATAAAATAATTTTTGGAATTAATAATATGACTTATGTTAACATTATTTTATATGAATTGTATTTATACTTATGTTTAGATTATATATATTTAATTTAAGGTACTTTGTTAATTAATTTATAATTATAACATAAATTAAAAATAATGATTTATATAGTTAGTATATTTTTAAATGAATTGTATTTATACTAAGATCATATAAAAAAATAACATATAGTTATTGTATTATATTAAATTATAACTTTAAATAATTCCAAGATAATTTTTCAATAATAAATATATATTTACATATTATTAATATTCTTATTTATTATTTTCATAATATAGAATTATACTTATAAATAATTTTGAACGATTTCTAGATTTATTTAAATATTATAAATATATGGATAAAATATAGTATGGATATTAAACATTATATTACAAAAGTACAAAATATTTAACGTCGCTTCAAAATATATACGGAAGCTAATAGAATCCCAATTGTGTAAACGACACAAAATTAAATATACGTATTCCATATATGTTTAAACAAAAATATATATACAACTTTAGCAATCATTCCCCATATACATAACAAAAAAATACTTACAACATTTTTTTTTACAACAATTATTTCTAAAATATATGTACTAATTGGCCTTTATTGGTTGTGTGGTGAGTCCATATCCGAACGGAAATAGCGGGTCATAATGCTTGTCCCCAACATTCATCGGAAGCTGCTCCACCTTCTTCATCCATGTAATCGGTAGCTTCCCCGTAAAACCATAATCACCGAACAACACGTCGGCAACACCTTGTCCCTCAGATCCAGGAAGCCAAGCCGCCACGAGGGCATCAATTTCTTCGAGATAGGGTTCGATTACAATTGGGCGACCCGAGATCAAAACGACGACGCATTTCACCGAGGAGCACACGTTTTTGATGATGCTGGGTCCCGGAGCGGGGAGCGTCAAATTGAGGTTGTCCCCGTACGTTTCCGAGTACGGCGGCTCGCCGACGACGACGATCGCGTACGAGAAGTTCTCGGATTTGATGTATTTGGGTTCCGGGTCTTTTCGGTAGGAGACCACGGTTGTCGGGTCGACCGCGTTTCGTACGGCGGTTAGGATTGTGGTGCCGGCGGTGATGTTGCCGCTCTCCCCGTGCCATTCGATTGTCCAGCCGCCGCATTGGTTGCCGATGTTGTCGGCGTGGGTTCCGGCGACGAGGATTTTGGGTGTTTTCTTGGGGAGGGGTAATAGTGGTTTGTCGATGGATTTGCCGTTCTTGAGGAGTACCTGTGATTTTCTTACTGCTTCACTTGCTATTTCTCTGTGTTCCTGTGAGAATGTATGGGTATGTTTGTTTAATGATTCATGATGATTGAGGAAAGTTTATGGGGAAGAGGGGTTTGACGTGATGTATTGAAAAGCGTAGAATCGTAATGTATGTTTGGTTGGTGACTGAGGAAAGAGTTGAGAAGAAAATACTTTTGAGGACGATAAACATGCCTATCGTAAATTTTTCTTACAATTTTAGTTATGCAACTACATGGACAAAAATTCGTTTTAGCCAATGACGCAATCAGAGGAATTAATTAGAATAAGAGCATCTGACTTTCTTAATAGCATTATTTATTAGGAATGATTTTTCTAAAATTTGACTCGGTACAAGTGATGGGTTAATTTATTTGCATACTTGAAAGATAGCTCAAAATTTTAAAGGAATGATTGTGTAACTGGTTTATATAAATTTGTTCTGGAAAAAACTACAGTGAAAAATGTCATTGCCAATAAGTGACAAGGTAACAGTTCCATTTAGTCATGAAAAGAGACGTCAATTTTGATTTCAATTAGCAAAATTAATATTTATCTTTTATAAACTCTCAGTTTTTATACTTAATTAGCTAGAAATTTCAAAATTACTCGGAAAAACTCCCGTGAGTTGGGCATGAACGCAGAAAAATAAATAGCGTTTTTGAGTCTCTAGCCAAAAAATAGGGTTTTCAGCCAAATATTGAGGTTTTCCTCAAACACCCTACCCATTAACTACACCATCTAAAGCTTTAATTTAAGGCCAAATATTCGAAAAATTCCTAATTTGTTTTTTGAGTTCACATGCAACTCACATTTTTTTTCCGAACAATTTTTCAAATTCCGGCAAATAAAAGAGTAAATACTATAGTTTGTCAAATATATACAAAATTTAAAAAAGACCAATTTTACCGCACCTTTTATACTTACAGGACCAAAATTGCAATTTACACTGAAATTGATTTAGACTAACCTGGCTTCCTAGGTACTTGGCCATGCTATAATCAGCCAAAGGATGCTCAAATAAACCCATTGTGAATTTAACTCTTAAGATCCTCCTCACAGCATCATCGATTCGGCTAATTGGAACGAAGTTATTTTTCACCAACATGGTTAGCTCATCGATGAATTCAGTGTAATTGTAAGGAACCATGACCTGCATTTTCATAGTAACAACTTAATTGAGTAAACAAAGCTTTAAATTAATCAGCTTATGGATTAATGGGAAAGCCAATAAACCAATTACCATATCAATTCCAGCGTTGATTGAAGTTTCGATTGAATATGTATAGTTTGCATGCATTGGATAAGTAAGTTTGTCAATTGCTTGCCAATCTGTAATGACGAATCCCTGAAATATCCGATTCTCGATTAGTTAGTCACTTTGTTTAATCTATAAACATGAAGATTAATAGAGTTAAAAAGACGCCCTGAAGTTTAGGCTGATTACAGAAAAACTCGAGAGATTTTTTAAAATTGCAAAAACATTTCCCCCGGTATTATTAGTAGTACTTACTCTGAAGCGCAGGGTGTTTTTGAGGAAGTCGGTGATAAGATTGCGGTTAGCATGCATCTTAACGCCATTCCAACTCGAGTAGGAAACCATGACCGTTGAGACACCCTTGATGATTGAATCATAATATGCAGGCATATGAATGCTCAACAATTGATGCCATGTTGCCAATGTGTTGTTCTCATTTATACCTTTAATGGTTCCACCATCACCAACATAGTGCTTTGCAGATGCTATAACCTTATCCCTGAAACCAAAAGACAAAAATTAAATAAAAAGTTTTGAAAATATTTTTTTTTGAAAAAAATTAGAAGATTGACATAAACATACTGGCCACCAAGGTATGGAACACCCTTTGGAGAATTAGGAGGTACATCTCCTTGTAATCCAGAGATAATCTCAGTCATTGATCGAACTACGGTTGGATCTTCGCTATAGCTCTCATAACAACGGCCCCATCTCGGATCCCTGCATACCTGTTATTATAAACGGAACAAAATTTTGTCAAATACATTGTTATATATATATATATCCTATAATGAGAAAATCATTAATTTCAAGACGGTAATTACCGCAATGCAAGGTGCAAAAGCATATGGAATTCCAGTAGCTCTAACTTCACGAGCCGTGGCAGCTCCAATTCTCTTGGCCAATTCAGGGTCTCTGTTCAAATCAAACATATACATTTCATCATTATAAGCACATAAGCAAAATTAGTTTTCACATCAGCCGGTTCGGCCGAAATGTGGACATGTGGATTATAATTCCGCTGAGTATTTCAATTTTCAGTGACCCAATGACTTAAATCGAGAGTTTTTGAAAGTTAGGAGATATTTTGTAAATCGTGATTTCTAGGCCGGGAGCGATATTGTCAACGCTACATGACTAAAATTGCAATTTAGCCCAAAATAGGAAATGCAAATTAACTACTTGCCTTGTAGCACCGAGACCAATGTTATGTGGAAAAATTGTAGCCTTAAAGACATTGTTATTTCCATGAACCGCATCGATCCCATAAATCATCGGTATTCCAAGACGAGACGATAATGAGCTCTTCTGGAAACTATTTACCATATCAATCCACATTTCAGGAGATGCATGTCGAGCCGGAACACTGCCTCCGCCACTCAATATACTGCCTGAATGTGCCAAAAAAATTCCAGACATATATATGAAAATGAAATATTAGATACCAAAAAATGTAGAAATTATGAATCATCATTAATGTGATGAAATACCTATTGAGTACTTCTTGAGGACCTCATCTTTTGCAACAGTCCTTTCAATTTGTGTCATTTGGCCTATTTTCTCCTCTAAGGTCATTCTGCTCATTAGGTCATTGATTCTGTTATTTATTGGCTGTTTTGGATCGTTGTATATTATGTACTCTCCTGCATTTGCTATGGCTGTACAACAAAGCAACACTAGAATCCCACCAATCAAGAATGTAGGTGCCTTCTCCATTTCTCTATGCAATATTGACTTCACACTGGCAAAAAGAGGGAAAAAAAAACAAATTAATTAGGGACATGGAGGCAAAACATATATAAGAACCTATAGAATTGAGTGAAGATTTGAGTGAAAAATTTCAAATGACTCCATATGAAATAAATTTGAAATCCACCAACAATTCCAAAAGCACCTCAAAATAAAAGCCTAAAGATTTGAAATTCATTGTATCTAAATAAGCTCAATGAATTTTTTTTATTATATATTTGAAATTATCAACTTCAAAACCTCAGATCCAAGCCTAAAGGTGGTATTTGTAATTATTATATATATGTGCGCGCACGTATGGGTGTCCAAGGGCGGAGAGAAAGGGGGCCAATCTATCCCATTTTCTCAAAATAAATTTATATGTACTACAAACTTTTTTAATATTTTTCTTTAGTTTTTTATTTGATCCATCCTACTTATGTGTATCGACCTACCCCAATATTTTCCATTGTCTGTCTATAGAAAAATATAAATAGAAAAAAAAAGAAACTGAAAAAACTGACCATGTTTGTCTAATAGTAGAAAAAGATGATACATTTACAATTTAATAATACAAAGTCAGGGACGGACACAGAAACTGTAGCATGGGGGCGAAATTGAAAATACTTGAGAAAAAATTGGCGAGATTGGAAATATTTAGGGACAATAACTTTTATATATAAATATATAATATATAGATATATATGCTACATAACATAAAAATTTGAGGGGGACGATGGTCCCTCCAGCCCCCCTTTTTGTCCGTCCCCGAATACAATCAAATGCAACAATGTTGTTTTTCTATGAGATTCTCACCTCATAACATATGTGGTTGGTGCAGTGATGGTCACTCTGAAATCAAAAAAAGGAGACAACTTAATTGGAGTTGTTCCACTTGACTACCTCTGCCCAATATGTGCTTCTCCGGAATTAAACCAGAGAAACGGAGAGTTTTATTTTATTTATTTAAGCCTTTTAGTAAGCTGATGATTTTCTGGGAAAGAATAAAAAGTTGGTATTTATAGAAAAGTTTGTGAATATTGTTTAATTTTTAATTAGTGTACCCTCCAGTTATCTTGGAGAAATTGTAGCGTGTACATACACGGTGGAATAGATAGAGGGTTGAATTTAATTTTGGATATGATGAGAAATAAATAAGTGTTGGAGAAAGAATATCGATATTGTTTGTTAGAGATGAGAGAGACACAATACATTGGAAAGAGAATTATTTTTGGGAAATTTGATAAATTGTCCATCTACCTAAGGTATTGATGAAAAATGCCCTCAAAGCACTAAAAAATTGATTTATGCCCCAACACTCTTACTGCTCACCTCATTGTCCACCTAAATGTCCATCTCGTTACTCGCCAAATTATGTTCGAAGAAAAATCGAATTCACGATTTTTTTGCAAATTCCAAGAACAATTTCAACTACGTAGTTATATATTCTCTATACTATATGTAAAAATATCAAAGAGTGCCTAGGTTTTTTAGCACTTGCCATAATGTCAAAATATTTTATAGCTATTTTTTTCAAATACTTTTTTTTAGTCATTTGACTACGTAAAATATCCAATTTGCGCTTGAGTCAAATTAATTACACCAAGACACTGTAGCTCCGGGCACTGTAGCTCAGTAACTCGACACTGTAGCTCATTAACTCGACATTGTAGCTCAGTAACTCGACATTGTAGCTCCGGTGTTGTAGCTCGTAACTCGACACTGTAGCTCAGTAACTCGACATTATAGCTCAGTAACTCGACAATGTAGCTCGTAACTCAATACTGTAACTCAACACTGTAGCTCAGTAACTCAACACTGTAGCCCAACAACTCGATATCGAGCTACATGTAACTCGATGGCGAGTAGCGAGCTTTTGTGTCCAAACTTCTGCATTTTCTGTACTTTCGTCATCGTAAAATTGGACGGAAAAGTTTAATATCTATACAAATTTTTGTCTAATAAACGAAATATCGAAAGAGCTTAATACCATTTTCGAGATACCCATAAACAGACTGTTGTAAATATTTGCCAATTTTTTTTTAAAAAATTTGAAAGAGAGAGTAAAAAGATATAGAGAGAGAAATAAGTGAACGAGAAAGAGAAATAGATCAAATATCAAACAAGCATGCTAGAAGAATATGAATGTCTTTTGTTCTACCAAAATGACTAAAAAACATTTGTTTTCAAAAGATGGCTAGCTGATGCAGGCGACAACCACGATTAAACGAGCAACGAACAAAAACAATACGAAACTTCGCGAAGAAACGTAAATTACAATGAAAACGAGATAAATCTCAAATTTACTAATATTCAACCTCCTTAAATATAATAACATAATAAATACTTATAAGATTAAACTCCTACCACAATAAAACTCCTAACTATTGAAAACTCTTAAAAGAAAATAAAATAACCTACTAAAATTAATCTTAATAGATATCAAGATATCTTTAAATCTTATCTCCATCATTCTCTCCGGGGTTAAGACGATTTGTCCTCGAATCGGAAGAGAGATCGTCGCTAGAATAATTGTCAAACAATGGAGAAGCGCGAGGAGTACTAGACGAAAAATTAAGATACATCTTATATTTGGATTTTCCTTGACAAGTTGACCTAATGGAGCAATTTAGCTTGGAATGAAGATTGGTCTGAGTTAAATAAGGAATTGAGTGTTGCAACATCTGTTCTTTGTCAACAGATTGGAAAAATTCACTAAAAACAAAGTATCCTTTTTTCTTGTGGAGTAGGCAAAAAAACTTTTTTCACGAATTTCTTCCTCCCATTTAAATCATTTACATGCACAAAATCCGAAACCATCACCCGAACTCCACCATTCCAAGATTCTAAAGAATGTGCGGTCTTACTTTCTATTCTCGTATAATTGAGTGTCATTACAAGATGTGGTAGTACCTGATAGTAATGCTCCCTTACATATGTCCCCACCCTCAATTTCTTTGTCGACAATTAGTGGGGTGTTATAATTACTATCATCCGCGTCAAAATTCGGTGGTTTGTCGTAGTCAATCGTCAAAATTGCATGGTCACCTTTTTTGTCAAAGATAAGTGTCCCATCATAACAACCAATTTCCTCGTCAAATTTTGGAAGTTCTTCATAGCCAACCTCTATTATAGTGCTATCGTTTTCTTCATAAAAAATCAATGGTCCATTATAGCCACCATCTTTAGTGTCATCAGAGAATAAATCATCCATGTCCGTGCATGAGTATGTTTCTAATGGCGTGAACTGGATGGGCACAATATCGTAGGCACAATCACAACTGGTCACCAAGAAATTATTTTTCAACAAGTCTCTTGATTTTTTGAAATTGGATGCGTACAATATGGAATTATTTTGTTAGCAAGTCGATTTTTTGTCGATGCGGTGTCGTTCATGCGTTGTGGATTCTTGGCCCGGATAATATGGTTCGAGAGCGTAGATTGGTCTCCGAATACCAACTGATGCAGGCGGAGGCCATGAATAAACGAGCAACGAATAAAAATAATACGAAACTTCGCGAAGAAATGTAAATTGCAATGAATAAGATAAATCTTAAATTTAATAATATTCAACCTCCCTAAAAATAATAACAAAATAAATATTTATAAGATTAAACTCCTACAATAATAAAACTCCTAACTATTGAAAACTCTTAAAAGATAATAAAATAACTTACTAAAATTAATCTTAATAGATATCAAAATATCTTTAAATCTTTTCTCCATCAATAATTTTCATTTTTTATTATAGAAGTGGTCATTTTGACCCATTACCACAATATCAAATTCTACCCATTCTAAAAATGCAAACTTGGCCAATTTACCATTTTAAAATAAAATGCAATCTTTGATTCAATTAAATGAACACCATTTACACTAACATTTATCCATATCTTCAAACCACATTGGAAAAAGGCGAAAAAAACGGAAGAGAGAAGCAGAAAACAAAGAGGAAAATCTCCATAAAACCCTAGTAGCAGCATTGAATCGCAAAAACATATAGTTTGGAGACGTAAATATGTGTAACATAAAATTTCTAAGAAACGTAAAATAAGCTTCGACAACAGTTGCGTTCAATTGAAAGTATTTCCATTGTAGTGTGAAGCTATGAACAAAAAGATTAGTTTTAATGGTGTTCATTCTATTTAATTGAATTTGAACTTGCATTTTATTTGAAAATTCTAAATTGGCCAAGTTTTAGGATTTTTAGAATGATATAGTTGGACATTGTTGGATATAGTATGAAGAACGAGTACGTAGTTGTAATTATTTTTGAAATTTGCAAAACAAATGCGAATCCTATTGTTTCTTCGAACAAAATTTGGTGGGCGGTGATGTGTGCAGTTAAGTGGTAGTGAGGTAGGCAGTAATGGTGTGCGTGCATAAATCAAGATCTAATACTTTTGGGGGCATTTTTCAATAATACCCTAGGTGGAAGTGCAATTTCTCAAATTTCCCAGTTATTTTAGAAGTAAAATCACTTATTGGATAGTTTTTTAAAATACTTGAACTTGAGACAATGTCTTTATTTTAAAAGTTAATAAAACTTGAGATAAGTTTAACTTAATCCGTTTCTGTGATTATTTGAAAATTAAAAAAAATTAAAAAGATTACTTGGGTTTTGTTAGGTAAAGATAAATAATTTCTCAACCTTGATGAGAATTAATGGAGGTCAAAATATTGAAAAAAGTAGAATTTTGTGAGGAGCGAAACACGGAGGAGTCCCAGAGAAAATAAAGGAAAAGGTTTGACGAATATTTGAGAGAAAAGTGGAGTTGCAAGGAGAAAGGGAGAAAAACATAGTACTTTTAGATAATTTGCCAATCAAATAAATTTGAGGAAAAATTAATAAACCCCCAAACTATACGTGATTTTTACATTGCCTCCCAAACTAATTTTTTTTCTACATAAACCCCTCAACTATACGAAAATTTCTACGGTTCCATCCCATCCTCCCCGTCGGCGGATCTGATGGGAATATTCCGTTGGCGGGGAGGAGAAAAGGGCACCGTAGAAATTTTATGTAGTTTAGGGGTTAAATAGAAGAAAATAGTTTAGAGGTTGGTTTCAAAAAATTTGCATAGTTCGGGGTACATTAAAATTTCCATAGATTTTTATATTTATACTTATTGTGCATTTGTATACAAATAAAGTATTAAATTAAATCATAACTTTATAATTTACAAGTTATTATGCATGATTTCCAAACGAATTACTCTAACTCGAAAAAAATATTTAGACACTAAAACAAACATTTCTTTAAAGCAAAATAAAGAATACAAGCTTTGAATACCTAATCAAATATGGAAATGACATTCATCTCCATTATATGACGTGATTTTATTCGATGCATAAGCAATAGAATAGTCAAGAATAGGGATGACAATTTCGACACGATCCATGAGTACCGCCCCGCCCTCGGCTTTTGTCGTGCCTATGTTTTTTAATATGTAATAATATTTGTAAAGAGTATTTTATAAGTATATTAAAAATAAAAAAATTTATTCATTTTTTCTATTTAAATTTATTTAATGTGGGGTAGGAGGGGCCGACCTGACTCGTCCGTGCCCCGCGGCGGATAGGGACATCCCTAATCAAGAACCCCACAAACTGAAATACCATTTTGACAAAATCAATGAAATTATAACATATTATATAAGCATGCATACATATTTATGGGCACACATAATTTACAATTTGATGTGCATACGGGGAAAAGTCGAACATGGTAAACTAGTAAATCTAAAATTGAGGAAGAATTAAATGAAACTTTAAAGTTGATTTAACTACTAGAGGAAATTTTAATATACCCCTTAACTATGCATGATTTTCACATTACCCCCTAAACTATTTTTTTCCTACTTAACCTCCTGAAGTACACAAAAAATTCTATAGTCCCATCTCTTCCACCCGTCGGCGAATCTGACCGGAATATTCCGCCGGCGGGAAGGAGAGATGGGACCGTAAAAATTTTCACGTAATTCAGGGGATTAAATAGAAAAAAAATAATTTAAAGGGCAATGTAGAAAATCGCGTATAGTTTGGGGGGTTTCATTAATTTTTCCTCAATAAATTTTGTAAAGTTGTATATATATTCTCTGTGCATGTATTGTACAGGTGGCTTATTTAGCATTAAATTGAGAAGCTGATATTAAATTCATACACTTGAAAGATCAAAAGGTATATATATACAAACAGACATGTGCGTGGTCAGAATTTTTAGTCAACGCGATCATAGACGGATTTATAGCCCCCGTTACGGGGCACATGCCCCCATAATATTTTTCTCTTTTATTATTTATTTGTTTTAAATGCTAATAATTAGATTAAAAAAAATAAAGCGTGACCCATTTATTTCAAACATATTTTCAAATATGATTCAACTAATAAATTTAACTGAAATACAATTTGTGTCACTATTAAATTATCAATCTTATAATCGAAAACCTTAGAAATAACTAAGAAGCACATCCTGAAAATAACACATATTAAAACAAAAAAAAAAAAAAAATTGAAACAAAATAGAAATAACACAAGAATAAAAGAAACAACACAATATTAAAACATCGAAACAATACTGAAACATCATAGAAACAATCAAGAAATAAAAGAAATAACAAAAACAATTAAGAAACAACAGAAAAAAATATAGAAACAACAAATGGAGTAAAAATACCATATAAATAGGTGAATTCATATAAATGTCCAGAAATTTTACTTTAGGCATACAAAAAGTAAAACCAAACGTAAACCAATGTCCAAATGGAGTAAAAAGAAAATATAAATATTTTTCGTAATTTCCTCTAGTTTATAATTGTACATATTTTGTGCCCCCGTTATAAAAAAAATTCTAGATCCGTTCTGAGCGAGATCGGATATTTTTTCATTTAATGAGGCAAGTGTATGTCGGTAGGAATTTTAAAATATAGAAAATAAAATATATTGGCAAAAAAAGGCATATCTGAAAGTCGTACCTTACAACAATTCTTTGCGGGTTTTCATACTCTGAAATCGCCTTACAATGACTTCATTATCAAGTTTGTGACATATATCTCTTTCTATGTACATAACAAACAAGATAATCATTCATCCACTCATCACTCATTCAGTTGCGTAATTTAATTCACAAAGCCCATTGCAGAAAATACTCTTTCAACCGTAGTGGTGGCAACTGGTAGAATTAACGGCAAAGTCAAAAGCTTATAAACAAAATGATATAGCTTATTTTTCTTTGTCTCAACTAACTTCTCTGTAAGATCACCCAGACTTTTTAACTCTTTAAATGCTTTGTTGGAATGCATATAAAAAATAAAAGTATCAAGTTGATCATGAAGCTTATTGATATATGTTCTTGAAAAATCTTGTGGGTAAAACTCGGCAAGTTGAATCAATATCTTCTTACCAAATGCACAAAACGAATTTTCTTGACACAAACAAGCTACGCAAAGTAGTAACTCTGTGCTTATCTTCGAGAAACAACTCTTGTAGTTGTAAATCAACCACAACATAGAATAAAATCCACACAGTAGTTATGTAAATTTGTCAACTTTGGTGCATTACGTTGTGGACCTACGACCACAAATATCATTGTACATATACATATCATCTATTTTGAGAACATCAATGTCATGCTTTTGACAGAAATTACAAACATCTTCTAAAAATGAATCCCATCAAACTTCTCTCAATACTTGAAGTCGTCACCATCCAACTTTCACCAAATCCATTGCATTCACAATATCCCGATCTTTCAACTATAATGCCTATGACAACTCAATTAAAATTCCTAATTCAATTCTCATCATGCGTAAATTAAATGCAAAATCAAAAGAATATATCGACTTTGACAAATTAAATGTCTCTAACTTCTAATGAGAAGAAGATGAAATCTTCATAAATCATTTCAAGAACATCACCCAGATCAGAAAACATAGAGAGCAAGCTGATCAAATATCATATGAACCCAAACGTGTTTCTCCAGACTCCAGCACACCAAAGACTACTTTCTTAATTAGGTCCCCGACCACTTAAAATCTCACCTGTCCAGTCCTTCAACAATAAAGTTTGAATATTTTTCTAGAACATGGTATTTTGTTCCATAGTTTATTATATGTTTTTTACAAATTAATTTCTAGACTAGTTAATATGTTAGATCTACATAAGCACATCTTATATAGAGATGTTAAATGGGCTTGGGCCCGCGGGCCAACCCGTTTAACCTGGCAAATTAGCAGGGTTAGGGCCAGTTTTTTCTAATCCGTTTAAATCGGGCCTTTTTGGCCCTGCATCAGTTAAACCGGCTAAAAAAGCCAAACCGCTGCCTTTTTTTTTTGTATTTTTTGTTTTCCAAAATAGAGATTGGTGAATTAAGGGATAACAAACTTACCAAACATTTTCTGAGAAAGATATTTTTATAGTGACCTAAAATGTGATCATTTATGATCACTTAAAATGTTATATAATTTTCCTCAAAGAAAAATGTTATATAATTTATATCCTCTAATAAATAAAACACTATAGTCTAAATAGTTTAAAAATTCATGACTTGAAATGTGACAAATAATTGAAACCTTATGCAAATAATCATAAAGATGAATTTATTACATTTTGAGATTTTAACTTCTCCCACGCACAAATATTGAACATTAAATCGCATTTTATCATTCTTTATATTTATTTAATTTGTTTGACAAAAGCCAAAAGGTAATAAGCAAATATTTATTATATGGGTGTTTATGATTCTACATTGTAGTTTGTTGTTTCTGTTTTCATTTTAGAAATGAGTTTTACTTACACATGTTTTTGTTTTAACAGTTATTGCATTAAGCATCTTAGTAAAGTCTCAAAGCCTTTGGCGATAACGATGATGCTTGAATTGTATTTTGAATTTTAAGACTTTTATCCTTGTAATGCAACATAAAAAATTGTATAATATAGTTTTTTGCATATTTAGTTTTAATGTTACATTGTTATACATGCTTTAATTTTAAAATTTAGATTTAAATAAAAAAATTATTTTTTTTGGCTTGTAGCCCGATAATGGTCCATTTATCCCAAAGCCCGCTAGGGTTAGGATTAGGTTCACAAAATACTAGCCCGTTTAATAGTGGCTCATTTGGCCCTAAGCCCGAAGCCCGTAAAGGTTGGCTCTATAGGGCTAAGGATAACCCGTTTAACATCTCTAATCTTATATGATGCGAATACTTATAAAATGTAAGTTACTATAAAAAAATATCAACCCAAATTTAGTACTTATTAAAGATCGGAATATACATTTAACGCGCATAATAGTAATACAAATTTATTTATTTAGGATAATGTCATTTAATCTATATTTTTAAAATTTTATTTTTCTATTGTGCATTCTACATCGAACTATATATTTATTTGTTTAATTAAAGTAGAGTTAAATAAAGTATAGGATGGAATTATATTTGAAATTAATATTAGAGAATGCAGCATGTGAAACTTAATAGATCCATAAATTTATTTTTTGTTGGTGTAGGGGAGTATTTGAAGGTTTTAATAGTATAGGGGGTATTTGATACAAAATGAATAGCACAATGGGTAAATTTAGTTTTATCCTTTAGTTAACGATCTTATCAATAGTGATGGCAAAATGGAACCAAAATTGGGTTACAAATTGGAACCAAAACCATGGTCAATCGTTCCGGAAACCATTAAATGGAAGTGGGTTCCAAAACTGGAATCGGAACCGTGGTCAATGCTTATTATGATGTTTTATATTTGCAGCTACATGAGATACGTCTTAAACCAAATGTTGTATGCAAGCTACGTAGACTCTGATTCCTCTTGATAAGGGTGTTTTTATGCATGTTTTATGTGTGTATTTGAGTATGATTTGAGTTATTTTATTGTTAGTTTCATAAATTTTTGATTGTACATAGTTCACATTACTCCGAGGTGCTTTTATTGATGTAGATTGATGATTTGGAGCTGTTTTTGGTGAATTTTGGGCCATGGTTTCATGTCAAAACATACCCGGGGTTTCGGATGCAAAAACACTCAAAATCCCAAGCTAAACGCGTCATTTCGGGGCCTTTTCACCAAACACGGGCGGGGTGTGTTTTAAGCACGGCCGTGCTTTTGAGGAGCCAAAACCGAGCAAATTTTCGGCAAAAACATACCAAACACGGCCAGGCCGTGCTTTTGAAGCACGGCCGTGTTCGGGAAAATCCGCGAACACGGCCTGGCGTGCTTTGAAAGCACGGGCGTGTTTTCGTCCGGACTGGTTTTTTCTTTGGCGGAAATTATGGAGACTTTCCCCTTTTGCTTTTTGACAACCTTTGAGCAACTTTTACACCTCATTTTGATGCACCAAACTCTATAATTCCCTCAATTGTCATGTGGATACAATGATTCAACCAACTCAACCATGAATGTGCACACAATGATTCAACCAACAACCATGGAAGTGGAGCATTTGTTAGCATTATTTATGTGTTCTTTCACAAAGATGGTGCCTATAAAAGCCAAGAGTTTGAGTTGGGAAAGAGAAAATTTCATGTAGTATTCATTGATAGAGAGATTCATTGTATAGTCATTGTATATTCTAAGTTTCAAAGCAAAATACATTGAGAGGATAAAAGAGAGGTAGAATTGGAAGTTGAAGAGCAATAGAGGAGAAGGCTTGGAGCTCAACATCATTGCAATCAACCAAGGATGAAGTCTTATATTGGTCTTGAATAAGAGCTAAGTACACCATGTTCATTTTATTCATATCTTCTTGTGTAGTATACTCTTTTGACAAAGCCATGTGTAGCTAAATTTCTAGTGTTTGAATGTAATGAACTTTAGAATGAATTTGTGATTAAGGTTTGTATGTTTTTAATAAAATCTTCATGTTTTGTGTGATTCACTTATATTATGCTTTATTCATTCAAATTGGTATATGCGCAATATTGATTTGAAGTTTATTTTTCATCCGGGAAATCGAGAGATTCATGGTGAAATAGAACCTATATAAGTGAAAAGAGTTGCATGCAATCCTAGATATAGGACGACATAAATCTTCTGGATTAGGGTCAAACCTAATATGGGAATTCACAAATCGTTATAATGTTGTCTTGGGGGTTTTAACTAGAAAGAGATTTCAGTTAATCAACTTGAGATTAGAAGTTATTCACGCTCGATAGAGGGTTTAACTTAAATCGGGAATTTCTCTGATCGATGAAACATGAGATTTTACTAAAAGAGGTTGGTTTTGCTTAAGGGATTATGGTTGTATTTTTATCTTGTTAAATCACAAAAAAAACATTCTAGAGGGATTTACATTCAAACACATTTCTAGCTCTTGATTTCTTAATTCTACAATCTATTTTTATTTGATCTTTTGTAAGTTGCAATTATTTTAAAATTCTCTATTTTTCATTTTCATTAAACAAACAAAACTATGAAAATTGCTAGATTAAATAACAAAAAGACGGCAATTATTAGTACTTACAATCCTCGTGGGAATGACACTCGGTACTCAATAATCTATACTACAAAACGATAGGTGCACTTGCCTATGGTTTTCTAGAGTAGCTTTTGAGCCATCAAGTTTTTGCGCGCCGTTTGGGATTGTAATATTAAGAACGCTTTATTTTTGTTAATTTAATCATTTTTTTTTTATTTTTTATTTTACCATTATCTTTCTTTTTATCTATCTTTGTAAGTCTTGGTTTATACTTATCCTCTTTGTTTACCATGATGTATGCCTACTCGTCGCCGAATTTGGAAGCGCGACACCGCCGGTAGCAACACAGAGGAAAATACTAACACGACCACGAAGAGGATACTAACGAAAGTAAAGATTTCGTCATGGCGGATGAACAAAGAACTATGTATGATTATGCCAAACCATCCATGGACGGCACGTCATCTAGCATCGTAAGGCCCATTTGTTGCGAGCCAATAATTTTGAAATCAAACCGAATGTCATTCAAATGGTGCAACAATTTGTTCAATTTGACGGCCTACCAGACGAAGATCCGAACAATCATATCGCAAATTTCCTTGAAATTTGTGATACCTTCAAAATAAATGGAGTCTCCGACGATGCCATCCGCTTGCGCCTATTCCCATTTACTCTTGGGGACGGGCTAAACAATGGCTAAATACTTTGCCAAAGGAACAATCACAACATGGAGCATCATGGCGAAAAATTCCTTTTGAAATATTTTCCACCGCCAAAATCGCACGATTGAGGAATGAAATCTCTTCATTCACTCAAGAAGACGACGAGACCTTATACGACACTTGGGAGAGATTCAAAGAATTGCTGCGAAAATGCCCACATCATGGCCTCCCTATTTGGATGCAAGTCCAAACATTTTACAACGGGCTACTCTCATCGACGAGGCAAATGATTGATGCGGCGGCGGGGGAACATTGAATAATAAAACACCGAAGCCGCCCAAGATCTCATAGAAGGGATGGCCATGAATGGCTATCAATGGCAATCCGTTTGAGGTAAACCTAATGAGCAGTGGGTGTTTATAATGCAGATGCAAAGTGGTTACACTAGTTGCACAAGTCGAAGCTTTGACCCAAAAGATCGACGATCTAGCGGCTCCTAAACCACCACCACCGCATGTTTTATCTTGTGAAACTTGCGGAGGATTGCATAATCATCGGGACTCGCCCACACACAATACCTCACACCGAAATGTGCTAATTACGTTGGGAATCAAGGCGAAATTACCCAAGTAATCCTTACAACAACACATACAATCCTGGGTGGCGACAACATCCTAATTTCGGTTGGGGAAACCAAGGCCAACCACGACCTAATCCCAATCCCGATCTACACACGTCTCCGGATTTCACCAAATCAAGGTAAGCCTAACTTGGAAGATCTTATAACAAAGTTTGTGCAATCAACAGATACCGATTCGGCGGTGGAAACATCCTTGAGAAATCAAGAGGCATCTATCCATAATCCGGAAAACCAAATAGGGACAGATTGCAAAAATGATTTCGAAAGGCCACAAGGAAGTTTGCCAGGTAACACCGAGCCAAACCCAAGGGAGCACGTAAAGGCAATCACCATCGTTTTCCACATGATCATGATTATGCCAACGCCACCATGCCAGAAATATGTGGAGGACGACAAACACGAAGAAAAGCCCATGAAAAAGGTGGTCGCCGAATACAAGCCCAAGATCCCTTACCTAGGAGTCTTAGAAGAAGAAGATAGAAGGGAGGACAAATTTGGTAAGTACCTTGAGTCATTCAAGCAACTACATACTAATATTCCATTTGTTCAACCTCTTTCAAAGCATGCTAAGGATCTAAATGACATCATTTCTAATGAAAATAAGCTTAACGAACTATCAAATGTGCAATTGAATGATAAATGTTCTTCCAATAATCTACCACAAAAATATAATGATCCAGGAAGTTTTATTATCCCTTGTACAATTGATGGTTTACCTGTTGATAGAGCACTAGCTGACTTAGGAGCTAGTATCAATGTGATGTCATATGAAACATTCAAGCATATGGGATTAAATGAACTGAAACCTGCTAGGATGGACATACACTTAGCCGATAAATCGATTAAACATCCTAGAGGTGTTATTAATGATGTGTTAGTCAAGATCGATAAATTCATATTCCCAGTTGATTTTGTTATTCTTGACATGCATGATGATATTGAGGTTCCTCTAATTCTTGGGCGTTCTTTCTTGGCTACGGCAAAATCAATCATTGATGTGCATGAGGGAAAATTAACTTTGAGAGTGGGGGATGAACAAGTAATTTTTAAAATTCATATTGATATTGAAAAGGATACTACTTGTTCTTTTGCCGATTCAATTTCGTTGCACGATGAGAAATCTAAAAATCTCTTGGAGAAAAGTGTTGTTCAAAGTCCATGTTGGAAGCTTATGCCCCAAAAGGGGACCGGAAAGTTCAAAGAGCACATTTTGAAGCATAAAGTTGGAGGTAATACTACTAAATACCTAAGGGATTTTCATAAGTCCAAAGCTCCACCCGACTAATCTCCACATTTGGGTAAACGGTCCAGCTATACGACTTTAAAGAAGCGCTAACCGGTAGGCAACCCGGCATTTTGTGTGCATTTTCTTTTACTTAATTTTTTTTTTGCTTGGGAATTGAAAAAAAAAAAAAAAAAAAAAGAAAAACACGGTCTGGCCGTGCTTAAAAAGCACGGCCGTGTTCGTCACTCAATTCGCGAACACACCCTGGCCGTGTTTAAAAAAATCCAAGGTTTTGTAGAAAAAAATCGTACCGAACACGCCCAGGCCGTGCTTTTCAAGCACGGCCATGTTTTAAAAAAAAAAATTAAAAAAAAAAAATTTTTTTGCCGAAAAAAATCGTACCGAACACGCCCCGGCCGTGCTTTTTAAGCACGGCCGTGTTTTTATTATTAAAAAAAAATTTTTTTTTTTCAAAAAAAAAAAACTCAAAAAAAAATAAAATTATATTTGATGAATTCACGGTATTCGAGTTGTGTATCCTTGATTAGGTATGAAGATGCCGATGAAGGTCCCGTACTAAACAATCCAATGGTCGCTCAATACCGATTTCACTCTTCTAGTAAGGTCGTATTTATCTTTTCTACCTCTTTTATTTTCTTCTAATGTGGTTGATTTTTGAGTGTTTTGTTTGTGTTCATTCATCTCTTTCTTTCACATTGAGGACAATGTGAACCTTTAAAGTTGGAGGTGGGTGCAATTACATTCTTAGTTTGTGTGTGCTTGCTTTTATTTTTAGTTTGTCGACAAGAGGTAATTTTTTTTTTAGCAAATTGAGTGTTTGCTAGTCAATAACTTAGCCCAATCACACCAAAATTAACTTTTTGATTTATGTTTTCAATGTGAAACAATTGATTGTCTAGAATAGATTGATGTAGATGTGTGCTAAATTTTGACGAGATTTCCAACTCCATAATACTTGATTTGTTAAGGCATTTACGACAAAGCTTAGTGTTATGAACGTTTGAGAATTCATGATTTAGTGGTGGTTAACTAGTTGTTATACCAAGCTTGTGAAAAAAAAAAACAAATGAAAAAAAAAGAAAAAAAAGGGAATCAAATCGAGATTATACTCTCTATTTGTTGTTGCTTAGTAACTAGGAGCATTCATGAGCCCCATGTTTGTCTTTTTACGTAAAACGGCGACACAAATATGAGTATGGGAAACCACCCTAGGAGTGTTTGAACGAAAATTCAAAATATAAACCTAGTGGAAAAATGCCTCGAAAGGACCTACCAAAAAAAAAAAAAAAATCGAAAGGAGAATGTATATTCCTTGAATTATCATTCCAATAAAAAGCTTGGTTATATGACTAGTAGGCTAACTACAATGATCTATTGAATTCTTGTATTTTCATGACATTATTGAATTGAAGTTATTCATAACTATCAATATTTGTGGAGTGATGATTTCAAGTTTGAATAATGCCTGGCCGATGTTTGGTCTTTCTTGACAATCGATCGCTTTGCAAAAAGTGTTTTTTCTTTGAATGGTTAATTCGGGTTGAGAAGGCTAAGAACTTGACTGCTTGTGTTCAATGTGTTGAAAAAAAAAAAATCCTTGTGTGTTGTAATTTATTGAACCATTCTTATTGATTTAATGTTTTGCTTGAGGACAAGCAAAGTTCAAAGTTGGAGGTGGTTTGATAAGGGTATTTTTATGCATGTTTTATGTGTGTATTTGAGTATGATTTGAGTTATTTTATTGTTAGTTTCATAAATTTTTGATTGTACATAGTTCACATTACTACAAGGTGCTTTTATTGGTGTAGATTGATGATTTGGAGCTGTTTTTGGTGAATTTTGGGCCATGGTTTCATGTCAAAACATACCGGGGGTTTGGATGCAAAAACACTCAAAATCCCAAGCTAAACGCGTCATTTCGGGGCCTTTTCGATCAAACACGGGCGGTGTGTTTTTAAGCACGACCGTGCTTTTGAGGAGCCAAAACCGAGCAAATTTTCGCAAAAACGTACCAAACACGGCCAGGCGTGCTTTGGCTGCGGCCGTGTTCGGGAAAATCCGCGAACACGGCTGGCCGTGTGCTTTGAAAGCACGGGCGTGCTTTTCGTCCGGATTGGTTTTTCTTTGGCGGAAATTATGGAGACTTTCCTTTTGCTTTTTGACAACCTTTGAGCAACTTTTACACCTCATTTTGATGCACCAAACTCTATAATTCCCTCAATTGTCATGTGGATACAATGATTCAACCAACTCAACCATGAATGTGCACACAATGATTCAACCAACAACCATGGAAGTGGAGCATTTGTTAGCATTATTTATGTGTTCTTTCACAAAGATGGTGCCTATAAAAGCCAAGAGTTTGAGTTGGGAAAGAGAAAATTTCATGTAGTATTCATTGATAGAGAGATTCATTGTATAGTCATTGTATATTCTAAGTTTCAAAGCAAAATACATTGAGAGGATAAAAGAGAGGTAGAATTGGAAGTTGAAGAGCAATAGAGGAGAAGGCTTGGAGCTCAACATCATTGCAATCAACCAAGGAGGAAGTCTTATATTGGTCTTGAATAAGAGCTAGTACACCATGTTCATTTTATTCATATCTTCTTGTGTAGTATACTCTTTTGACAAAGCCATGTGTAGCTAAATTTCTAGTGTTTGAATGTAATGAACTTTAGAATGAATTTGTGATTAAGGTTTGTATGTTTTTAATAAAATCTTCATGTTTTGTGTGATTCACTTATATTATGCTTTATTCATTCAAATTGGTATATGTGCAATATTGATTTGAAGTTTATTTTTCATCCGGGAAATCGAGAGATTCATGGTGAAATAGAACCTATATAAGTGAAAAGAGTTGCATGCAATCCTAGATATAGGACGACATAAATCTTCTGGATTAGGGTCAAACCTAATATGGGAATTCACAAATCGTTATAATGTTGTCTTGGGGGTTTTAACTAGAAAGAGATTTCAGTTAATCAACTTGAGATTAGAAGTTATTCACGCTCGATAGAGGGTTTAACTTAAATCGGGAATTTCTACGGTCGATGAAACATGAGATTTTACTAAAAGAGGTTGGTTTTTGCTTAAGGGATTATGGTTGTATTTTTATCTTGTTAAATCGCAAAAACATTCTAGAGGGATTTACATTCAAACACATTTCTAGCTCTTGATTTCTTAATTCTACAATCTATTTTTATTTGATCTTTTGTAAGTTGCAATTATTTTAAAATTCTCTATTTTTCATTTTCATTAAACAAACAAAACTCTGAAAATTGCTAGATTAAATAACAAAAAGACGACAATTATTAGTACTTACAATCCTCGTGGGAATGACACTCGGTACTCAATAATCTATACTACAAAACGATAGGTGCACTTGCCTATGGTTTTCTAGAGTAGCTTTTGAGCCATCACCTCTATACCTTAAGAGAATACGAAGCCAACTTACTGTCTTAAACCAAATGTTGTATGCAAGCTACGTAGACTCTGATTCCTCTATACCTTAAGAGAATACGAAGCCAACTTACTGTCTTTATATATATAAAGAGAGACTATTCTTTGAATAGTAACCTGGATATTTTCCCACCTAAATCACATTACTAAAAAAAGTAATAAAATTATAGAGTAAATCTCATTTTACCTACTTATATTTTCTTTGAGTATCACTTTACCCCCTTGTACTCCCAATTGTATCACTTTTCTCCCTTATACTTTGAATTAGTATCACTTTACCCCCTTATGTTTTTTGAATATCATTTTACACTCATATACTCAAAGCAATGACCATTTTATTCTTTTATTAGTTTTAGTTAAATAAAAAAATTAAAAAAATACTTAATATTAATAAACTAGTAATTGACGCTTAATAATAAATTAAATTTCACAACTTGATTATTTAACGCTTAGTAATAAATCTATTATATTTTACATTTAGTTGCTAATTATTTAACTTTAATATAGTCTCTGTTAAATTAATATATAAAATGATATTATAAGCTAATACATTTATACTTTTATTTTTTATTCATCATGATTTAAAATTATATAATATATAATATATTTTTTTATTAAAAATGAGAAATATTATTTGTAAATTTTCAATTATTGACTGAAAAATCATAATTAATAATACTATGTTAAATAGAAAAGTAGTCATTTTAGTGGTAATTGACAATATAATACAAAAAATTTAGATTTATTATTTAAAAAATATGCATGGATATATTAGTTTGGAGAAAATAACCTACAATATAGTTACTTAATATAAACTATTTTAAATTTAGTAAATAACAACTTAAATAAAATTTTCAAAAACAATTATATGTATTTAATGCCATTGAGTTAAATTAAAAATAAAAGTAGGGACAATTAGTTCATTTCATAAAGAAAAAGAGGATAAAATGATATTTTAATTGTATAAGGGGTAAAGTGATACAAATTGGTAGTACAATGGGATAAAGTGATACAATTGAAAATACACGGGGTAAAGTGATATTCAATGATAATATAAGGGGTAAAATGAGATTTACCCAAAATTATATTGAAAGATAATAAATAATAAATGTTTGGGTTTTGATTGTGTTTTATAATAAACTTTATTTAAATAAATTCATTTTGAAAATTATATAAAAAAATAGAATTATGTAATATAAACTTTTCAAATCTGTGTGTGTACTGCATTAATTATTATATTTGTTATTTTTCTTATTTTTTTGAACTTAATAACTTTTTCGTTTTTTTAACCAATTTTGATTTATACTATATCTAATTAATCATCTTTTTTCGATCTTCAATTCGACACCAATATTGCATATATACAATAACAAATAAACATAACAAATAAAAAAATATAAGATATATTTATCATCATTTTGTAATGGGCTTTTAAAATTATGCATTTGGGCTATTAAATATTAATTTGTATATTAATATATTATTTATGATATATGTATAGTTGTTATATGGGTATAACTCCTATTTTCATAATTCTATATAATTATATTTTAAGTTGATTAATTTAATTAAAAAATACATAAATTGGTTTTGATAAACACTAATTGGATTTAATATTGAAGAACCATGTTGAGATTATGTGTCTAGGGTTGCTTTCGTATGAAAAGACTTCTGGAGTTTGGGTTTTTATAAATTTACATCTTTTATTTTGACTTGTTTAGATTATATAATAATTTCTAGATTTTCGGCCGCTTCAATAAAATTGGTTTACGATGTTATTATAGCCTAAGTGTTTCATATTCAATCCCTGAGGAATACGACCTTGCTTGCCATTATTCTATAAACTACGCTGTACATTTGCAGTATAGTGAAAAAAAATTTGCGATCAAGTTTTTGGCACCGTTGCCGGAGATTGAAAGATTCAACGTAGATATAGTAATAAGTAATTCAATCTTAATTGAAGCAAAATTTCTGTAAATATTTTTTTTATTTTTTTCGATTTTTGTAAATATTTTTTGATTTTTTTTGATTTTTTTCTTCTTTTGTAAATAAATTTTATTGATTTGGTTCTAACATTGTTTTTATTGAGTGCAGATAGTGCATGATCATGCGTTTCAGATATACCAAGCCAATACCTATTGATTTAGAAATCAAGAAAACAACAAATAAGTTAAGAAAAAAAATCTAAAGCGATGGCAGATTAGAATAATCAGAATGTCGTGAACAACAGAAACAATGAGGAACGCCCACCTAGTGTGGATGGATAGGACCGGACAGTAGAAAGGCCCGTGAGGAGGGCAATTAGGGACTACTTCCAGCCAGAAGTTAGTCGAACATATGGGGGTGTGGGCCGTCTGCCGATCAATGTAAATAACGTTTAACTAAAACCTGTTTTGATCCAGATGGTTTCACGAACTAGTTTGGGGGTAGAGCTATTGAGGATCCAAACGCGCATCCGACACAATTTTTAGAAATCTGCGATACTGTTAAGATGAATGGTGTTTCGGAGGATATCATTCGAAGCCACCTTTTCGAATTCTCTTTATGTGATAAGACTAAGGTATGGTTATGTTCTCTATCACCACCCGCAGCAGATTGGGCTGAACTAAGTCAGTAGTTTCTAGCCAAATATTTTTCCCCTAGTAAGACATTGCAGTTGAAAAGTGAAATCGCCCAGTTTAGGCAGTTAGATGCAAAGCCATTATATGGGGCATGGGATAGGTTTAGAGTGTTATTGAGGAAGTGCCATCAGCACGGATATCCCGATTACCAAAGGTTTAGTATTTCTATAATGGTTTACGTGGCAACATGAGAACTAATATAGATACTTCATCTGGAGGTGCTCTACTTGGGAAATATCTGGATGATGCACTAGAACTGTTAGAGGAGATAGCAAACAATAGTTACCAGTGGCCATCCGAGAGATCCAATGTCCGACGTGTGGTGAATTAAAGGTCCAGGATTAGAAAGTTGTCATGCTTCTTTTGTAGGACCCGAAATTTCGACTACTTGTAATATAGTAAATTTTGTATATAGATTTATTTTGTATGGTATTTTCTTATAATATATTGAGTACAACCCGAATTTTATTGTAAACTCGTATTACGTGAATGTCGTGTAAACCGACCCAAATTGTTGTAGTCTTGACTATCCAAACACCTTATTGCAAATATATGTTTATCTAAAGTTTAATATATTATATAATATAAATTGGAAAAGGTAGATATATATACATACCTTGGATAAGTTAGATAAGTATATACAAATGCTTAGATACTAAAAAGAGAAGATAGAGTTGTCTTATGGCTTTATTGTTAAGCCACCTAACCGACAAAAACAAAAGGGCTAGATGATAATTGCTACAAAAAGAAGCTAACTAAGCTAAAAATTAGCAGGAGGTGGAAATAAAAGAAGAAGAGGAAAACAAAATAATAATAAACAACTTCTACAAAAAAGAGAGCTTCGGACGATTCCATAGGAAGAGTAATACGTTATGGTGAATACAAAAGACAGAGGTAGTTAGGAGTTTAATTAAGTATATTAACACGAAGAGAGAAAAAAAATAGGCGGGGAAGGAAAAAGAAAAATCATTTTTGTTTCGAGGTTCATAACGGAGTTATAGAATGAAGGTTCGATTTCAAACAAGAAATATTTGGTGTTAAAAAATTATCCGGATCAAGCTACGTTTGAGTTTCAAGGTCGAACTTTAAGCTTCAAGGTGAGTGGTCTTCTTGTCCTCGTTTTCTTGCTGTGTAGATAAATTCATAATAGGAGAAAACTCCATAATTATTCCATGTTGATTATTCTTTAATTCTTTAGAGAAATTACATCAAACTTCTTGATTTATTGCTCCTCCGAGCCGTCAGAATAGAGAATTCGAACTGCCAAAATTCATTCATTTTCTACTATCCCGATTCTGGTGTTTTATCATCAGTCATAGTTCGAGATCTATTGTTTTGAAACCAATCAGACTTTTAATTCAGAAGTTATAGTTGTTGCTATTTTCCCTTTTCCTTTTCGTCATTTATTAGGTCAAAAGAGAGATTAACCAAGAATTAATTAATTTGTTTTGTTGTTTAACTAAGAATGGGTTGATTGACACTTTTCAACGAACTCAGTGATTTAATAGATAACCCACACAAATTGAATTGTATTCTTTGAAGTTGGTATGATAATCTTGGTGTAAAAATCTTACCTGTATAAAACCATAAACATTAATTATTAAGCTTAGTGTTTTAATGCATTAGGACTAATAATTAATTATGTACTTAAAGATAAAATCATTTAGTGTACCAAAGATATAGACTACAAAATATAAATATTCTAGCATATCTAGAATATTAGTTGCCTTTCAAGTAAACCAGAGATGAGTTCTATTACATAAAGAGGAATTTTAGCAATCGAATAACCAAGTTAATTATTTTGGGACATAAATTCTCCTTTACATTTTGATATCAATTGGAAAATATTATATTAAAAAAGAGGTATGTTGAGATTTATCTGTGTAAGATAATATGAAATGTTCTCCAATTTAACTTAAAGTTAATATATTTAATATCATCTTTTACCATGTAACTTCTATACTTCTTTGTGTGTTTAGATTGAATTTCAGCCATAAGTTGTCCACTAAAGAATAATAGTAATAATGTATGCATTTCTGACTCCAATCACGCCTAAAGTTTGTTCATGTATAGTCTATTTGGTAAGTGTCGGCCCTAGTGTGGTGTGGATAATTTGAGTTACTGGTCGAGCAAGGGCCTACGGTCTTAAAAGGTTCCTCGCTATCCACAACCAAATCCCACCACCTAAAGACGGAGTGTTCTAAAGGTTGAAGTGGGTTATAGGATCGGTATATTCCGAAATATGACTTCTCCGGGCTTCGCGAGCCCCAGTGTGGAGAGTCGAGCCGTAGTGTGGTGCAATAAGGGGGTAAGGCTTTACGCCAACGCAATAAAGGAGTGATAAGGGAGAACGGGGGTCACTTACCGTTAATAAACGGTCCCTCCGTTAATGTGACATTTGAATTAATTGTGTTACAAATTGATTGAGTGCATTGAAAATGATTTCACTTATAAAAATTAATTGAATCTTTCATAACATTAAATTTTTCTTGTTTGAAATCGAACCTTCAGTTCTATAACTCCATTGTGGAACCTCGAAACAAAAATGATTTTTCTTTTTTCCTTCCTGCCTATTTTTCTCTCTTCGTGTTAATGTACTTAATTAAACTCCTAACTACCTCTGTCTTTTGTATTCACCATAACGTATTACTCTTCCTCTGGAATCGTCCGAAGCTCTCCTTTTTGTAGAAGTTGTTTATTATTATTTTGTTTTCCTCTTCTTTTGTTTCCACCTCCTGCTAATTTTTAGCTTAGTTGGCTTCTTTTTGTAGCAATTATCATCTAGCCCTTTTGTTTTTGTCGGTTAGGTGGCTTAACAATAAAGCCATAAGACAACTCTATCTTCTCTTTTTAGTATCTAAGCATTTGTATATACTTATCTAACTTATCCAAGGTATGTATATATATATCTACCTTTTCCAATTTATATTATATAATATATATTAAACTTTAGATAAACATATGTTTGCACTAAGGTGTTTGTGGTGTGGATAGGGCTGAGTTCGGCTGGTCAGGCAAGGGCCTGCGGTCTTAAAAGGTTCCTCGCTATCCACAACCAAATCCCACCACCTAAAGACGGAGTGTTCTAAAGGTTGAAGTTGGTTGTAGGATCGGTATATTCTGGAATATGACTTCTCCGGGTTTCGCGAGCCCCAGTGTGGAGAGTCGAGCCGTAGTGTGGTGCAATAAGGGGGTAAGGCTTTACGCCAACGCAATAAAGGAGTGATAAGGGAGAACGGGGGTCACTTACCATTAATAAACGGTCCCTCCGTTAATGTGACATTTGAATTAATTGTGTTACAGATTGATTCAGTGCATTGAAAATGATTTCACTTATAAAAATTAACTGAATCTTTCCTAACATTAAATTTTTCTAAAATGCCACACCTGCACACCTGCACCCACTCACGGAGGTTTTCCCCTCACGTATATATTTTCCTAAAATATATTTCAGGCGATAATCCAGGCGACAACGAAGAGGTTGACGGATTTTCCTGAACTGATTAGCTAGTTCCAGGACAGAGGCGTTTTGCTTTAGGCCATGATGACATCCTTGTACATATATATATATATATATATATATATATATATGACGTGTTTTGGCTAGAATAATGATTGTAACAATAGTTTTATTTATAGGAGTTGGAGACTTGGTCAGCTTTTCTTTTCCCTTGTAATTTTGTTACGATGTACGTTTGGCTTGTAATAACTATACGAATAGTATGCTCTTTTGTTAATAGATAGTAGATTTTGATTATTATAATATCGTAAGTTCGGGCGTGACACTTACAGAACATGTATCTGTGCTTAATATGAAATTGGATGCGATGTAGCAAGCGACTCTTAGAGATCTTGTAGTTGTTGAAGAAGAGGCTAATTTTGTGGGACAATAAAGAAACTTCAACAACAATTATAGAAATAATCAGACACCTAATTATTATCATCTGGGACTGCAAAACCACGAGAACTATTCATATGCTAATAACAAAAATATTTTGCAGCCATCTCCAGGATTTAATGTGGGTAATCAAGGCAAACTAGAGTCCAGTGAAAAGAAAGCATCCATAGAAGAGATGTTATCCTCGTTTATTGGAGAAACCAGGGCAAGACTAAATAAGGATGAAGTGAAGATAAATAGGATTGCGGAACATGTTACTCAGTTGAACATGAACGTGAATGCGAGACTGAAATCTTTAGAAACACAAGTAGCTCAAGTCACTACTGCAGTGGGAGGCCAACATCAAAAGGGCAAATTTTCAAGCGATACTGAACTTAATCCAAGATAACAATGCAATGTCATTCATCTGATGGATGATACAGAATATGAGAGCTCAAAGATTTCAAACGACATAATTCATCGATAGTGATGCTAGAAATCTGACGTCTGGCTGAACACGTAAAACTTAGCGCTTTGTGGGAGGCAACCTAAGTTATTTTAATTTTTATTTTTATTTCTGTTTTTATTTTATTTTGATTTCCTTCATTTAATTTGATTTTAATTCGATTTTGATTTTATTATTAATGCAATTTTTAGTTTTATTTGTTTTTGTGAGTTGTTGTGTAGGAGGCGTCACGGCAAACTCCGGGTTTAAAAAGAAAAAAAATCATTTCAAATTTCACACGGTCCATACGACACGCATCACAGAGACCAACCACACGGACTGGCCATGTGAGCGGCACATGATCGTGCGGTTGGTTGCAACCGAGTCTAGAGAACACCTAGGGCCACATGGCCCAGCCGTGTGAAATGCACACGGGCTGTGTGAAACGACTGCCAAAATTTTTCTCTCTCTTGTAAACTCAAACACTCAAATCTTATCCCACTTTCTCCCTTCTGAACCCCAACATCCGAAAATTCCCTCCCAAATACCTTAAACCATCTTCAAATTTATTCAAATTCATCTTCAAATCCAAAAAAAAAAATTAACAAATTCTTTATCCTTTCAGGAAACCTATAACAAAATTTTTCCAATTTCACAACTTTCACAAGTTCTTCTTCAAGTTTGGGGATTCTTAATCTTCAAATTTCAGATTTTCAAAACTTCAAAATTATCCATATCTATGGCTTCTAGAGGAGGAGAAAGAGGAACTAGGAGGAACATAAGTAGGAGAAGGGAGTCAACTCTCGAACCTGAGTATGAGGTGAACAATCCAGAATACTACAATATCGTTCTCACGGATGAAACACACCAGGCTAGGTGGGAGGTACTCTTTCTCCAGAATATAATTTCAACAAGGTACCCCAATGAACCTACTCTTACTAATTTGGGTATGTTGGATGATTTTCGATCATTGTGTGGGCGTATTGACTAGCATGAATTGCTAAATGGAAATTGAACTACATTTGTGGTTTATACGCTTGAATATTTGAGAACGTTTGAATTGGTAGTCCGAAAAAGAAATTTGATGGGTATTGATTTAGATTAGCCAATGAGCCGAGGGAGTTATCTATTGATGATTTGAATGCAATTTATAGAACTCGGCTTATGGGGTTGAAGAGCATGATGATTTTGATATGCTCAAATTTTGGAAGGAGATTACGGAAAAAAATGTATACACCGGGTACCTATAAGGCGTCTAGCATTCGAAACCCCATTTTTGGCTATATGCAACGCACATTAGCGGAAATGGTGTTCGCATGGGAAGATATTAAAGGGGCCATTCGTGTTGATGAGATGTTCATTCTTTGGTGTATGACTTCAGGGACGGAGGTGATACCTAACGCCGGGGCATTGATAGCGAGACAATTTGATAGAGTGAGGAAGCAAGAAAGAGGAGGAATTTGCATTGATGGGCTAATTACTCTGAGTATTTTAATGTGAGCTTTGAGGGGTATGCGAGAGTCGATGGGGGGAAACAAATTCATATGACTATTCTATCCGCCATGAAAATAATTTTAATATGATGGGCGTGATTATTAGTTGATTCATGCGGATAGAAGCAAGGTTAGGCTCCCAAATTCGGATGCTACTTCAATTAAAAATAAGAGTAATTGGTTGATGAAGGGTGACCAGGGGACTGCTGCTCAAGAGGAGCAAGATGAGCCTAGGTAAGGGACAGATAGGCCGGAATCCTCTAAACAAGTGGGTAATCGGCAATGGAATTTCAGTGATAAGCTTGAAAGGGTGGAAGTCAACATGGGTACCTTGATGGATGATACTTATTAGTTATTTGCTACAGTTGATGAGTATCATATTGAGTACTTGCTACGATTTGATGCCATCATTCAGCAACAACAGCAGATGTACGAGATAATGTCTTGTATGGAACAGTGGCACATCTCACAAGGCCATCACCTACCACCTCCACCACCACAGTGAGTTTGTAAGTACTTTTTAAGCATTCCTCTTTCTTTTTATAATTTCCTCATATGTTCGGGATGAACATATTTTACGTTTGGAGGGATTTTTAAAAATAAATAAATACTATTGCATTTTTGCGTTGCATTTAGAATTTCATGTAAATCATAAAAAATTTGCATAAGAAATTTAAAAAAAATTGAATTTTTCTGTATTTTTGTTTTTAGCATGTTTATCGCTATAGGACGTTAATTGGTTTTGTGTGAATTAGGATTAGAATTTGAAAAAGTAAAAAAATTTCCACATGATTTTACTATGAATATTTTATTTTATGAGATGAAATATTTTTGTGAATAATGTGATGAATGGTTAAGAAGATATCTTTTGCTTGTTTGGCATGTGATTGAGAAAATTGGGGATTTGAGCATATGCGAAAGATAAGCCCGTGAGCTTTTGTGCCTATAACTGCTTTCATATTATGATGCAGTTTTATTATTTTTCTTAAATGTGTCATTCATGAATGCTAGAATTCTAAAACTTGCTTTGGTATCTTCATTGAAATCATGTGTGTGTGAGTGCAATTTTTAAAAATAATTTAAGTCCATCTTCGTTTAACCTACTTAGCCTAAAATGCCTACCAATGAACTCATTATTCCATAGTTAGCCACTTAGAGACTAAAGTTATTATTTGTTAACCACATTTTGATCTTTAAAATTGGAAAATAATTTTTATCTAAAACTACTTGAGCTTATAGAAAATGAATAGTTTGAGGGAGATGTGGTGATATATTGAGAAAGAATGATGACAAAAGAAAGAGGGATAAGCAAGAATTAGGTAAATGAAAGAATAATGAAGCTTGAAAAAGAAAGAAAAATTTTCTGAAACATAAAGAAAAAAAATCGAGCGAGAAAGAAAAAGAAGAGAAAAGAAAAGAAAAATTCTGGAAATTGTGATAAATTGAGAGCTTAAAGTAAAACAAAAGAAGGCACAAAGACCTAAGAATGAAAAAAGGAGAAAAAGGGTGGATTTGAGTTGAAAAAGAAAATATCTTGAAAAGATGAGTTTTATGGTGAAATGGGTTAGTGAATTGATAGTCTGTGCACTTAAATTCTACTTGCTCAAGTTAAGTCACTTAATTCAAATTTTCCCCACCCTTACCAAATAGTCTACATTACAACCAAGTGAAAAGTCCTTTTTGATTGTTAAGTTGTGCACACTAAAGTGGTAGAGATGTTAGACGATTTGCAAGCCTATGGTAGTTCTACATTCATTGAATTGAGTTGAGCGTATACATGAACTAATTACTTTGAGAGTTGAATGATACGCTACTTCTTGTGAGTCACAATATCAAGTACCCAAAAAAGTATTAATGATGCCGAATTTGTGTTTGATAATTTCTTGATAATGAATTGTATAGTTTACTTAAATATGGATTCGAATGAGATTGAATGTTTTTAGTGTTCTTGTGTGTTCTTTGTACCTCTTAATGTTATTTTTCTTAGTTTGCTCGAGGACGAGCAATGGTTTAAGTTTGGGGGGATTTTGATACGTGTAAAATATACGTGCATTTAAGGACTTAAAATGATATATAATTAATGCATTTGCATGCATATTTAGTGTATTTTACTTGGTTTTCTTAGAAGGGCATGATACTGCGTATTCTTGTAACGTTTTACAGGAAACAAAGCTTAAATGAAAATATATCAGTTAGAAGGCCCGTTCAAGATTGAAGAATGCGAAGAAAAGATCGAATACACGAATAAAACGGAGAAGAACCAATCACACAGTCAGACAAATCTCACACGCCCATGTGAAATGTCCCCGTGAGTTTTTACACGTTATTGTGACTTGTTCGAGGGTAGAAATTCAGAGACACATCGCATGACCAGACCGTGTAAACGGCACACCCTGTGTGGTCTATTCGGAGCAAAAATAGAGACCAAAACATGTTACACGACCTGACCGTGTGATTTGCACAAGGCCGTGCGGTTCATCCTGCGGCTGATTTTTGTTTCCTTTCCCATCAGAACTCTACAAGTGATCTCTCAAAGCACCTATATAATGGGACCAAGGCCTTGCACGAATGATCAAGTCATTACATCTGAAAATACACCAAAATACACTAGGGTTACACAAATCAATAGTATTCTGAGAGAGGAGGGATAATCTATGAAGAGCACCGAAAGACCATTCGCATATATGGAAGCACAAGGGTTCGAAGGCTTGGAGAGAAGATCCATCCTGATAAGAAGGGTTATTTCTTTCTTAGTTTAGATCTCTTGTTTGAACTTAAACGATGTCAAACTATTTGATTTCAACTTTGTCTATGAATTTGTTATCAGGTATGTTAGGCTAATCATTCTGATCTTAGGGCATAATTAACATTGTGGATTCATGTTAAATCTGTATTGATTATTTTCTTAATTGATTTGTGTGTTCAATTATATGAATTCAAATCCTTATTTCTTGTAGATTATCTGATCAATAATTTGCAAGTCATATTTGTTAGTTCATAATTCAAGAGATGAGTTCTAACAAAAGAAAGTCGAATTGAGACATAAACGAGTATAGAGTCGGGAGACTTATAACCAATTGTTGAGTAGGGATGCTAGCAATTGGTATTAATCAATTGTTTATGCGCCACCCGGGAGAGGAAATAAACTAATTTAGAAATTGAACCCATAGAAGTACATAAAGTGGTTTTGATAAACAATAATTGGATTTAATATTGAAGAAATATGTTGAGATTATGTGCCAGAGTTGCTTTTCGTATTTTTGAAAAGACTTGTGGAGTTCGGTTTTTATAAATTTACATCTTTTATTTTTACTTATTTAGATTAGATAATGATTTCTTGATTTTCGGTCGCTTCAATAAAATTAGAATATGATGCTATTATAGCCTAAATGTTTCGTATTCAATCCCTGAGGAATACGACCTTACTTGCCATTATTCTATAACTATGTTGTACACTTGCAATATAGTAAAGATATTTTCGTGATCAGCCCCAAATTCATTCAACATTCCCAAGGCAGATAAAATAGATTTACGGAGTCGTACTCCAACATATGTCCGTCGAGCAAAGCGAGGTTTCAAAATACATCCGGTCGCACCCTAAAATAAGTCTTTGCTCATGAAGAGTTAAATACTAAATTCCCAAATAAAGTTCTTAATAATAACCATACAGAGTTTAACAGTTGCAACGGAAATAATAAGAACCATAAGACAACATCCCTAAGAATCTATTACAGTTTTTCCCGAGCCACACATCGGCTACTCCTCCTGCACCTCATAGGCCTCCTCTGCATCACACGTCTGGTCCTCTGGAAAGGGTATAAAATAAAATAGTGGGGTGAGAAAAGCCTCAGCGGAAGGGTGTATGTGTGTTAGTGTGGCTAACTTTCCTTTGATGCGATGGAAATATTTGTATGTCAAAGGCCTCCCAACGAGTGGGGTTTTCTGTGTCGAAAGATCCCTTCATTTTTCTTTAAAAGAACATTATGCATCCAAAATGAGTTAATGCATTTAAATCAATGGCATTTACCCATGAAGTGACAAAAATTCGTTTGGGGTGAAATAAACTTTTATGTGATAACGCACATATGAAAATACGCTATGAAATCACTTAGATATTTGCATGAGAATTTTAAAATGCAAGTATGATCAAACACCTTTTCAATCACTAGCACCGAAGTGCTATCATTGGTTTAAAACATAAACACTAAACGTCGGGTTTGAGCTGATCAACGTTGAAACTCCTCCATTCTCCTTATCGCTCCACGCACACAATTTGGTTGAAGTCCATTTACTACCTCATAACTCAGCGGCCCGACATCTCTTTAGCTCGGGCCTTTTTCCCAGAGAATGTCACAATCATGATTATACCGATTTTATGACCCATTTCGCTCATTAGATACTCTGTTCTCCAGTGGTAGGACTAGGACTAGGAAGGGTGAATCCCGACCACAAACCAAGATGATCGATAAAAGACTCAACCATTTCCCATGTCACTAGGGCCTGATACTACCACATAGGATTTCAAAACACTTAATCAATTATTCACTTGATCAATCGATCATTCAATCATTCATCAGTCAAATTATAGTTACATGCGGCCAATAATGGGGCGGATAAATGGGATTTATGGGCCTTAAAAGGAATAGACTAATCTCTTGGTGGTTTATCGAAATTATTCCAAGTAAGTTGAAAAATTTGTTCATATATGATTTTAAGAGCGGAAGGTCCTTAAAACCACACTTGTGAATTTTAGTTAAAGTTCATTATAAAATATTTTTAACTAGCTAGCTAAACGGGTCAATTTTTTTATAAAACAGAAAAAGGAGTACACGAGATTTGTTAAAATCCGTTAATAATCTTAAATAAAATATTTAAGAGGTGATTTAGTTTTGTAAGGTGTGGATCGCGTCAATTTAAATTTGAAAAGCAAGTCATTATGCCGGAGTCACCCGTTTTCTCGCTAAAGATAAAACATTTGTAATTAATCAATTAGGGCTCCGTTGGATGCGTGGTCGGGGCCATTAGGCCTCATAAGTCAAGAGGGAATTTAATTTCTAGAGGGTTCGATATCAGGTTTTAAATTGCAATCTTACCCCTTTAGTTTTGGAAAAATAGCAATTTTAGCGAAAAATCTTTATAATCCGATGGTCGGCGAACTAGTGTCCGCTTATCAAGGAACTAATTTTTATGACTTCAAAGTACTTAAGAAATATTATAATTTTCTTTGGGTTCATGGTCCAATTTCAAAAATTACAAAATGGCCCTCTTTCTTTGACCATTTCGATGATAACTTTTATTTTACAACCGGGTATGCTCAAAATTTTTGGGATAGGTCCATTGGATTATAAATAATATTTTGAGATTAAAATTCAGTTTCTAAGTTTTTGGAAATTTTCAAAGTTCTGATTTTACCCTATTTTTAGAAAACTTGCATTTTTTACCGTTTTGTCGACATCTTTTATTTTATAAATTAGATTTCACTAAAATCTTTGGGTAGGTACAATAGGTTATAAATAATATTTTAATATTAAAATTTTCAGTTCTGAGGTTCCGTTTGGAATTTTGAATTTAAAATTTTACCTCTTATTTTTAAGATTTGCAATTTTTGACCGTTACCTTAAGATTTATGTTCAACCTCCAAAACCATACACAGACAGTTTGTATGTGTCAAAACATGTGTTATTTTGGTACCGATCCAGGACATTTTCAAAAATTATAATTAGGTACTCCAAGTTTTAATAAACCACACAATAGGTCCAAAATATCATTTTGGCCCCAATAATTTTATTCCCCTAAATCTATACTAAATCACACCATAATATAGTAAAATATCGTCACATAAATATACATGAATTTTAGAAAATTTCTAGATTCAAATTGGGATACAAAAATGGCATCAAACATGTTTGTTTTTTTTTTTTTATAAATTTCACCTTAAGAATATTAAGCATAACTTCAACATGAAATTTTTCTCATTATGCATGTCATTTTAAAATATGATTATGGTCATATAAAGGCATAAAAATCAGTTGCATGCATTTAAAAAAAAAATGAAGGGTTTGGAATTTTTACCACCCACCTCACGAAGTAGTTGATGAGTTTGCTCGGAAAATCCTTTCTTCTTCTGCCTTAGTTTGACTCCTTAAGAAAAAGAAAAAGAAAAAGAAAATGGAGAAGAAGGAGTTTGGTTTATGAATTAAAGGTAAAGTTCAAGCTTTCAAGAAAAATCTAATCACTTACCTTAATGGTCTTCTATTACTTCTCCCTTTCCTACTACTTGATCAAGACTTCAACAAGCACAAAGTCTCTTCTCTTTCTCCCTTCTAATTTTCGGTCCTTTCACCAAAGTAGAGGAAGAGTTGTGTTATGTTTCTTTTTCTTGGTTGAGTGTTTGATAAATGAACAAGTGAGGAACAATTACACATGAGCTATATTTCTCTCCCTTTTCACCCTCCTTGCCGTCCACCCCGCTCTCTCCCTTATATTAATTGTTTTTCTATTTTGTCCAATGGTTGAGAGTTGAGTGCATGGGAAAATGGGTTACTGTATGGGGAGAAGTGAAAACATGCTAGATGGAGTGTAGGCTTCCATAACCCTATTGGTGAATAGGTGTGGAGAGATATGTGTAGATTTTAGGAGATCATGAGGCTACTTTTAACTTCCTAACCCATGGCTAGTCATCCTTCTTTGATATATGTAACTATATACTATATATTAGCATATTACATATATAAGTCAAGGTTACTAATGTCATACAATGCAATTATATCATACTTGTTATAAATAAGTTGTTACTACGAATCTAATAGTTATGGATTAACTTAAGTAGTAAAATTAGAATTTAATAATTAAACTATCAGAGTTAAATAAAATAAAATAAAATCGATTAAATGACATTATCATAACAAGGTTGGCTAATTATAAAAATATCAATTAATCGATGAGGGTGCAAGTGTAGGCTTGTAGAGAGAAAAAATTAGCATGTCTCGACTAGTTCGAAGTGAACTATCATTCCAATATATAACAGAGTGTTTGATTTCAAGGTACAAAATTATGGGGCGTCACATAAATATGGTCTATAAATAGATATAATTCATACTCACAAAATTTGTTATCAACCAAATATCTGTATTTAAAGAGGTGTTTTCTTAGTTTGTAATAATTTATTTTTATATAGTTTAATCAGATGATTTTTAATCAAATTAAGTATCTTTATATTTTATTTGTCTATTGAAATTTTAAACTTTTTACAAATCACTAAAAACTATTTTATAAAAAAATAAAGTTTGTGCATCGGACAGTCTGAATCATACCAAATATGAGAACTTAAAAAGTGATAGAATATGTTGCCCTATTAATCAATATATTAATACAAAAATCTTGGATGTTCGGATTCGAGCAGTGTTGTATGTTAATGTTGTAACACTGAAGCATACGACACACTCACACAGCGGAAATAGAAAATAACACCAGGATTTTTAACGTGCTTAGATTCCTCAATCTTAATGCACGAGGCCACGCCCAGAGAAGAAAACAATCCAATATTAGAAAACAAGAGTTATTACAAATACGACTGGATTTACGTAAAGCATAAAGACTCCCTCTTTATCTTATACACCAACACTCGTATAAAACTAATATTCCGATTGATTCTTCCAAAAACCTCAACCTTGTTGGAATCCCTCCAACTTCAAATCCCTTGAACGGTTGAGTCGATCCACACCGTGGATCTTCACCGTCTTCTCCCGAAGACTAGAATAAAGACACAAGTATTTCTTGAAGAAGAACAATAAGCTCAAAATATCTTTTTCTCTTGGTGATCTTCTTTAAAGGATGAGTTCCCTTTATATAGTGAATGGAAACGATCCTCACATGGCAGAACCGATCCTCTCGTGGCTGGAATCAAGGACGTGAAAATTTTCAGCTGGAGTTACAAAAACTATAAAAGGAAAACAACATAATATAAAATCTTTCCTTATGGGTAAGAATCAAATACATAAGGAAGGAGTTTAAATGGCAATTTAAATAGGCTGAATATATCAATATATGCAATCACAAATTACCAGCAAGCTACCTAAAATAGCACAATCACCATTAAATAATCACAGAGAATCTGACAAGATATCAGCCCAGATTCGCGCAGAAGGTGTTGCACAGCAGTATTACAACACTGGATTTTGCACTGTGCAGAAAGACCAAATTTGCCAATAATGATAACATTAACAATCTCCCCCTTTGGCACTTTTGGTCAAAAACACATCATGCAGGAAAAATAAAGAATCATAAGTGAAGCAACATTTTTGATTTAAATCCTGCAAATGTTAGCACAGTCAAAATAACAAGCATTTATCCAATAGCATACATATCCAATCAGTTTATCCAAGATAAAAGTTTTATCATCAAACTACAAAGCAAGATAAACAGAGAATGCTATAGATTGAGTCATCCTTTGACTCCCCCTTAGAGTGAGCCACACCATCTTCCTCATCATCATATTCAAACTCCCCCTTAGAAGCTGCATCATCATCTTCTTCCTTATCACTGGACTTTTCGGACTCTCCCTCAATTAGGTCTCATCAAGAAGAGACTCAGTTTGCTCCCTTTTACTTGGGTCTCACCTCACTAGAGTCTCTTCTCTCCCCCTTTTTGACCAAAAAAAGACAAATAAAGCCAACCAAACTTTGGCTATTTTTTGGTCAAAACAATCTCCTTCAAGAATTTGTATGTAGTCCTTACCAAAATTGATGAGAGAATGAACCGCCAAAATTGGAGTGATACAAATGACGACTATGGGAGTTTCCAAGAAAAGCTTCCGACTGCAAATTCAAAAATTTGGAAAAGTCTCATAATTCAAGGTGTGCAATTAATCCAAAACAAGCACTGAAGATCAATTCCTTTTACAAAAGACAAATTTAAGGAAAAAATCATTTCCACAATAATACACCACATCGAATCAATAAGGAGGATATTTTCAACAAGCCCAAAAAATGATCCTAAGGGATGTCTAGAATGATGAGTTTATTTCTGACAGGAATAAAAAGGCCTCAGGCGTTTTGGTGCGGTAACCCAGTGTTGTACCACCTTTTTCAAGAACACCACCATACAAAGTCAATGGATCAAAATCCTTTTCCCATTTAATAAATCTTTTGAGTGAAAGGAATCAGCAGAAAAACAATTAGCCAGTCGGTAGCTTTCGCTCCAAATACATGGGTAGCTCTTTCTCAGAAGATCATAACAAGATTCAAGCATATAAAAGAACAGAGAATGGTTCACAACTGAATAGCTTTCACACACAATGTAAGGGCAGCTTTTTTCGTCAAAGGCCCAAAAATAAATACATCTTTCACAAGGAAAAAATCATTCTGTTTGCAATTTGACCCACAATTGTTTTTAGGCAGAAAATTCATCAAAGGAGTACTCAATAGGGTTACAACAATAAAACAGAAAAGCCAATGAAATGATCTTAAAAATGCAAAATGTCTAATGCACAAGAATTAAGATCAAAAAGAGGTTGCAACACATCAAGAAGGAGAAATGATGCACATGGTGTTGCAACACCGAAAACCACATTTGCTCAGAGAGTCATGGACACTTGAGAGACTGTTTCAGGCAATTAAACCTTTGGAAGTCTAGGGCTTTGGTGAAAATATCAGCAATTTGATTCTCAGTGGTAACAAAATCAATGGTAACAATTTTATTCTCAACCAAGTCTCTAATAAAATGGTGTCGAATATCGATATGTTTAGTTCGGGAGTGTTGCACTTTGGGTTTTTAAAAATATTTATGGCACTTGAATTATCACGATGCTAAGCGAAGAGTTTTCTCTTCAACCCCATAGTCAGTCAACACTTGTCTCATCCATAACATTTGAGAACAAAAGCTCCCTAAAAGGTGTATATTCGGACTCAATAGTGAATAGGGATACACAACTTTGTTCCTTACTGTACAATAAAACTAAATTGTTACCAAGGTAGACACATCCTCCAGGAGTGCTCTTTAAATCATTGATATCACCTGTCAAATTAACATCACTAAACCCACTCAAGTTAGTGTTATGACACTCAGTATTGTAACACTGGAGCTGTTCCTGCAATAAATAACAGTTCGCGGACGATATGTTTCCCTTCAGAATACAATTGTCAGAATTATCAAAGACATTACAAACATTCTTATCAAATTTGACACACAAATCATCATCACAAAGTTGACTGATACTGATAAGATTGGCTTTTAGTCCTTCAACATACAAAACATTTTTGAGAGAATGAAGACCAGACACATTCAAGGTTCCTTTTTCCAAAACTTTGCCTTTAGCACCATCACCAAAAGTGACCAATCCATTTTCATGTTTTTCAAAATCAATGAGTTTTTCCAATTCTCCAGTCATATGACGAGAACACCCACTGTCAAAATACCATGATTCAGTCACATTAGCCTTTAAAGATGTGTGAGCAATATTACAAGAAAACTCATTTTTCCTAACCTGATTTTCTTGGGTTTGTTGGATAAATCAACTTTAAAACAAGGAGTGTTTCTTTGGTGATGTTTGAACACATGAAACTCCACTGCCTTGCCTAAAGTGTTTTCAAGACGATAACAATTAGGTCTTATATGGCCAGGACGATTGCAATAGTGACAAATAGGAACAAATCCATTTCTTTTTCCAACATTATTAGATGAAGTTCCTTCTTTAACAAAAGCATTTTTAGAATTTTTATCCTTTTTAGCAAAGTTTTTGTTAGAATTAGAACCTAAACCAATACCTGCACGATCTTGATGATATTTTCCTTGAGATGTAATTTCATCTAATCTCCCCTCGCCATTGCTCAGTTTTTTGACAGAATTTGTCATCTCATTGAATTCTTCCTTCACTTTAACAAGTTCTTCTCTCCTATCGGTAGCAAGTCTTTCGAGTCTAGTCACTTCCCCCTTGAGTATCTCTTTTTCAGCAGTAAGAGATACAACTTTCTTCTCCAGAGTCATATTTGTCTTGCTGACGAATTCGCATTTGTCAAGCATCTTTTGATAAATTCTTCTTAGTTCTTCATTCCTTGACTCCTCATCTTGATCGGACTCATCCTCAGAACTCTCAGTATCTGAATTGATCTCCTCTGTAGGAAGTACAGAGTTTAGACATCTTTTAACAAAAAGAAAGTTAGTGTCATACCTGCTTGGTGTTGTAACACCAGAAATAGCACTGGGGTGCGTTTCATTACGACCAACCTCTTTGTCAATGAAGGTGAATGATTTCCCATTCTTCTTTCGAGTATTTGCACATTCAACCTGGTTATGCCCAAAGCCACCACATTCTCGCATTGAATCCTTTTGCTTGTATTTGAGTATTTGCTTTTTTCTTCTTTTGATGCACAATGAATTGAGGGTGTGAAACCGAACTTTCTTCATAAAACACAAGACATGCTAGCAACAAATACAAAAGCAGGATCTCACTAATAAGAATTAGTGTTAGGCTCTTGATGCCAATTGATAGAATATGTTGCCCTATTAATCAATATATTAATACAAAAATCTTGGATGTTCGGATTAAGCGTGTTGTATGTTAATGTTGTAACATCAAGCATACGACACACTCACTTTGGCGGAAATAGAAAATAACACCAGGATTTTTAACGTGCTTAGATTCCTCAATCTTAATGCACGAGGCCACGCCTGAGAAGAAGAAAACAATCCAATATTAGAAAACAACAATTATTACAAATACGACGATTTACGTAAATCATAAAGACTCTCTTTATCTTATACACCAACACTCGTATAAAACTAATATTCCGATTGATTCTTCCAAAAACCTCAACCTTGTTGGAATCCCTCCAACTTCAAATCCTTGACGGTTGAGTCGATCCACACCGTGGATCTTCACCGTCTTCTCCCGAAGACTAGAATAAAGACACAAGTATTTCTTGAAGAAGAACAATAAGCTCAAAATATCTTTTTCTCTTGGTGATCTTCTTCAAAGGCCGAAGTTCCCTTTATATAGTGAATGGAAACGATCCTCACATGGCGTAACCGATCCTCTCGTGGCCGGAATCAGGGCGTGCAAATTTCATTTGGAGTTACAAAAACTATAAAAGGAAAACAACATAATATAAAATATTTTCTTATGGGTAAGAATCAAATACATAAGGAAGAAGTTTAAATGGCAATTTAAATAGGCTGAATATATCAATATATGCAATCACAGATTACCAAAGAAGCTACCTAAAAAAAGACAATCGCCATTAAATAATCACGAGAGAATCGGCAAGATATCAGCCCAGATTCGCGCAGAAGGTGTTGCACAACAGTGTTACAACACTGGATTTTGCACTGTGCAGAAAGACCAAATTTGCCAATAATGATAACATTAACAAAAAGAAATAAATAATTAGAAAATCCAAATAATACAATACAAATCCCCACAATAAAATTTCAAAAATTAAAAATTGACTTAACAACATGAATAAATAAAATAATTGTACGCAGTTCTCATAAATATGTATTAATTTTTAATTTACTGCACGACCAGCTTTGCAAAAATCTATGCCTCCAATTTACACATATGAACAACTTTCAAAAATAATTTTGCATCTAAATTAACTACTACAACCTTTAAAAAACATATGGCACCAATTTTTACATTTATTAAGAATTTAAACATGACTAAAACAAATTGTGCGAAGAAGTTGTACTTTGTGCGATTTTATGAAAAATTAGTTTTAAAAAATCGAACACAAATTCATAGTTTAGAGTGTATTTTTTCCCCATTATTATCAGGTATGATATTTTTTCTTTTTGATTTCATCAATAAAAAAACATTAAAGAGTATTTATCATGTATTGTCGATCTATTTTAAAATTATTACAATGCGGGAGATATAACTCATGTAACTATTAGGAAAATGCACATTTTGACGAGAAAAAAGAGGCTTCATGAGATATACACTCCATGCATCCCATGGGCTAAACACTAGTTGTTATTAGTATTAGTATTAAGTCCAAAATTTAATATTTATATGAATCGAAATAAGAAGAGTGAAATGGTAAAACTGCAAAAGGCACAACTTTATGAAACGACGTCCAATTTTCTATAAGGTCCCATTTACCAAAAGAAATAACCAGGTGGTTAGAACTAAGCATAAGGTGTTTGGGCCTAATATTTATTCATTAATGCTTGTTTCCGGCCAATTAAGTGTCTTTCAATTATCCGTCCCGTGTCAGTATTATTTTCATTTCTCAACTTAATTTTTCAAAATAAATACATTAATGTGTTTTTCGATATATTTTTAAGTAACTACAGATAAACTTTTATATTTGATCATCTCGTTACGTAAACTAAGCATATAGGTTGAAATTTCAGTATATCCAACCTAAACCTTTGAAGTAAATGACTTGTTTAATCTACATAATATTAAATTCCATAACTTTATCTTGAGCACTAACTGCCAGAAGTTACATTTTCCTTTTTTCTGATATTTTTCGCTTTCCTGAAATTAACACTAGAAAATTGTGCAACTGCAAAAATCCACACTAAAAAGGGGGTTGCTCAGCGCATTATTATTCCAACAAACATACAAGCATACAATGGACATACAATATTAAGCTTTATAACAAACTTAGAAAATACAGACAACATAAAATCCAGAAGAAATCATGAGCAATTTTTTCTGAACTTTCCAGACCTCAACTTGCACGCGCATTCTGAGTCGAAAGTCTAGAATTATTGGCAGGAGTAGTAAGTACATAACTCAATGCTTGTGAGCGCCAACTGAGCAACAAATCACATGAATTTCTCATCCCATTTAATTAGTGAACGTAATACATGGGGTTTGGCAGTTTGAAAGATCGTTGGGCCACAGCATAGCCGAGTAAGTCACTCCATTGATCCCCAGAGTTCCCCTTAATTATGTAACCTTCATCTTCAATCTCCTTTCTCTTCTCAGATTTGTATACAGTGGCAGACTTACCTTGATCAGCTTCTCCTCTATTTTATCCATAAAATTTATCAATCATTAGCAGCAGGGGCGGAGCCGGGACTTTTTATAAGGGGGGCCAAATAGTAAAAACCAAAAGATAATTACCTCAAGATAAGCCTTTCCCAATTGTTGTATCCAGCATTCCTCAGGTTAGTTTCTGTAGCATTTCTTTGAAATTCACTTCGACCGGTCAATAAAAATATCTTAAATCCAACCGCCTGAACCACCTTGTACAATCTCAAGCTTGCAGGTAAAGGAGGAGCGATAGCCAACTCTATAAAGTCATTCATAAAATCTTCATCAATTTCCTGTGATCTGTGTCCAAAAAATAAGAATAAAGTTGCAGATTACGCAAGAAGCTATAAGTTCATTAATCATTACCCGAATCCATGTGTGGCAACATTAATTCAAGTTTATTAATTAATCATTACCCGTTTACATGTGTGACGAAGTAGAGAACATTCCCAAGCAATGTCTCATCAATATCAAAAACCCAGGCATCCTTTCCCATGCCGGTAGAGGGCAGCTTCTTTAAAAACTCCAAGGCGTTTTCGGTAACGGCCTCCGAATCCGACAAGTACTGTTTGCCGCTCATGTATTTAATCACGTACTCCGCACACTTCTCTGGGAACTGTCCCCAGCTGCCGGCATTATTCGTCTCCACCGTTAACTTCCAGCTCTCGCAGTACATTTCAACTTCTCCTTTTGCAAGACTCTGCTTTTCCGTTGGCATAAGGATAAATGATCGGGAGGATGAGGTTGGCTCAATGGCTAGGATTATTAGGAGCGAAACAATTCCCCATTGGATTAGAGCCATTTTGAAAATCTTGTTACCAAAAAAAGTGCTTTGTCGGGTTATCAAATGAAATGATTGGCTAATTTTGGTGTACAATGAAACAACTAAGGTTGGGTATTTATAGCGGAGCATTGGGAAAGAAAGATGCCAAATTGGTCCTTTGATTCATGAGGGTGTAAAAAATAGTAATATTCAGATTAAAATTCAATTTTGTTCTCCAAGTCAATTTTAATATTGCATTTAATATCTCACACACTTTTGAAATGGCCATATATAATATCCTGTCAATTCTAAAATGGGACCAGTCACTATTTCCATTAAAACGTGTATGGCACAGATTAAATTGAATTAAAAGCGTCGTATTAAAATTGAATTTAATACTTCATACATGTTTCCCATCAAATTTGGACACAATTATCCGGGTAATTCGATTCTAACCGACGGGTACCACCCGAAGGCTACCAAAGAGCGACACGTGGATTTTTTTTTTAAGTGGGCAATTAAAATACTTTTTTCCCCCACCTCATTTAGTTGAAAGTTTCGTGGTTAATTTTGACATTGACTTTCCTTTTACTTATCACTTTTACATATTCCCCTATTTTCTTCCAATCTTCAGTTCTTCACACCATTGCCTGCTAAGTTCCATTTTTGTCAAATGTTCCGTATTTCTTTTTTTTGAAATACATATTTATATTTTTCGAAAAGCAAACTTAATTATTTATTAAATTTAAAAATATGTTTGTTCCATTATTTTACACTACAATGTTTTATGTTTGAGAGATTTTTCCTATAACAAGTGACATTTCTTATGTGCCGTGTAGAATATATGTATATATTATATAGATAATAACAAAGTCACTTATAAATGGGGGAATTTGGAGAGGGGATACACGTACTCGTATGAGATCAACATTGTGCTCCAGTGATTGAGACGTGTATTGTGACGGCGAATGACCCAGATTCGATTCCATACGAGTGCGTGTGTCCCCTCCCCAAATTCCCACCATTATATTAAAAAAAATCACTTATAAATAGTAATAAAAAAATCCATTGTAATAATAAATTATATTTATAACATTATTGAATCAGTAAAATATAATTACAACATATACCATTAATTTTTGTAATTAATAAATATTAGTTATGAAAAATTTATATGTTATAATAAATTAAATTTATATTTCAAATAAAATTATATTCATAATAATATTTTATATGTAGAAAATTATTTATTTTTTAAATAAATGACGTACTTTTCATGTTAATAGTTATTTATATTTATCAATATATTTTGATATTCAATTTTTGAAGTTGTATATTTAAACTATTAGATATGAATTTTTCTCTTTTTTATATTTAGACCATTACATACTTTCAGAAGATTTGATTCAAGAACACACTGAGAATATAAAGCTACATTAATGGAAACAAGCAAACAAACATGGATAATATATTGCATTTTAAATCAATAATTTAATTATTTCTACTATGTTAAAAACTAGTAATTTAGATTTTTAATTTAAGAAAAATAAATAAATAATTAGATTGGAAATGTGGTGTATAAATTAAGAATATAAATATTTGTATGAATCATGTGGGAATCTGTTTGAATCAGCTCAGTAATTGTATGTCATGTAATTCTTGTGCAACCATTTCAATCTTTCTTGGCTTGTGACATCCATTTCTTCATTCAGCCATTAATTATAATTGCAAGAAGACGAGCCAGAGGACCAGTCAATTTTAAAATGGGACCAGTCACTATTTCCATTAAAACGTGTATGGCACATATTAAATTGAATTAAAAACGTGGTATTAAAATTGAATTTAATACTTCATACATGTTTCCCATCAAATTTGTGGGGGGTTTGATGTTACCCAAGTGAGTTGTCTTGCGTAATAAAGCGTGATTTTGCCAAATATCCCACTATAACATATGCATGTATTTTGTTTCAAAAAAAGAAAATTAAAATTAAAATGACTAATATACCCTTATTGTCAAAAAAATACACCCACCACTTTTTTTGAAGTGTGGCACGATCGTGCCCTATTTTAATATATGGCACGATTGTGCCACATTCCAAAATAAGGCACAATCGTGCCACACTTTTTACATCAGTTTCATAAAGAAAACCGATGTTAAAAGTGTGGCACGATAGTGCCCTATTTTAATACATGGCACGATCGTGCCACACTTTAAAATAGGGCACGATCGTGCCTATTCGAACATGGCGAAAAAATGGACGATCTTGAAACAAAAAAAATCCAAAAATTATAACACCACTTCGAACTCAACCTATAAAACCTTTAATCTATTAAAAATGACACATTTTCGCACTTAATGCTACAATTAAAATGCACGGTAGCTAAAAATAAAAATCAGCAACTGAAACCCTAGGGAAGAAAAAAAATCTGGAAAAAAAAAAGATTGGGTGTATTTAGAATTTTTTGTGATATTAAGGACATAATAGTTATTTTAAGTCATTTTAATTTTATGAAAATAGGGGGTGGGGTGTATTTATAAAAAACAAGAGTGCAAATAGCAGCTCCCAAAGATAATATATTAAATTGATTAAGTGACACTGACAAATGTGACAATACTAATAGTGTTTGGGTGGCAATTTTTATGAAAAGGGACCACTACAGTGTACGTGCCAATTGAAACAAGCTGATATTTTTTTAATGTAAGACTAAAACAGTAAATAAAACTTTAACTATGACTTCAATCAAAAAGATGACAATGAACAGTTGGATCTCATAATCCATCTTCCTCTTCCTCCCCTCCCTTGATTGTTCATCTTCTTCTTTAACTCCAACTAGAATTACACACTGCGAAGTCTCCGATGCAAAAAGTGTATATTAAGAAAAAAATAGTTTTTTATTTAGAAATTATAATTCTACAATTTTAACAAAAAATTAAAATATAAAAATAAATAAATATAAATTAAATAATAAACTCAGACGGTCCTTGATTTTGAGAGGCCTGGAGCAAAAAATAATAATGGAGGTCTTTGTGTTCACATAAAAAAAATTAAAAATAACAAAAATAATATTACAAATGTAATTTCATTGATTAACATATAAAACTCTTATATTAGTAATAAAAAAATATCATACTCTAACTTTAACATTTTGATCTCATTAAAATAAAGTTAACAAAAAGATCATTTAATATAATTTACCATAGAGAAAAAACAAAAAAAAAACTATTAATAAATTAACTATGAAAAATTGATCTTCTTACATTTTTATCTATAAATCATCAACTAATCTTGCATAACCAATAATTCTTGAAATTCACTCGGACAAATGCAAAATTAATTTTTTTTTGCCAAAAAAGAAAGAAAGAAAAAAAACAGAAGTTAGAGATAGAAAAGGAGAAAATAAATTCAATTTTGTAACTACTAATACTTGAACTCATGACCTCCAAACCACTAAACAAAGCCCCTCCCAATATAACACCTTACATTTTTGCCATTTATATCAATCTCTATAATTTTATAACTAAACAACATATATATATATATATATATATATATATATAAAACAAAACTCCAGAGGCCCGTGCCGGAGTGGAGCCCTATGCAGAGGTATCATCTGCGCCGCCCCAGGACCGCCCCTATAAAACTACAGTCATAATGGGCACGCTAAAAAATTATTAGAGAAAAAGATTTTATATTTAAATGAATTAAATAGTACAATTATACATTAAGAAAAAAATTAATAATAAATTTTGGGAAAACTTCTTTAAATGCAACATTGTACAATTACTATTACAAATCAAAATTATAAGACCCTTGGGATAAGTAACTCTGGATACAGTAACATACAACTAGTTGTGACTAAAAACAGACTATTTTAGAAGGAGCCCTACATTAGATAGAGACTGAATATGACTTTGTTGATAGACAATGTATAAAACACAATCAACAGGAACTATCGTCATTGGAACTCAAATAGAAATGTTGGATCAGAAGGCGTTAGCGACATTTTTTAAATAAGAACCTTATGTATTGTATCAAGATAATTCCCAATTAAAATCCAAATTATGGCGACATTTATTAAATATTAGCACTGGCGATTATATAGTTGTATATGTAAATTGTATTAAAGAAAAAATAAATTAAGAATAGAAAAAATGTAATAACACTATAGCATATCACTATATTTAAAAACTAAATAAATATTGTAATTATGTCATTGCAATTTACAAATAGAACATTTCTATGTATACCACATTTATAGTTCATTTATATTTTTTTGAGTTTTTTTATTAAAAAATATAATTACATTGTCCATGTGTGTATATTTGTAATTTTAAATATAAATTTAATTTTTTGTTACATAAATATATAATACTATGTAAGAAATACTTCTAATATGTATAATATTTGGGTATATATACTCGAGACATTTTTTAAATATAATTCAATACAATTTTGAATAAGTAAGCTAAATCCAAATAACAACTATACACACATCACAAATAGTCAAAACACATAAATGTAAAGATTAATGTCGGATAGCTCATATATATATATATATATATATATATATATATATATTAAGCCCATTGAAAATTCAATTTAAGAGTGAATAAATATTATATTTTTTCTGCATATTATGTTTATCCTTTATTTTATATATGCAACATGTGTGTCAAATTGAAGATCATAAAAAAATGATGATTTGATAATTATACGACAAAATGGATAAATAATAAAAATGTTATTAAATATTAAAAAACATAAAGAATAAATATAAATAATTAACACAGTTCACACAATCTTTATATATAACAATAAATTATTATATTAAATTATACATTTTAGACGAGAAAAACAATTGTTTCGAAAAACAGAGACTGGCTGCAAACTTCTCATCAAATTTTAGTTCTCTACAACAAATTTCACAATACAATATTATTTATTACTTAAATCATTAAACAATACTAAAACTTGAAAGATTTAATTAATTTATAATTTACTTTAAAATATTGCAAAGTATTTCTATATATTTTTATAATGAAGAGAACACTTATAAAAAAATTACGTGGCATCCTTAAAAGATATTATTAATCATTACAAAAAAAAATCAACATTCATCAAATTATCCTATTTATATTTCTATTTTTTTTAAGATATGATATAAATTACATATATATATATATATTAATTTTTTTCAAAATACATTAAATTATCATTAGGGAGGAACTTAAAGAAAAAACTATATTGATGTACATCATGGAGAATGTTATTTACATAAATTCAAATTTTAATATTTAATAGTTGTCAAATATTTATGTAACTCCCCACTTTTCATAAATGATTTTTTTTAGTGTTACTAAAGTAGAGAATGTGTAAATATATCTTTTTTTCAATATAAGTGAATAATTCCAGCGGAAACCATAATAAAATTTAAAATAAATTACTAATAATAAGTCTTAAAGAAACAAGTTTAGAGTATTCGCTAAGATTAGAAAATTATAAATACATCGTAATCTATATATATATATATAATAAGAGCCGCTTCTAAAAATAGTATGGGGAATTTTTCCCGCCCATTTTTTAGTTTCTAAAACAAGAATTAATTTTTGAACAAGGAATTTGGGGTGCCTGAATGTTAATATGGAAATTAATTTCTGTCCAATATATATACGGTGCTCAAATGTTAATACGGAAATCCTTTTTTATTATTATATTATTATATGGAATGGTTGACTAATAATTATTCAATTTGTGCTCTAAATATCTCTGAATCTTAATTAACGGGATTATCAACCTTTCTTAAATTACATTACAGATTATACATGGAATGGTTGACTATTTAGCAAAAAAACAATTTGAGGCAGCAGACTATGTGAATTCCTTCTATATAAATTCAACTTAATATAATTTGTTTCCAAAAAAGAAAATTTCAACTTAGATTTGAGTTGTCATTTACTCAGCTTAAAATATTCGAAAAGTTTTTCCTAACATGAACAGACTCCAAATAAAAATAAAAATATAAAACTAAATAAATTTAATTTATTATATTCCTTAGTTGAAATATACATCGATGTAAAGCTCATTGATATTTTCTGAAAGAAGGAATGATATCTATATCTATAATAATAAGGGATAATTACAAAAAGTACCCCTGAGGTTTGACCTAATTACAAAAAAACTCAGCTAACTTTAAAACTTACAAAAAGTACCCCTGAGGTTTGAAATGTATTTCAAAATCCCCCTTCATATTTGTAAAATTATTGCAGATTACCCCCTAATTTTAACACTAAATCAAACTTCAGGGGTGCTTTTTGTAAGTTTTAAAGTTAGCTGAGTTTTTTTGTAATTAGGTCAAACCTTAGGGGTATTTTTTGTAATTATCCCTAATAATAAATATATTTATTGGGATCCTAGACACAAATAGAATGCATTATATAAAGATGCAAGACCATTTCACATCTCTATTTTCAAAAGGAAGACTACAACAACATCAATACACAAAACGACTCCAAAGAATCGGCTTAACAACAAGAAAAGATTGCTCGATTATATAATTAACCAAAATCATGAAGCAAGACATCATGTTTTGGCCAATAAGAGTGCAATGGATAGACATTTTGAAGACGGTATTCTATTTTCAATGATTTAACGTGATAGTTTTGTTTATAGCATAATTGTGTAACTAATTGTATTAGTGGAAGGGTTAAGGTAATACCTTATCAGTACAATTATTTTACTATGATATGCCTACTCCTTAGTAAGGAACAAAATCGTCAGTTAATGGCTAAAGAAGAAATATTTTTTGCAAAATTGCTTAATAACAATATGAATTGTCTTTGTACTAATCTGTTTTTTAGTATTCTGTCTGGAATGGGTCAACTCTTTCAAACCTGAATGTTAATCAACAAAAATATTTTATCAATAAAAAATATTTAAATGTGTACCTACTTAGTTAAAACTTTTCATAGTACAGTAACATTTCGCTTGTGTTTATATTTATTATCTGTGTTTTTGTGTGTACGATGGCGGGTATGGTTAACCATCTATGAATTTTAACATTATTGCGTAGTTGTCTTATAATTTAATGGACTTCAACTTTTCATTTGAGTTGGCAGTATAGACAATCTTAAAAAAGAAAAATTCTAGCGGAATAAAAAATGCAAAAAAATTGTAGGCAGGCACAACCTTACCATTTAAGTTTCGAGAATGTAACAAATATTATTTTTTTAATATATAAACTTAAGTTTTTAGAAAACTAATATTCACACTATGAAATGAAAAAAAACAATATTCATTTCGTTATATATTATAATTAAATATAATTTTTTTTATAATATAATTGTGTTTTTACTTTTCGTGAAATTCGAATTTTGCACAAAATCAATATATTCCAACTATTTCTATAACAATTTTAATTTCATTTTATTTCTAAAAAATCGAAATGTAATTTTTTATGTTGTAAATTTGTTATAAATGAAAAATTACTTGTAATTTGTATTTCTTTATTTAAATACTGTTTTACATTTTTTATGTAAGAATTATAATAAGAGTCTCTGAAATAAATTCATTGTTTTAAAAAATTAAGTTTATACATAATTTACCAATAATCACAAGATACAGTTGAATTATACATAATTTGGCTTAAGAACGCGATTTCCAGTTATGACCTACTATATGTTGTTGTTTCGCGAGTAACCAATCGCAAATGGTTAAAAATATTAGTTTGTGGTGATGATACACCAAATGACAAACAAACGAATAATGTTGTTTACAAGGAAGTATTCTAAATTTTGTAATTTTATTTATAGTGATGTAACCTATTATTTCAGGAGCAAGTCTCTTGTGAGACGGTCTCACGGATCTGAATCCGTGAGACGGACCTCCTAAGGGCTCCGTCTTGAGAACATGAACCATGAAAATAAATTTAAAAATAATAATGAACCATGAAGAAACAAAAATAAACCCTAAAAACATGAACCATGAAGAATAAACCCGAAAAACAAAAATAAACCCAAAAAATAAAAAATAAACCCTAAAAAAACTAAAAATCCTAAAAACCCAAATCAATTAAAAATAAACCCAAGAAACAAAATAAACACTAAAAAACAAATATAAACCCTAAGGAAAATAAAATCTGAAAAAAACAACCTTTAAAACTTTGTATAAGGGCTCCGTCTCACGGATCTAAATCCGTGAGACCGTCTCACGCAAGTTTTTGCCTTATTTCGGATATGCATTCTGTTTGATACATGTTTTTATCTTAATTTTGATGATTTTATTTTGTCACCAAAACATTGCTTTTAAAAGTTGTCCAAATACTCCTAAATGATTTAAAATGGTTTTAATATTTTCCGGAATATTTCTTCAAGTTTATTTTCGTCTAAGTTGGACAACGCTTTTAATGATTTTACGTTATTGGGTTTTCACTCTCAAACGATGTCTCTAAATGTTGTCCTAATACTCCCGATCGGTCTAAAATGTTTTTACTATTTTTCGGAGTATTTCTTGAAGTTTATTTTCGATATAAAATTGGACAACACTTTGGTTTTGAGACCAACCGGTCGCCCTATAGGGCAACCCGTACCTGGAGAGTACGTTGGAACACAAAAATGAACCTGGAGTTTAAAGTCGTCGGCCGCATCGGGCGTCGGCCGTCCCGTCGGCCGGCCGCCAGTGCGGCCGACGGTACTGCAAGTTTCATTTTGAAAGCAGAACTTAACCCTTCGTTTTTTTGATTAGGGGGACCGGTTAAGACAGGGGTCGACCGGTCGAAGCCTACGTCGACCGGTCGCCCTGTTGTAATTTTCAAAAGTTCTCATTTTCTCTTATTTCGGCCATAGTGCATCTATGTGTATTAATGACAAAAATATGACCGTTTGAATGACAAACACATTTCCTTAAATTGTGGGATTGATTTCTAACAGCTATATTCTTTATTTTAATTGTATTTTTTAGTAGATTTTCAATCCCCAAGAGAGCCTATGCTTGATCAATCATCTCCTATAAATAGAGGAAGTTTTGGAGCAACCAATATAACATTTGAGATACAACACAACAAGATACACTTCAAGCAAACACTTGGTCTTTCATTGTCTTATTTCTTGTTGTAATTTGCCTAGCTAATCACTTTCACATCCTTGAGGTCTAGGCTATTCTTGATTACACTTGCACTCAATTGTATTATTCATTATCGAGTTGTAATCTTGAATTTGTGGTCCTCATTCAAACACAAGATATCCTTGTGAGTGTTCTTGTGGTAAGAACACACTTGGGTGATCTAGGTGTTAGGTGTGAGAAGATTGTGGTAATCTTCTTGTTGAGGTGTTGAAGAATTTGGTATTCTTCAAGGTTGAAGATTGTGGTAATCTTCACAAGGTGCCGTTGAAGGAAGATTGTGGTAATCTTCAAAGGGAGATTGAGGTAATCTCCAAAGGTGGTGTTGAAGAAGAGTGTGGTGCTCTTCAAGGTGTTGTAAGTTGAATTTGTATTAATTTTGGTAATTAATAAAATTCTTTTTCTTTTCGAAATCCATCCCGGATATACTGGGGTGGTAGAGGATTAGGCCCTAGGTGGGTTGAACCTCTTTAAATCGACGTGTGTTGTTTATATTCCGCACCTTTATTATTGTTTTTGAGCACTCGGTTCTAAAAAGAGGGCGAAATGGAAAAGATGGAGATAATCTATTCACCCCCCCTCTAGATTATCGTAGCCGCTTGGACTTACAAGTGGTATCAAAGCCAAACTCTTTGGCAAGCTCGTTTCACATCGCGAGTGAAGAGAAACGATCGACGGCTACGAACGAAGCTCATCTATCCGACACCTCCACCACCAAGCCACCACTATTTGATTCCAAGAATTTTAATTTTTGGAAAGAAAGAATGGAATGCTATCTACAAGGTTGCGGGTTCGACATTTGGAACACCGTCATTAATGGAGAATCCATTCCGACGAAAGATACACCATACACCTCAAAAGGCTTCAAAAAGCTCAATGATGAAGAAAAGAAAATCATCTCCTTAAACGGTAAGGCTTTAAATATTTTATATTGTTCATTTACTAACTTAGAATATGAACATATTGTAGGAATAAAGTCGGCACATGGAGTATGGCAAAAATTAGAAGCCATCTATGGAGTATTTGCAAATGAAAGGAGTCAAACAAAAGCATCTACTTCTCAAGATCATACAAGCTCAAATCTAAGGAATAAGCCTCCTACAACTTCCAATTATGAAGAAGTTGAATATTGTTTTATGGGCATCAATGAAGAAAATGAGGTATGCCTTAAGCCCTCTACTTATGATATTGTTATTCAAAATGATTATAGTGATTTGCAAAATGATTTTGATGATCTTCAAGATGAATTCAAAGCTTGCTTGTTAAGTATAAAAATTTGAAAAAGGAATTCAATATTTTGAAAAATGATAAGGATAGTTTATTTACTTCCTATGAATCACTATCATGTGCTCACACCACCACTCTTGATAAGGTTAGAAATCTTGAAATAGAAAATAGTACTCTTGTTGAGAATATTGATTGCATGAAAAAGGATTTATTAAAATCCAACTCGAAAGTACCAATAAAATGTCCAATATTGTTGATATTCATAATTGTGATAAAGGACTTGATCATAAGCCTAAAGTTGTTAATCATATGAAAAATGATCAAGTCATTATGCATATTGGTCATTATGCTCCTAGAATTACTACTTGTTTTTATTGTGGCAAAAAGGGTCATACGGCTAATTCTTGTCGGGCTAGAAATAGCTCTAAATATTGTTGGAGACCTAAAAGTCTCAAAGCTAATCTTAAAGGACCCAAACACATGAGGGTACCACAAAACAATGTGCTATTAGGTACCCGGCAAAGCAAAAATCGGAGAAAATTCATGCCACCAAGAAAACATCAAATGAACGTTTCATTAGATCAAAGAAGGAACTACTCTCAACAAAGCCAATTTCCAAGAAGAGCGTATAATCAAAAATGGGAAGAACACAATCCTTGGAAATGGCAAAGACATCATCAACAAGATGATTTTCAAAGAAGGAGAAACCATCAACCATGGGAAGGTAACCAAACTTGGAAATGGAGAAGTCATCATCAACAAAGTGACTTCTCAATGGGAAGATATCATCTACAATGGGAAAGACACAACCCATGGAAACGGCGTAATTGGTAAACCGTATCTCCCCATTTGTATATGCATTTTATTTTTAAATCTATGCATACTTTTAATTGTGTCTTAATTGCAAAATGAGTTTTCAAATATTTATTTTTTAATTAAGGTCTTCAATATATATACTTGTGCTTTTAAAATATTTTTGAAAAAGAAGACCTTATATGATGTTCTTAAAACTCTTGTGCATTTTTTTTTGACTAAAGTGTGTTATCATCTTTTATGGATTTTTATGGCATGAGCTTACTTGTGATATCTCTTAGCCTACACTTTTATCATTATGATTTGTGCTAGATATGTTTTAAGAATTGTGTAGGATTTACATATTTTCACAAATGGCCATTTACGTCATTATTTGTCAAGAAAGGCATAAATTATCGAGGTACGTTTACTTGTGTTATTCTTACTCTTATAGACTCGATATATGTATTGCCATGTGCCTATGTGCTTGTTTTTCATAGTTTTTCATACAAGTGCCATTAAGAGGATTTTTAGATTTTTTAAAAAAGGCACTATTCGATATTTGATTGCACATATCTTTCAAGATATTTCATTTTGACTCCTTAAGTGCCCCTAATTGATCTTGCAAATTTTTTTTTCTTTTAAAGGCACTACGTGTTTAGTCTCGATTTTATCGTTTATATGTTTTCCCAAAACCCTTCTTTGTTGGATATAGTCCAAACTTATATTTTTGCAAAGTTTTAAAACTTTTGGGGTGAAAAATCGAATTTTGGAAAACTGGGAGAAAAGAAAATCACCTGGGACGGTCATAGCAGCGGGCGACCGTGCGCCCGCACCTCGACCGGCCGCCCATACCTCGGCCTGGCCGCCCAGGCCAATTTTTCAGGTTATAACTTTGTCTTCGTTTCAAAAAGAACACAAAAAATCCCCAAACCCTTGCGCGTAAACATCCCCTTTCTCCTACAATCTTCAATTCTTCATCATTTTTCACGATTCTTGTTGCTAATCTTCTTATTTTCTCAAGAATCTTTCATATATGGCTCCTCCAAGAAATTCCACCGATCAAAATCCCACCTCTAAGAGAAGAAAGGGCGGAGAGGGTACTTCAAGAAATCGGCGAGACGAAGCCGAACAAAGGGATATTCGAGCCGCTCAAAGAAATGTGGCTCAAGAAGGTGATGATGTTCAAAATCCCATTCTCTCTCGGGCCCAAATCACCGAGCTCCACGGAACAATTTCGCTCGAAAATTGCCGTTGGGCGAAAGGTAAAAAATCTTTTGTTACTCAAGCTCCTAATTCCCGCAATGCTATTAATTTCATCAATAAGTATGCGGAATGGTACAATGAGGATTCGGGGATGAAAGGTAAATCTATTGCTCGGACTAAAATGTGTCGTTTTAGTTCATTTACAAATGAGTATCCTACTATAAGAGGATTCTTTGAGGAACAAGGTTGGATGTATTTATGGGAGCATGCTTATGTGTTGTATGATGATGATATTATCCAACTCTTTTATGCCAATATGTGGGTCGAATATGATGTTGAAAGGAAGCCTTTAGCCGTAAATTCACTTATTAGGGGTCGTCATTTTAGATGGACTCCCAATGATATTTGCCGGCTTCTACATGTTAGAGAAGGTGGTTGGGACTATTTCTCTTGTGGGGCTTGGAATGATGAATTGTTGGGGGTGTCAATGAAAGAAGTTAAGACATATTTGGGAGTATGGCCAAAGTATTCTTTATTGGCAATGACACTTGAGCATCGTATTTTATCGGTCATTGTTGCATATTGCATTTGTGGTAAGTCGGGAAAGATGCCTAGCAACATGGATTTTTTTCTTGACTTATAAGATTGCTAGGAGGGAACCACTTAACTTTGGCGCCATACTGATTCAATGTTTAATTGAGTCCATCACTCAAGGTAATAAGAAGCTGGGTATGGGAAATTGGATTTGTAAACTTCTTATTCAATCGGGACTACCTTCGTCGGAGTGTAACTCGGAGGTATATCAAAATGACTTCGACATTGATAACATCGCCCAAATGGTCACTATGCGCAAGAACATGGAAATCCGACCAACCAAAATGGCGAGAGGAAGAGGTCAAGAGTCTCCGATCCCTGACTTCTTTGATGACGCCGCAGGGCCGCAAGATTGGTGGAAGAAGGCGAACCGAGCAATCCGGAGGGTAATCGGTACTCAATCGCCTAGGAGGTATACTCAAGCCGAATTTGATGAGATGAGGGCTTTTCATGATACGAGGTATGAGGCTTTGGAGCAAAAGACCTCCAAAATGCAAAAGTCTATCGGCAAGTTAAAGAAATTCATCAAGGACTTAATTCCCGGATCTTGCTTCTCCTCGGATGAGGAATGATACCCCCACCCCCTTTACTTTCTAGCATTTTCATTAATGATGTTTTGTATTTTGATGAATTTTTGTAAAACTCATTTGTACTAATGATATTTGCTTGTTTTTCTTAAAAGGGTTAATATTGCAAGTTGATAATGACTTGTGGATGATCATGATTTTGATGGAGTATTTGATGGTAAAAATACTCTAAAGCATTGTTTGATAATTGGTATGAAGTACTTGATGGTAAAAGTGCTTCTTTTATTGCGTTGATCATTTTGCTTAGTTGGATATGTTGGGACATTTGATACATGTATTGTTGAAAGCATGACTTATTACTTGATGGATGCTCTAATTGTTGGCATTTGTAATGCCTTGATCATTCTTAGCTTATCTCAATTGGGTTGAACCCTTGAGAATCTACTTTGAGCTTCTTAATTGATGAACATATTATTACATATGGTGCATGTGATTTTTGAGCTTTGAAATGAGGTTGATTGATGATATGCAAATTTTTGGCTTGAACCATTTACAAAGGTTATATACTACCTCTTCTATTTTTCACGCACACAAGGTGTTTGTTAAAATGTCGCAATGAAAATTTCAACTTCTACATGATTCTCTCGCTCCACAAGTCTTCAATACTCATTGAGATCATGTTTTGGGAAACAAAACGAGCGTATGAACTCATCATGATACATTTCTCCCATTTTCCTTGGTTTTTAAGCTACATTGCTCAATGGTTGATAAACCATTTCTTTGGCGCACTTTGATATACTTCTATGATGTTTTCACCATCCTAACATTCTTTTTGATGATTCCAAAGGGGGAGAAAAACAGGATATTGGCTCATTAGCTCAAAGAAGCTAATAAAAGCTTGTCATAAAAGCTATAAGCTATGGCTCATAAAAGCCATAAGTTGTGATTTATTTTTAGTCCAATTGTTGCTTGATGGACTTATATTATTGTTTAATGTTGTTTTGTGACAGGGGGAGCTTATAAGCTCTTGAACAAATTGTAAAAGCTAAAGCTTTTAGCTTATGGATTATTGCTCTTACATTATTTTTGATGTGCTTGTTGATAGGGGGAGCTTGAGCTTATTTTTGAAAATATTTACTCCCTACTTGGTTGCTTTAATATTTTTGGAAATTTTGGTTGCTTCCAAACGGTCAAATGTTTTTCTGGGAAAATCATTTGAAAATTGCTCTCTTAGTTTTGTGTAAAAATTGTTTTGGTTTGTAATCATCAAAAAGGGGGAGATTGTTTGATACATGTTTTTATCTTAATTTTGATGATTTTATTTTGTCACCAAAACATTGCTTTTAAAAGTTGTCCAAATACTCCTAAATGATTTAAAATGGTTTTAATATTTTCGAAATATTTCTTCAAGTTTATTTTCGTCTAAGTTGGACAACGCTTTTAATGATTTTTACGTTATTGGGTTTTCACTCTCAAACGATGTCTCTAAATGTTGTCCTAATACTCCGATCGGTCTAAAATGTTTTTACTATTTTTCGGAGTATTTCTTGAAGTTTATTTTCGATATAAAATTGGACAACACTTTGGTTTTGAGACCAACCGGTCGCCCTATAGGGCAACCCGCACTGGAGAGTACGTTGGAACACAAAAATGAACCTGGAGTTTAAAAAGCGGTCGGCCGGCCGCTCGGGCGTCGCCCGTCCCGGTCGGCCGGCCGCCAGTGCGGACAGTGACTGCAAGTTTCATTTTTGAAAGCAGAACTTAACCCCTTCGTTTTTTTGATTAGGGGGACGGTTAAGGCAGGGTCGACCGGTAAAGCCTCGTCGGCCGGTCGCCTGTTGTAATTTTCAAAAGTTCTCATTTTCTCTTATTTAAATGCGACCTGGTCGCCTGTGTATTGACAAACAAAAATATGACCGTTTGACAAAGCAAACACATTTCCTTAAATTGTGGGATTGATTTCTAACAGCTATATTCTTGATTTTAATTGTATTTTTCTGTAGATTTTCAATCCCCAAGAGGAGCCTATGCTTGATCAATCATCTCCTATAAATAGAGGAAGTTTTGGAGCAACCAATATAACATTTGAGATACAACACAACAAGATACACTTCAAGCAAACACTTGGTCTTTCATTGTCTTATTTCTTGTTGTAATTTGCCTAGCTAATCACTTTCACATCCTTGAGGTCTAGGCTATTCTTGATTACACTTGCACTCAATTGTATTATTCATTATCGAGTTGTAATCTTGAATTTGTGGTCCTCATTCAAACACAAGATATCCTTGTGAGTGTTCTTGTGGTAAGAACACACTTGGGTGATCTAGGTGTTAGGTGTGAGAAGATTGTGGTAATCTTCTTGTTGAGGTGTTGAAGAATTTGGTATTCTTCAAGGTTGAAGATTGTGGTAATCTTCACAAGGTGCCGTTGAAGGAAGATTGTGGTAATCTTCAAAGGGAGATTGAGGTAATCTCCAAAGGTGGTGTTGAAGAAGAGTGTGGTGCTCTTCAAGGTGTTGTAAGTTGAATTTGTATTAATTTTGGTAATTAATAAAATTCTTTTTATTTTCGAAATCCATCCCGGATATACTGGGGTGGTAGAGGATTAGGCCCTAGGTGGGTTGAACCTCTTTAAATCGACGTGTGTTGTTTATATTCCGCACCTTTATTATTGTTTTTGAGCACTCGGTTCTAAAAAGAGGGCGAAATGGAAAAGATGGAGATAATCTATTCACCCCCCCTCTAGATTATCGTAGCCGCTTGGACTTACACATTCTATATAGTTTTATGTTCTATGTAGATTGTACAACTTACATGCATTTATTTTATATAATCCAATACATCACACCCGTGCATCACTCGGGTCAAAAACTAGTATTAAAATAAAAGACGGTACATCACATTTGTTTGAATTTGAAATCTAGTCAATTATTCTAAAATTTAAATAATTAAAATGTGAAGTATTCTACTATCCGCAGCATTGACAACATGATCGTTCCATTTAATCTGAAAAGAATTTGAATATAGGGTGAGTAACACATACTCAGTAGGGATTCTAATTGTGCAAATTAAATATAAATAACACTATAACATGAATTTGCACATATACTATGCCATTGGCCTCATATATACTTTGCCATTGTTGAAGCCATCACATATAATTTGTCATCACATTTACTTTGACATTGGCCGAAACCATTACATATACTTTATCATTGGCCGATACCATTGGGCATAAAACAATTGTTTAGCATGTATAACATTTACATCAGATTTGACTATTAAATTAATAGTCAAAGCTATACTTTACCATTTGAACATAAAATAACTATTTAGCATGTATAACATTTACATCAAATTCGACTATCAAATTCACATTTGCAAGCAAATTATTCATTAAGTTTGACATATACAAATTTAATAAAGACAATTAACCCACTAATTGTATACAAAAAAAAATCCTTACCTTGAAAACTTCTTGAAAAATAGCGAATTCTTTTATGCAAGAATGCTCCTAGTCCTCGCTCGAAGGCCGCCTAACATTAAAAATAAAACCATTTGATATCCTCGGATCTATAAACCAAAAATACTTGAAAGAAAAATTGTCTAACATTCTTGGAAGCTTACAGACATTCCAAAGATTTTGGGTTCAACTCAGTTGGTCTGAAAGATATTAAATCTCTACACATCTGGGATTGAACTTTATTTTCTCCTAAACCGTAAAATATATTTATCATAAACTTTTACAGTAGATAATAGACTAAATAATATACATAATATAAAAATTTCAAAAATATCCAAAATGTTAAGCTATGACATTTGAATTTGTGAAATTGAAATCGCTGAAAACTTAAAGTATGCCCAGCTATATATAAAACATCATAATTACTTAAATATAAGAATATTTGACTTCAAACTTTAAAAACATATATATATATATATATATATATATAGGGGGAGGTTTATATAGGACCCCCCCTCTTATATGAGTACATAGGACCAAATCCAAGCCACAAATCTATTAATTTTAATGGTTGTGATTAAATCTGATTAATGTTGATTAAATATGTGATAAAGACAAAATGGGGGCAAATCAGTCCATATAAAAATAGGGGTGTTGGCTAAATCTAGAAAATCCCATGAAAATAGGATGAGTTACCATCAACTTTGCAATCACAATCCACCAAATCTGTTATCCAAAAATCGTCCCAGCCATAGTCATCTTCTCCATCGAGTCAGTCCACTGAAATTCTACTCTCACCATGCACAGATCGAAATTCGAGACTTGAAGCAAGAAAAAAAATGGATGACTACTATGAAGAATGCTTCAACACTAATGAATAACAAGGTAACCATTTGTCTCGTCTTTCATTGTTTATATTGTCCATTTTTACTGAATACAATTAAATTTTGATTCGCATTTTTTTAATACAATCATTTCGATTTATCATTCCATGTTTTTTTTAATGTTTACCCATAAAGTTGCTTGTGCATGTCAATAATGTTGCTTATCTATGCTTATAAATATGCTTAAAATTATGAACTTACTTGCGAATATGTGAAACCAATCATGTTATGCAGAAAATTCATTTCTTCATCCCCGTTTTTTTCTTTAAAAAATACATGCATGCTATGATCGGAATGTTGCTTATATGTGCTTAAATACTTGCTCGCACGTATGCACAATGTTGCTTACGTTTGTTCTGTGTTTTAAACTCTCAGATTAATTGAACATTGATTGATAAAAAGCAAATATACATAAACTGATATTATATGGTCTCTCCATTTATTCAATCATTATTTTTTCATCGTATCTAGATTTTATGTATTGAAATTTTTTGATTACGTCCCTATTTTTTCTAACCCAGTACTTTGCGTAGTTATGGCTAGAATTTTGCTTATATGTGCATAATTATATGCTTATGTATATGCTAAATGTTGCTTAATTATTTATTTTGCTTGAATCAGTTGGGATTGCACATGTACCACATCATCAGATTGAAATAACATTGGATTCATCTCCGAACTGGATACCAGAATGTGATGAAAATATGACTCCAAAAGAATGAATGAATTTTGATAATGTTGACAACGAAATACAATTCTACGAAAATTATGGTCATGCTTATTACTCATATGTACTCTGCTTATTTGTGACTGATGTAATGCTTTTCGAGTAAATAATTCAACATTCGAGCAAAATTTGGTTATTGTAGTCCCATATGTTCAATTGCTTATTTGTGTGTAAAGAATTTCTTGTGTAATGATGTTATGGTGCTTACAAAGCAATTGAGTTATGCTTGCAGTTTCAAAAAACCACGAAAATAATTGCTTACAAAGCAACTGAATTTTGCTTACAAAGTGATTGAAGTCTGCTTACAAAGCAATTGAATTATGCTTACAGTATCTAAAAACCATGAAAATAATTGCTTACAAAGCAATTGAATTTTGCTTACAAGGCAATTGAATTCTGCTTAGAAAATAATTGAATTCTGCTTGCAATATCTAAAAACCATGAAAAAACTACGAATGTACACCAAAACCAACCATATTTAAAATGGCTATAAAAAACTACAATATTCAATATTTTTGATCAAAAAGTATGAAACAACAACGTTTCATTGTGATCCTAACTCATTTAAGCAAACTCCTTTGCCCGTCCCAAAACCGACTCTTTTTTGTCATTTCCAGCAGAAAATCTATAAAAAAAAGACACTAGTCAGTTATATAAAGCATTCATTAACATACAATCATTTATAAGTATAACAACAACCAAGTATAAGCATAATATAACACATACATAAGCATAATCAAAAACATATATAAGCAAAATTGTTTGCAACAATAAGCATTCGATAACATCAATAAGCAATCCCCCAGACTTAGAAAAAAAACATGACAATACCAATTATCCCCATGTTTGAGAGCATAATATAAACATATATAAGCATAGTACAAAACATACATAAGCATAATTATCAACAACAATAAGCAGTTTAAACCTTTATTAAGCAATCTCCCAGACTATAAAAAAACATGGTGCTCCTGATTAACCCCTGTCTGCCAAACTTTATTTTTTCAACTAGTAAAATCAGTAAAAAAAACCACAACAGATCCTAAGCATTTGCACATACTTGAACAAAAATATTAGTGATTAACATTCAAAGGCACTCGGATTGTCACCGCCTCGAAAACCCCCCGTCGAAAGAAAACATTAGTGATTAACATTCAAAGGCACTTAGATTGTGAAAAGTGAAATTCGTCCGCTGTGATTAATTTCCGGACTCAGAGTTTCAAAAATATTAAGGAGGTTCGTGATTTCAACCGAACAAAAGATCCAATTTATAATTTACACGATTTTCCAACACGAACCTTATCGATCAAATCTCCGATAGAATCAGCAGTTTGAGCAGTTCTTTCAGCCATATCTTCAATAGCATCCAAAAACGTGTTAAGTTTTCCTTGAGGAATGTTATCGGTGATATCCTCCGCCTCTTTGTCCACCTGCTCCGCCACCTTCTCCACCGCGTTCACGATCAGCTCTGCCACTTTTCTCACTATAGGGTTTATTTGGGCGGGCAGTTTGCAGAGAGATTTCTGGTGTTTGGAAGGAGAAGAACACTTATGACTCTTTGTTTACCAAGTTGGAGAAGATATGCAAGATTTTGGATGTAACACACGCCCTAAAACCGTTCCTAAATTATAGCCACTCCCAAAAATAACTTCCCTCCCAAAATCAGATTTTAATTAAAATTACCAAAATAGCCCTTTTTTTATTAAGTTATATGTTTAAAAATGGTAAAATCTGATTAATCTCAACCGTTTAAAAATTAAATCAAGGTCTCAGATTTGGTCTTATGTACTCACCTAAGATATGTGGACTCACCTGATCCAAATCCTATATATATATATATATATATATATCAAAATATAACATATCCCAAAACCATATTATTTGGAATTCTTTAACTATAGGTTTTGAATTTCTAAAACCAAAACTATTGTCATAGTCAAAACCATAGAGTTTTGAAATGAAATTAAAATTTGAATAAATATAGATTGTATGTGAGGTCCCGAATTTTAACAACGTGAGATACGGTGTTATGTAGTGATTATTTATTCGGCTATGTATCACAAACCTATTATTAATGAAACGCGACTCTACTTTTATTTATTTCTTCCAACGTCAATTACGCCTTTCGCATTTTTGGAGCTTAGCAATTTTATATTCTCCCCTAGTGTTAATGCTTAATCGAATGACTACGACTTTAGAAATATTAAACCCTCGAAAATTTAGGAGTACATTTCGATCCTTATCCAAATATTTCATCTTATTCTATAATTCATCCCAACCAACTTCCAATTTATTTTTCGATTACACATTTCTTATTTCACATCTTTATTTTAAATTTCTAAATATTTAATTATGGATATTTATACATTTTATGTTTTTTTCCTCAATTTTATAAAGAAAAGAAACCAAATATTTTTTTCTTTTTCCCTAATTTTCGAAATTACCACTTTAAATGGGGGAAATAACTCAATTTTTCTTCTATCACTATTTTATCATTTTGTATCTCCCAACTAAATTATTATTGGACAAAAAAATAAAATAAAATAAAATTTTGATAATATCATTTCTATTTTATTTTATGTCTTCCAAGCCTACAACTAAAAATCTTCCTACAAATCTCACTAACCCATTAGTCAAACAAATGAATTTTAAATTTCCCTCTAAAACCTAGCTTTTGGCTTCATGTCCCTAATAAAGAAAGCTAGTTATTTTTTTTACCCTAAACCCCTAATTATTCCCATTAACTTGTTAGTCCAAGTGGCTACGATAATCTAGAGGGGGGGTGAATAGATTATCTCGGTTTTGATTTTTGCCCTCTTTTGAATAATCAAACAAAGACGAAAGTAAATGCGGAAATAAAACAACACTCGTTGATTTAAAGAGCTTCACCCCACCTAGGGACTACGTGCTCTACCACCCCAAAGATATCCAGGGATGGGTTTGAAAAAAAGAAAAAGATTTTATTAATTTCCAAAATTAATACAACACCTTGAGGATTACCACAACCCTCTTACAACACCTTTAAGGAGATTACCACAATCTTCCTTCACCACCTTTGAAGAGTACCACACTCTTCAAACACCTATCACCTAGATCACCCAAGTGTATTCTTACCACAAGAATACTCACAAGGATGTCTTGTGTTGAATGATGACCAAAATCAAGATTACAACTCAATAAAGATTGATACAATATGAGTACAAGTGTAATCAAGAATTGAAAGCCTAGACCTCAAATGTGTGCAAGTGAAAGTGCTTAGGCTAATACAACAAGATATATGAAAGTGTTTGCTTGTTTGCTCTTTGCTTGTGTAATGTGTTGTATCTTGTTGCTTGAATGAAGCCTCTATTTATAGGAGAGGTCTTGGCTTGATTTCGGACATTGGCTCCTCCTTGGGGAGTGATTTTACGCAAAAGAAACCATATAAAATCAAGATTATAGCTGTTAGAAATCAATCCCACAAATTAGGGAAAAGTCATTCGAAAATGCAACGGATAGTTTTTGTCAAAACAGGGGTTCGACCGGTCGTATGAGAGATAAGTTGAACATGAAAACTCTGCGATTTTTACGGGGGACCGGTCGAAGGGGGTTCGGCTGGTCGCCCTTGTGCTTGACCGGTTGGAGGAGATGAAAATATATGACAGAGAAGTCAGAACTCGGGGGGGCTCCAGTGCACGGTCGCCCAGGGGTCGACCGGTCGCCCCTACCGGTCGACCTCCGGGTCGACCGGTCACCCTCCCCAATTTTCCTTCAGTCCCGTTTTCTGTTTCAAAACTCAACTCAGGTACGGGTTGCCCTATAGGGCGACCGGTCGAGCCTGAAACAAATGTGATGTCCAATTTTAAATCGAAAATAAACTCCAAGAAATACTCCAAAAAATAGTAAAGACATTTTAGATCGATCGGAAGTATTGGGACAACATTTAGGGACATTGTTTTGGTATAAAAACTCATTTTAATAAAATCATCAAAATCATGATAAAAACATTTATCTAACAAACTCCCCCTTTTTGATGATTACAGACCAAAACAATTTACAAGAGGACGATTTTGAAAACAAAACAATTTTCCGGTTTAGAGTAAACTATCCGTTTAATAACATTTTACAAAAAGCTCCCCCTATCAATAAGCATATCAATAAGAAGTATTGTATAAGCTAGAAGCACAAGCTTTTACAAAATAAACAACAACTACATGAGCTAGAAGCTCCCCCTGTCACAAACCCTGTCACAAATACTTAATATCCATGCAAACAAGTCCATAAAACAACCATTGGACTAAGTTTTCTTCACAACTTATGGCCTAAACAAGCCATAGCTTATAGCTTCTATTTCGAGCTTTTATTAGCTTCTTTGAGCTAACGAGCCATTTTCTGTTTCTCCTCCGGAATCATCAAAAAGAATGTTAGGACAATAAAAACATCATACAAGTATATCAAAGTGCGCCAAAGAGACGATTTATCAACCATTCGAGAAGATAAGCTTATAATCCAAAAAAAAATGGGAGAAAAGTATCATTTGATATCCATAAGCTCGTTTTAAGTGTCAAGACATGATCTCAATAAGTATATAAGACATATGAAAGCATAAGAGTCATGTAAAAGTCGAACAATTCATTGCGACAATTCATCGAACACCTTGTGGGTGTAAAAAATAAAAGAGATTGTATAAAGCCCTTGTAAGAGATTCAAGCCAAAAATTTTCATCACCAAATCATACCAAACATCATACAATACAAAGCATAACAACTAAGCTCATCATGATCATAAAATAATTTCATCAAGTAATATACAAGAAAGCCATAAACTCAAGGGTTCAACCCATTTGAGCAAAAGGAATAGAATTCTTACCATTCGATCGGTAAAGATGAGCGATGATGATGATAAACAAGCCATATAAGGTGTATGATATGAATTGAGTTCATGAAAACAAATTTTGAGTGAAATTAGTGTGAATTTGGCAAAGGGGACGAAAAATGGCCAAAATGAGTGAAAATGACTAATGTCAAGAAACAGAGCGATTTTAAACCAAAAAATGGCTTAGGCGACGATCGTGGTTGAGGGCGGCCGGTCGACGTTGAGGGCGACCGGTTGCCCTCAACCTCTTCAGCCCACAGTTTTGCAAATTTTCCAAAATCCGAATTTTCAACCAAAAATCCGATTTTTCGCCCCTAAGTTTTAAAATCGTGCAAAATACAAACGTAAATTTCATTCAATATGCATTATGCCTAACCGAGCTCGTATCGACGCAAAAGTCTCGGAAGTTAGCGGTTTTGTGAAAATATCCGCTAATTGATCTTGAGATGGTACAAAAGATATCTCAATTTTTCGTTTTGAGACACAATCCCTTAGAAAATGATGTCGAATCTCAATATGTTTAGTACGGTTGTGATGAACCGGGTTTTGAGCAATATTTATAGCGGATATATTATCACATAATATAGGAACATTTTCAAAAGAACATTTGTAATCCGCTAAGGTTTGTTTCATCCAAAGAAGTTGAGTACAACAAAAGGCGAGAAATATTTCGGCCGGCCGTTGAAAGTGAAACACAATTTTGTTTCTTTGAGAACCAAGAAACTAGGCAATCGCTAAAAATTGACATGATCAGGAAGTACTTTTCCGATCATCAATATTTCCCGCATAGTCCGAATCACTATAACCTTTAAGAGAAAAATTTTCATTCTTTGGATAAAATAAACCATATTGAATGGTGCCTTTCAAATATCGAAAAATCCTTTTAACGGCACTCATATGAGATTCTTTGGGATTGCTTTGAAAACGAGCACATAGGCATACGGCATGAAGAATGTCCGGTCTACTAGCGGTTAAATAAAGTAAACTACCAATCATACTCGATACTTGGATTCATCAACCGACTTGCCTTTTTCATCTTTGTCAATTTTGACATTGGTTGCCATAGGAGTTGAAACGGTTCTTCCTTCTTCAATGCCGAACTTTTTCAAAAGTTCCTTTGTATATTTTGATTGTGAAATATAGATACCTTCTTGGCATTGCTTGATTTGTAGTCCAAGGAAGAAATTTAGCTCCCCATCACGCTCATTTCAAATTCACCTTGCATCAACTTAGAAAATTTCTTGCACAAAGATTCATTAGTAGCACCAAAGATAATATCATCAACATAAATTTGCACAAGTAAACAATCTTGCCCTTTTTCAAAAACAAAGAGTGTAGTATCAACTTTACCTCTTGTAAAACCATTTTGCAAAAGAAAAGAGCTAAGTCTATCATACCATGCGGGGTGCTTGTTTCAAACCATACAAGGCTTTTTTAAGTTTATAAACATCATTAGGCCTAGAAAAATTTTCAAACCCCGGAGGTTGTTTAACATAGACTTCTTCTTGAATAAGACCATTTAAGAAAGCGGATTTAACATCCATTTGGTAAAGCTTGAAATTTTTGAAACAAGAATAGGCAAGTAAAATGCGAATAGCTTCTAAACGTGCTTACGGGTGCAAATGTTTCATCATAATCAATACCTTCTTCTTGACAATATCCTTGAGCAACTAACCTTGCCTTATTTCGAACAATATTGCCTTGATCATCAAGTTTGTTCGGAATACCCATTTTGTACCAATAATTGTTTGAGATGGAGGACAAGGTACTAATTCCCATACATCATTTCTTTCAAATTGATTCAACTCCTCTTGCATTTCTAAGAACCAATCTTCATCCTCAATAGCTTCCTTAGCATTTTTAGGCTCTTTTTGAGATATAAGAGCTTTCTCGGCAAAATTTCTTCGAGTCATTACTTTATCAAGGGGATCACCAATAATAAGATCTTTTGGGTGATCTCCTTAAATTTCAATGCTACGGGAAGATTCAAGTATCACCCCTATCTTCTTGAGGAACATTTGAACTTGAAGGTTGATCATTTGAAGTAGAAGGATCATCATTTTGAGCATTACTTTGAACAATTTGTTCAACAATATCCTCTTCATCACTATCATCATTGGGTATCCTTTCAACACCAAGGCTTCATTAAATTTGACATGAATAGATTCTTCAACAACCATGCTAGTCTTATTGTAAACCCGATATGCTTTGCTCTTGATTGAATACCCCATAAATATTCCTTCATCGGCCTTAGGATCAAGTTTATCCAATTGATCCTTAGTATTCAAGACAAAGCACTTACAACCAAATATTTTGAAATAACTAATATTTGGAGTTCTTCCTTTCCAAAGCTCATATGGAGTTTTATTCATTTTAGGACGAATATAAACTCGATTAATAACATAGCAAGCGGTACTTACGGCTTCGGCCCAAAAATATTTTGGAAGTGAAAATTCATTGAGCATGGACCGACTCATTTCTTGAAGTGTCCGATTCTTCCTTTCGCTACTCCATTTTGTTGAGGTGTCCTTGGAGTGAAAAATTATGTGCATATCCCTTGGTTTCACAAAAGACTCTAAATTCACCATCAAATTCTCCACCTCGATCACTTGAATAGATTTAATAGTATCTTCCTTTTCATTCTCAATAAGTCTACACAACTCAACAAACTCATTAACGGCATCGCTTTTATTTGCAAGAAAAAGTGCCCAAGTATATCTAGAGAAATCATCGACAATAACGAAAGTGTAATGTTTTCCACTTAGACTAGTACCAATATCCCCATACAAATCAAGGTGAAGCAATTGTAGGGGTTTGGTTGTGGAAATTTCATTTTGGGCTTAAAACTACTCTTAACTAATTTGTTCTTTTGACAAGTGTCACATAAGCCAAGATTTTCAAAATTCAATTTGGGTAGTCCTTTTACATGTTGGTTTTTGTAAATATTTTTCAAATTCTTGTATCCAACATGTCCAAGTCGCCTATGCCATAAACTCGTTAAATCATTATTAGCGACAAGACAAGAAACATTTTGACTAACCAAATCACTAGTACAAATTTTGTAAAGATTGCCTTTTCTATTTGCTACACAAATAATATTACCATTTTTAAGAATGAGGCATTTTTCTTTATTAAAGGAAACATCATAATTTGAATCACAAAGTTGGCTAACACTTATCAAATTAAACTTAAGCCCTTCTACTAAAAGAACATTACTAAGAGAGAAAGAAGAGTTACCAATTTCTCCATTTCCAAGAATTTTTCCCTTGCCATTGCCGAACATGACCATACCCTCTTCTTGGAGCTTGATGTTGGTAAAAGTTCTCTCCTTCCCGGTCATATGGCGTTAACATCCGCTGTCCACGAGCCATTTCGAATCCTCCATGGTTGTTATAGCCCCTATTACCTACAAAAGCATTTCTTTTAGGTACCCTATAATTTTGGGGTCCATGGGGTTAGTTTTGAGACCTTTGGGTCTCCAAACATAACTAGAGCTATTTCTCAATTTGCAATTATTAGCATAATGTCCAACTTTGCCACAATAAAAACAAGTAGGAGTATGAGAGCTATTAGCACGAATAAAAGTCGGACCTTGGTTATTTTTCTTAAAAACTTTTTGAAATGGTTTGTAACCAAGTCCTTGTTTTGAATGCTCACCTCTTTGTGCATCTAAAATTTTTGTAACCTTATCCGTGCTTAAATTAAAACGATGCACATCCTTTTTCAAATTGTCAATATCATTAGTGAGCATTTGTTTCTCGGTTTCAAGAGTTTGAATTTGAGTAAGGGTAATAGCATGAACATGATCAAGAGTCTCATAAGATGTAAATATTTTATCTTTTTCTATTTTAAGCTCTTTATGCTCCTTTTTCAAACTCTTGTATTTAACAATCAATTTTTGAAATTCATTTTGCAACTCATCAAAATCACATTGCAATTCATCAACTAAGGAGGAGGTAGAGGAGTTAGAACGTACCTCATTATTTTCATCGTCTATGGCCATAAGGCCATGTTCGGTTTCACCTTCCTCGTCGGATGTCTCGAGTAATTCATCCCAAGTTTTGACGTCCGCATTTAGAGCCTTCTTTTTCGGAAAAGGCTTATTTTTCTTTTGTTCCTCCTCATTGAGTTTTGGGCAATCGGCTATGAAATGCCCGGGTTTTCCGCACTTAAAGCAAGCATTATCTCTCGGTTTTCTTGCTTTATTTTTATTCACAAATTTTGCAAATTTTCGAACAAGTGCGGCAGTCTCCTCATCATCATCATCATTATCATAGTATGCATTATTAGAAGAAGAAGCAAGACCTTTAGGAATATTTTGCATACCCGATTGATTGATGGTTGGTTTGGTATTTTTCCTCTCCTTGAGATAGACTTCATAGATGAGGAGGTTCCCGATGAGTTCGTCAAACTTGAGTGTCTCAAGATTTTGTGCTTCCGTGATTGCCGTCACCTTTTCGGACCATGAGCCGGGAAGAGCATTCAATACCTTAGTCACCTTGTCTTCGGAGATGACTTTACCGAGGGCCACAAGAGGATTGACAATGTTGTCAAGCCTTTCCACCATCTTGGAGATGCTTTCACCATCATACATGTTAAAGTTTTCAAAGTCTTTAACAAGCATGGTCTTTCTAGCTTGCTTGACCTTCTTTGTCCCTTCATATATAGTCTCCAATTTTTCCCAAACCTCATGTGCCGACCTTATGCCTCGTATGCGATTGTACTCGGTGGCGGTAAGTGAGCAATGCAAAATATTTAAGGCCTTACCGTTTAGAGAGAAAGCCTTCTTGTCATTTTCATCGAACTCCTTGAAAGGTTTAGGAGCCAAGGTGCCATCCTCCATTTTCTTGGTTGGTTGATCAACTCCTTCAATAACCACATTCCATATGTCAAACCCGCACCCTTGTAGAAAGCACTCCATACGGTCTTTCCAAAATGCGTAGTTGTTGGCGTCGAACAATGGTGGCTTGTTGGTGGAGGCGCCGGTGGTGAGATAAGCGTCATTTGTAGCCATGGATCTTTCCTCTTTACTCGGAACGAGCTAGCCAAAGAGTTTGGCTCTGATACCACTTGTTAGTCCAAGTGGCTACGATAATCTAGAGGGGGGGTGAATAGATTATCTCGGTTTTTCAGATTTTTGCCCTCTTTTTCGAATAATCAAACAAAGACGAGAAAGTAAATGCGGAAATAAAACAACACTCGTTGATTTAAAGAGCTTCACCCCACCTAGGGACTACGTGCTCTACCACCCCAAAGATATCCAGGGATGGGTTTCGAAAAGAAAAAAAGATTTTATTAATTTCCAAAATTAATACAACACCTTGAGGATTACCACAACCCTCTTACAACACCTTTAAGGAGATTACCACAATCTTCCTTCACCACCTTTGAAGAGTACCACACTCTTCAAACACCTATCACCTAGATCACCCAAGTGTATTCTTACCACAAGAATACTCACAAGGATGTCTTGTGTTGAATGATGACCAAAATCAAGATTACAACTCAATAAAGATTGATACAATATGAGTACAAGTGTAATCAAGAATTGAAAGCCTAGACCTCAAATGTGTGCAAGTGAAAGTGCTTAGGCTAATACAACAAGATATATGAAAGTGTTTGCTTGTTTGCTCTTTGCTTGTGTAATGTGTTGTATCTTGTTGCTTGAATGAAGCCTCTATTTATAGGAGAGGTCTTGGCTTGATTTCCAGACATTGGCTCCTCCTGGGGAGTGATTTTCTGCAAAAGAAACCATATAAAATCAAGATTATAGTGTTAGAAATCAATCCCACAAATTAGGGAAAAGTCAGTTCGAAAATGCAACGGATAGTTTGTCAAAAGGGGTTCGAATTTGGCCGTCGCAGAGATAAGTTGAAAATGAAAACTCTGCGATTTTTTACAGGGGACCGGTCGAAGGGGGTTCGACGGCCGCCCTTGTGCTTGACCGGTTGGAGGAGATGAAAATATATGACAGAGAAGTCAGAACTCGGGGGCTCCAGTGCACGGCCGCCCGTGGTCGACGGTCGCCCTACAAGTCGACCTCCGGGTCGACCGGCCGCCCTCCCCAATTTTCCTTGATCCGTTTTCTGTTTCAAAACTCAACTCAGGTACGGGTTGCCCTATAGGGCGACCGGTCGAGCCTGAAACAAATGTGATGTCCAATTTTAAATCGAAAATAAACTCCAAGAAATACTCCGAAAAATAGTAAAGACATTTTAGATCGATCGGAAGTATTGGGACAACATTTAGGGACATTGTTTTGGTATAAAAACTCATTTTAATAAAATCATCAAAATCATGATAAAAACATTTATCTAACATAACTATCATTAATCTCCCAACCAAAAAATCCTCTCCCTTCTCTCTAAACATTCTCCTACTTCTCTCTACAAATTTCTTCATATATTCAAACAATCTTCATGTCTTCAAACACATATTCTTCAAATCTTCAAACAATCTTCATATCTTCAAAACACATTCCTCAAATCTTCAAACAATCTTCATATCTTCAAAACACACATTCTTCAAATCTTCAAACAATCTTCATATCTTCAAAACACACATTCTTCATATCTTCAAACAATCTTCATATCCTCAAACATTTCTTCATATCTTCAAACACACCTCCTTCATATCTCCAAACATTTCTTCATATCTTCAAACACACTTTCTTCATATCTTCAAGAATAATTTCTTCATATCCTCAAACACTTTCTTCTTTCTTCAAACACTTAACAAAAACACAAGAACTCTTCTTACTTCTTTATTTCGAAATTATCACTACTACAATGTAAGGAATTTTCTTCTTCAATCCATTTTGATATTTCTAGCTCATCCTCTTCACTTCTTAACCTAAGTTTGATTTTTTGTTTGAGGTACACTTAGAAGACAACTTGAAGATAATAGAGACTTGGAACCATCTTGACTAGACCTCAAGAAATTGTGAAGGAATTAGACTATAAGGTAAGAAATGAGATTTTTTGTACATTTTCTTCTTCTCTTCTATTTTCCAAAATTTTGATACTCCATTTTCATTTTTGGAGTTTTAGGGGCTGACCTTAAGAGTTGGTTTAAGAGTGAACAAGGAGACCCATTTTGAGACCTCTACTAGTCTCATTTCTTCTACTACACAAGGTAAGTGTAGTTTCACCAATTTTCTTCACCTCCTTCTTCTTCTTCTCCTTAAATTTTAACCTCATTTTTCTAACTCCTATATTTTTTGATATTCCTTGACTTAGGGGCTGACCTAAGTCACTTCTTCATCAAGAGTGATTTATTCCATTTTTCACCAACAAATCAATCTTTAAGGTGGGTGGAAAAATCCTTTCAACTTCTAGGTGTCTTATTTTAAAATGCATGTAGTATTTTGATTTTGAGCACTTGAGATATATATTATGTATTGCATGCTATTTGCTTGTATCAAGTTGGAAAAATTCTCAAGTGTTGCTCAAAAATGCGATTTATCGAAAAATAGGGCATACATGTACACTTTATTGTTATATTTGATGAATTCTTGTATGAGATGGTCATGTATGTGTATGACTCTTGAAATATATATTTTGTATGACTTATAACCTGGAAAAGTCGAGCATAATTGATTAAATTTCAAATTTTGGACTTAAAATGCAAAAATGGAAAGTTGGTGGACTTAATTGTAAAAAATAAAACTTAAGGGACTCCTCTGTAATTTTCGAGTTTTGGGACTGTACTCAGGTTCAAAAATGATGTTTGGACATTTTAATAAAGTTTTAAGAGTTTTTAGATAATAAAATCAACCCTTAAAAGCCCAAGGACTAGATTGTAAAATTTTAGAAGTTTAAGGGCTATTTTGCAATTTTCGAAAATGTACCAGGCCCTATTTTTAAAATTTGAAATTTTAACTCTTAAGGGACTGGAAATAACATATTTTAAGTATATTCCAAAAATCCAAGTGTTTAGAGCTTGGAAAGTAATTTTATAAAAACTGAGGGACCAAATTGTAAAAGATTAAACTTGAGGACCAAAATACAATTTCCAGGACTTATGGAGTCCATGCACATGGAAATACTAATTAACTATAACATAATGATATTTGGACCCGAGGTTCAAATTTCATAACAATCGGACCCCTAAAAGCCTTAAAGGCAATTATTTCAAAATGAGACAAAAATGAGATTTTCAAAAGTTAAGGGGCCCATACTTATTTATTTTTAAAACTGTTTTTGTCCCAATATCCCACTGACCTTAGTGACATTTTTCAACTGGAATCACATTAAAATCCCTTCCGGTTTGTGAGTTCCAATTATTTTAAACTTAGGGACCGAAATGACAATTTTAACAAATTTGGGGCTAATATGCGAATTTTATAAAAACTCGACCTCCAAACTTTAAAAACCTGAATCTATGAACAATTTATAGAATTTAGGAACTGATCTCATAATTTTTCAAGGTCGGGACATTTATTTATTAAATATTTAACCCCAAAATAATTGGTTTTTACAAAACGGGGCTAATTGTAAATTTTCTTTTTACAAGGACCTAACTCGAATTATTTTTTATTTTAAAGAAACAGCCCTGGACCCTCTGACTTTAATTATTGATTAAAATATTTTATTTTCTCAAAAATCCCTTGACTTATCGGATCGTCTTGACCGATTAATACTCGATCGTGGGGCGACTTCCTCATCTTGGGATTTCGAATCTATAACGGGACTTATGTTCCACCTAATCTTTCAAGATATCGAAGATTGCTTATCCTCCCGATAATCATCTTCATCCAAATAACTCCACCAACGCCATAATTGCCTTGCGCAAATTTTCAAAAACTTTCCTAAAATGCTTCTCTGAATCAATAATACTCAACTGCCTGATTGACTACATGAACTTGTATTTACTTTCCTGTCTGAGTCAACTTGGTGTGTCGAGGTCACAGTCGGAATGGATACGTCGGGGATGGAACCGGGCAGCTCGGCTGCTATTCCACTCTTCTAGCCCCATCGTGCTAATCCCGCAACTGAGGGACGTAGTTTGTCCAAGGAAGCGGGTCGTAGTACTTGAGGTATAATCATGATTATGACAAATCCGAGCCTTGCTAGCTCCATTGTGGATTTTGTCTTTGCTATGGAGCGATAAGGTGACGGTCTTGGACCATCTTGCTCGGGAGTTACAAGGAAGAACAAAGGAATCGCTGTCCGATCCACACGATTCTCGGAGTTAATCGACCCGTTTGGTTGGCGCTACAAATCCGCACGCAACCGCTTACTTGTATTGCATATGTTGGCGCTACAAACCGACGCAATCGCTACTTGTCTTGCATAGGATTGTCGTTACAAACCGTATGCAATCCTCCGTCTCGCTGGACCATAGTGCCCGCTTGACCACGAATCGCTTTTCTTAATCGAAAAGTATATTACTTAAATATATTTATCACGACGATTGTGGATGTGTGTGTGAAATCATGCATCATCTCTCACGCGTTTTCATACAACTAAATTTCTCGGCATTAACTATATACATATCGCCACACTTGCACACAATCACCCTATCCACATAGATTTTGTCTCATCCCCTCCTGTTTTCTAACCTTTAGATGAGGAGTACGTTGAAGACTTCGAACCTACCATGGACTGAATCCCGTGCTCCGCCTGTCGTACTAGTTCCTATAATCATTGATGTCGAGCGACATTTTCTTTTGCTTTTGTTATTATTGAACTCCTTCATTCTGTTTTAGTTTGGACTGTAAGTTTAAATTCAGATATTTTGATGGATTGTATTCGGATATTATCGGACCTTGAGATGTATTTCGTATTTGTGTTTATTTTATTCCGCTGCATTAGACTCTATTTCACTTGGAGTTTTGTATCATTGGTTTAGACTGTTGGTTTATTTCTGTTTAAGTGATTGATCGTTGTCGCGTCGCATTTGAAGCGTGACATTGTAATAATCTGATATTTAAAAAATGGTTGTATACATTAATTATAATAAATATAATATCAAAAAATCAAGTACTTTGTATGTCTTTATTGATGGTTTCTTGAATTTACAAATCATAAATATAGCATATCTAAGATTTGGGAAATAAGAATGGAAAATACATATAAAATCAAATAGAACTCAAAAGTACATGAACTTGTTACTGAACTTTATATAAATATATTAACTTAACATAGTAAAATTTCATAAAATTTAGATATCTATAAGTGAAGTTTTGGATTTTATAAGACAAAAATAGGGAAGAATATAGATTTTATCTGAAAATTCATTAACTAAAACACTACTCATTGGATTCACATGAAATTTTAATTGTGAAATAAAAACTTTATGAAGAATAATATAGTAAAAGTTTAGAAAAATCGGAGATTTAGGTATAGATAGAATATAAAGATTAAGAAATAAATTACCTTAGGATTTGAGAACAAAAGAGAAAAGGGAAGACTTCTAATATAATTACCCTAGTTAGTTTTCCAAGTGCATAAGGATTCCTCATGGGCCATGTCCTTGACTAACTAATCCAATAATAATAATAATACACTAATTGACTATTTATATATTTAATTTAAACTTATTTTTTTCTCGGGTGCTACAATTTTTATATGCAATATTTGTCTCAAATTAAAGATCGTGAAAATAAAATTAATTTGATATATTATACGTTAAAAACGGATTAGGAACAAATTTGTTATTTTAGCTTGAAGTTTATTTTGAAAAGTGATTTAAACAATATATATAAAAAATCAACAAATTGATGAGCGCCACATGTCTAACATTGACTCAACAATCCTCCATTTTCACAATTGCACCAAATTTTCTTTTTTTTTTCTTTTTTGTTTTTACATTTTCCAGATTTGAAAGATATGAATTCGGTGAGAAATTTCCTAAAATACCACTATCTTGTTTATATATATAGGGGGAGGATCAAGTGAGACCATGTCTCTAGGTGAGACACAATGGACTAATTTCAACCATTCCCCACTATTAATCAATGGGTATGATTTAATGGATAAAAAATATATTAATATATAAATTTAATCAATATAAGGGTAGTAGGGTAAAATAACATAACAAGTTAGTTACAAAAATGGAATCAAATCTCTTTCTCTCTCATACATCTCCCAATTTCCCCAATCTCTCTCTCTGTCTCTCTCATTCCTCCATTAACGCAAATAAAGAAAATTGTGAAGAACTCGAAAATTACAGTTCATGAAAATTACAGAGAAAAAACAAGAAAAATCGGTGCAATATTACAGAGAAATAACAAACAGTGAGTTCGAAAACTAAATATGCAACAAAACTCAACTAAATATGCATTATCTGAAAACTATCTATGCAGCGTAAAAAAACTAATATGTAGTACAATATTTATTCAACTATGCAAGACGTCATAAACTATGCAACAAAATCAACTAACTATGTATTATCTAGAAACTATCTATGCATTGTCGAATAACTAAATATGCAATACATTATGTAACATCCCATTTTTATAATTTCCAAAAGCAACATCTCATTTTCATAACTAAATATACATTATATTGAACCTATTTATGCAGTGTAGTATAACTACATATGTAGTACGTTATATTCAATTATGTTTTGTTTTCGTAAAACAGTGCAAACAAAGTAACTAAATATGCATTATAAAATGGATTAATATATATATATATATATATACACACACACACACACACATAATCACTCCGAATTATTCCAGTGGTTCTAAAAATTCGATGTATGTTATCGATGTAAGACATATTTTATGAATGCTTTAGATAATAGACATACATACAAGGCAGTTTGCAAAAATCTGAGATTAGTCTACACACTATTACGTTCATACACATTTCTAAGTGTGTTCATGGTTCTAACAAAGTCTTGACAAAGAACCAAGCCGTTCGTGAGCTATTTGGAGCTCGACTTGATAAAAGTTCATTCGAATTCGTTTAATGAGGCTCGTTAAAATAAAATGAATCAAACTCAATAGCTCGTATAAATTAAACTAACAATTTGACTTTTATTTTAATTTTTATACCTTATGACAAATATATAAATATTTGAATATTTGAATAGAATCATATATCTTAGTAGATATATTGTGCGTTTTAGAAATATATAATTTTATTTTTGTATTGATATTTACTAAGCTCGCTTAGGCTCGATTAAGTTCCAAGAAGTTCGTAAGCCATCAATATATTCGATAAATTCAAGCTCAAGATCGACTCGATAATAAACGAGTCAAATTCAAACTCTCAAAAACTCGACTCGGTTCGGTTTGATTACAACACTATATGTCATCTTGTGATAAATGTACTTATCGAGGGTCGTTTATCTTATAAGTTATATCCAATTCAAATTTAATAAACAAGAACAATAACATTAAAATTATTATTCTTTATTCTACACGAGACTTTAGTTAGGTTCATTAAATCACAAATTATTGAAAATAGTTAATTTGGACCCTAAAGTATAAATTATTTTCTTTTGGCCATATATATATTTAATCCAAATAAATTTGTACAATATTTTATTTGATTCTACTCAATTCATTACAATCTAGAAGTGAAATTCACATTTTAGTTTGGTCTTACTATTATTTTTTTAATTTTTTTTATCAATATCCGCCGCTAATCTCTCGGCAATCCGTTGGTAATTACCAAGCGTAAAATTCTCGTTCGTTGATAACGACGGATAAACCGTCGCTAATTGCCGATAGAACATGTCTGTCGGTAAATAACGATGGAAATATCCGTCGGTAACTATTTGGTCGGTATTCCGTCACAGATTTGTCGGGAAATTTGGTGGTAGAATTTTTCGGGAACTTTACCTTCAGATTAGCGAGAGACTATTGTCCGTCGTTATATTCCGTCGGTGATCCGTTGGTGTTTCGTCGGTATTTTCGTAAATGTGTATCTGTTGGTAATCTGTCGCTAATCCGTCGACAAACAATGACATAATAATTTTGTCGGTATTTTCCGTCGGTAAAAAAACAATTTCTTGTAGTGAGAACCCTAACTATGCTGTAAAAAAAAGTATTTGGAAAGAAAACAGGTTCCTTAAAATCCGCCACAAAATCCGGCAGTGTCAATTTCAGCCCATAAAATCCGCTGGGACCACTAATTTGAATTACAAAATTACAATCTTACCCTTAAAATCATTGAAAATTAGGAAATAATAAAAAAAATTTAATTAATCACATCCCTTCATTTTTTAAGATCAATGGGTAAGATGAGCCCACATTGTCCCACCTAGAGAGGGTGGTCTCATTTGAACCAAATCCTATATATATATATATATATATATATGATTTGGTTCAATTGTGGCAGTCATCCCTAGGTGAGAAAGTGTGGACTCATCATATCCATTAATTATTAAAAATGAATGGTTGTGATATGTTTGACTTTTTGAAACTACTTTTATAGGGTGAGATTGTAACTGCCAGATTTAATGGCGTTATTTAAGGAAGCAATTTTCTTTCCATTTTTTTTTTTACAAAGATAGTTAGGGTTCTTCACGCTTAATTAGCTATTAAATAATACATATTTAGTTACTTTTGTTTAATCGCTTTTACGACAATAAGACATAGTTGAGTATAATGTACTGCGTATTTAGTTATTCCACACTGCATAAATAGTTTCTATATAATGCATAGTTAGTTATGAAGATAGGATGTTACTTTGAAAATTATGAAAATGAGATGTTACATAATGTACTGCATATTTAGTTATTCAACACTGCATAGATAGTTTCTATACAATGCATAGTTAGTTGATTTTGTTGCATAGTTTATTACGCATTGCATAGTTTGGTATATGCAGTGTATTTTTAGTTTTTCACACTGTATAAATACCTTCTAGATAATGTATAGTTAGTTGATGTTTGCTTCATGGTTTCAAATATGCAATATCTTACAGTAAATTATGCAGTGTTTCTTCATGGTTGAGGGTTACTACATGGTTTCAAATATGCAATATCTTATAATTAATATTTGTTGCATGGTTAAATATAATCAGCTCGAGTTCTTCATGATTGTTTCTTCATTTGGAACAGAAATCGTCATCTTCTTCACAATTTTTATTTTCTATGTAAAATATGCAGAAATCATTAATGTTGTGTAGAAAGAATAGAAGATAAATTTTTTGTGTTGCGTTAATGGAAGAACTGAGAGAGAGAGAGAGAGAGAGAGAGAGAGAGAGAGAGAGAGAGAGAGATGAGAGAGAGAGAGAGGGTTGAGATAGATGAACACATGAGTTTGAGATTTGTATGAGAGAGAAATAGATTTGATTTTAATCTCCTTCCATTTTTGTAAATTGTAACTACTTTGCTATGTTATTTTACCATATTACCCTTATGTTGATTAAATTAATATTTTAATATAATTTTTATCCATTAAATCACCACCATTGATTAATAGTGTGGGATGTTGAGATTACCATGGTTGTGCTTTCCTTGCACATGACAGAATATGGAATCAATGTACCCATTTAAAGGGAATTGGAAGATTTGCGAGAATTATCCAAACAATTTGTCCGAGTTCTAAGTTCTCGTTTTGCTAAGTCGTCTTCATTTAAAAGAGTATTAGTTTTCTCTTATTTCAAAAGAGTATGTGATATTGTTCAAAGAGAAAATGTTTTATCCCTATTTTATAGTGAATCACTTTTACAGTTACCAATATTTTTTGCCTCAAATTTATTTGGGGGTTTCCACGTAAAATACTCGTGTCTACTTTACCTTTATTTTTCTCACATTATTATTGTCATTAGTTTGTTCTGGTAATTTCTAGCAATTTTGACACAATAAATTTAGTACAACACAAAAACGATATGAAAATAGTGGGTTAGTGTTTAATCATATCGTGTTGGCACGATAAGGACGAAAACTTGCATTTTGTGTCATATCGTGTTTTGTAACGCCTCAATATTTTTCGCAAGTTTTTTCTAAAAATAATTTATCTTTTTTTTAATAAGTTGGGAGTAATAGTTGAAGGGGAGGGATAAATTTCAAAGAAATTGATAGATACAGGGTTTGAATTCCTTGGTCAATACCCTTATAAAGGATGATTAATACCACTTGAGCTACAAGCTGGTGGTAAAAATAATTTATCTTATAAAAGAAGAAATAACTAGAACAACTTGGGACGCCATACTTAAAAATGACAGTTTGCATAAACTAAACAATTTGGAAAATTTAATATCATTAAAGAAAACGTATAATTTTAAAATATTTAACCACAAAATTAATGTGGAAGCGGATTTAATAATTAGAAGAACATTAATCATCCATCTTAGTAAGTCAATAGAATTTAACCAAAATCAAACTTATTCCAAAGCCAACTCTAAAAATTACATAAAAACTAAATAACAAGCTAATAGTCGTTTATCAAAACAATAAAATAAGATGTTCAAAGTAGACTCTAAATTATTCTTTCGCATAAAATATTTTTTTTATTTAAAATAAAGAATAAGCCATTCTTTGCTCCTCGCGACCGCTCTTTGAAACTTCATCTACAAAATTATTGGTAAATAGTAGGGTGAGTAAAAATAATTTACTCAGTGGGAAGTCACATTTACTCAAGTTAATTAAATTAATGCATCACATTTATGATAAACTTACAAAACAAATCATAGCATCATTGCATCATAGAATCATAGTTTCATGACATCATAGAGTTTCTAGATCATAAAGCTCATGCACCTTGAATTTTGAAATCATAGAATCCATGGAGTAGCACTTGCAAGACGTAACATGTGCACTTTAAACATTAATGAAAAAATATCATAATATTTAACAAGAACAAATTAATAGCAAAAATTCTCCATCTTAAAATAGAAGAAAAGATTTCATGAAAATTGCGTGTCAGTATGCCTTTGGATTCTAGATCTTCTCACTATCCTCGTTTCCTACCATTAAATGAAATAGTTTATCTTAGAATCCTAAATCTTAAACTCTTAAGAGTAATACTATAAATATTATAAATTATCTAGGAAAATATCATTAGGTTTGTAATATAAAAATATTAGAGTTATGTAAAATATCGAGAAAATATTATACATATAAATTGAAAATTAAGATTAATTTCTTCAAAACTAGTCTTATATAAAAACATTTTTCAAATTAGTCATATTTATCGTTGAGAATATAAAATTCAACACCAAAAGTTATAATTGTTTCGAGAGAGTAATATGAGATAACAAGGTATTCCGATTTTTCCTCATCTATCGGAAGTTCAATTCAGCGTTACAAACTTTTTTGTTTTCACACTAGGGGCTCTTAACAATATTTATGTTATAGAAAAAGAGAGTGCGGAAAAAATAAGATTTTTCCTTTTTTGGTTGGATCATAAATAAACTTTCGGATTGCTTAATCAAAGACAAAAAAACCATTTCAAATCGAAAACAATGCTTTTTAAATGATTATGTGGTACGATTAGGCCGAATAAGCCATTATGGAATAAATATTTAGTCACTTGTGGTACTCATTTATCCAATGTTTGTTTCAATTACTCTTTTACCGCAAATGCAATGTAGGAATTTAGTTTGACAATAATGATATCTCCCAACATACCAAAACTAAATGTTAACTCCACTAGTCGTAGGCGACGTAAGTATTCAACAAAATTGGAATTCATCTATCAACAAATTATTTTCTTCCATTTGATGTCGTTTCAATCACTCTTGTAGTCGCTCTAATAGCTGCAATTGCTATATGGAGAACACAATACAATGAAAGTTGTCAGTTGTAATTGGGGGAGTTAGTGTCTATCGATAGCCTCTATGGTAGAATCAGTCAAGGGCACGAGAGACAGTGGTCTACCCTACAACGGATGTCAATGATTCGAATCCTCTTATTTCCAACTCATGAACTTAGTCGATACAAAGCTATATGATAACACCCAATTTTTCCATTTCAAAACAAGTTTTAAGAACCAGGAGTAGTACAAAAAGACACCAAAATATGTATGAATAAAAATTATTCAAATTTAGCGTCGAAAAACAAAGCAACTTGTCGCCATAGTTTGTGTTTTCTTTCTTGTCAATATTAGCTTCACGACAATTTCTTTCGCTAAACTTTATGAAAATATGAAATTTAGCAAATGAAATAATTTTTTATAAAGTAAATATATTTTGAGCGAATTACCATTTTCACATTAAAGTCGTTGAGATATGTCACTTGTGAGTTGTCCTACATGGATTAATTAAGGGAAGAGAATCCAATTTATAAGCCAAGTGAGCTACTCCTCCTATCACCAATTGGTTTTAGGATGGAATCTCACTTGGTGGGCTTGGGCTCTCTTCCTCATATTGGGTACGTTTCATGTGTGGGATCGTACCAAGTCCCCCGAATTTAACATGGTATCAGAGTGGGCCCATGCTCGGCCCGAGGCGGGCCGTATCACATGATGTGATTGAGCATGAGGATCCTGTGATGTTGATTAAATGATTAATGAATTGATGAAGGACTCACAAGTGAGGGGGGGCGTGTTGAGATATGTCACTTCTGAGTTGTCCCACATGGATTGATTAAGGGAAGAGAATCCAATTTTCCCACATGGATTGATTAAGGGAAGAGAATCCAATTTATAAGTCAAGTGAGCTACTCCTCCTATCACCAATTGGTTTTAGGATGGAACCTCACTTGGTGAGCTTGAGCTCTCTTCCCCATATTGGATACGCTTCATGTGTGGGACCGTACTAAGTCCCCCGAATTTAACAAAAGTTAATAAGATTTAGCATCGAAAGTTAAAAAAATTGTCGCAAAAGTTTCCGACAGTCCAAATCTAATCTTTTATCTCATTTATTAATTACCATATAATCTTAGCAAATAAGCGAATCTGATCTTTTATATGGCTCTCAAAAAAAATCTGATATTTGATCATTTAGTTTGAGTGAATACTAATTTAAAGTTTTTATATAACTGATAATGATTAAACAATAAGTTAATAATCAACTAGAGTTGAAATAGATTTCGTAATGTAGGAATAATCATTTAACATAAAAATTTGAAATAATTTTATCGTTTTCTCTTTGACTCTTCACCATTAATTATTTAGAAGAAACTTTATTTATTGTTAATTTTTTATTAGATTCGATTATAATAGTATGTGACTTGATCAGGAATATTAAATTTATATGGACACAATTCATAAAAAAAGGAAAAGAAAAAAATTAGAGGGCTCGTCCGACCCTGGCCTTGTAGGGCTATGATTTGTAAGATTTTAGGTATTGTTTTTGATATTATGTAATTGATGGAAAATAATTTTCAGTTATACTTGTGTTTTTTTATTTATCAATTTTTTTTGTTGTTTACTAATTGTAGATATGCTTAAAATAATTAGAGATAGATAATTCATGGGGAATGTTATAGATTCTATTGAAATTCAAAAATTGAATGATGTTTTTGTAAGTTATAATAGATGACAAGGTTCCCCCCCTCCCCCCCTTTTCTAGTTATGTGAATTGTGAACTGCTAAAGGATCTCGTCATACTTTATGAATAATACTATAGTGACATTTTCGGATTCTCATGTCAATTTTCTGATGATATCGTCAAATTCTGTTAAGCCAACTAACGATCGGAGTAAAGTGTCAGACATAATAAATCTCATGGGCACTTTTCACAATTTTGAAACTAAGCAAGATTTTCTTTTTGTAAGTAACCAAAACTTAATAGGTACTTTTTTTAATTAACCCACAAAATAATAACGACTGAAAAAATCGATACCTTTCAACTCGGCCATTATATAGGCTACAATTTCTCGAAATTTAATGGCGGGTACACTTAATAAAAATATTCACTTATAAGCCATAAAACTCTTTCAAATCCAAACATAAATTAAAAAAAAAAGGAAAAGAAAACAATTGAAAAGAAACCTCTTCGTCTCTCTGGTTTCCCCTCTGCTCTCAGAGTGCCGATCCCCTGCAGCAGCCCACATGTTATCAGGTGAAAATCCCATAAAAAGAAAGATTGCTACATTTTGATTGTATATATTTATTAAACTATAAATGTAATTTGTTGTTTAATAATTTGTCGTTTTCCTGTATTTTGTATTTTGATTGGAGCAAGATTTGCATTTATTGTGGGTAAAAGATTTCGTTTTTTTTTTTACATTTTTTTTTTTTTTTGGTCAGTGTGAAGTCACTGTTGCAGAGGAAAATGGCGGGGGTTTCTACATTCTTGATTGGTGGGTTTTTAATGTTGTGTTGCTGGACAGCCATAGCAAATGCAGAAGAGCATATAATATACAAAGACCCAAAACAGCCAATACATAGCAGAATAAAGGATTTAATGAGCAGGATGACATTAGAGGAGAAAATAGGCCAAATGACACAAATTGAGAGGAAGGTGGCAACACATAAGGTCCTCAAGAAGTACTCCATAGGTATTTATCAATAGAGATACACGGAGCGTACAATAGTGTTTGCAAATGCCAACTTCTGTTTTTTTTTTTTTTTTTTACTTTGTTTAATAAGAATTTAAAAGTAGGACGTTGAAAGATTTATGATTCTACTTCTGGTTTGACTTTTACCAACATTTAAGCATTTTTACAACTTTTACACTAAACGCTCTCGACTTTTGATTCTCTGGGCAAACAGTACCAGCTTCTGATTCTCAATTTTTTTTACTCATATTACACTAAATCATTTTTTCTAAAAGGACAAGTTTTTGCAAAACATTCCCATGGAGTTCTTCAATGCTTGTTCATACTTAGAGTGCAATCATTAATCAACTTTTGGCTAAAAAAATAGTGATATATATATATATATATGTAGTGCTTGCAAATGACACATTTTATGAGTGTTTTAGATTTCTGATTTTCTTCTGGAAAGAAATTTTGAAACAAACAAACACTTTTACAACTTAACTAATTCAACTTTTAGTTTTTATTTGTAAACATTACCAACTTTTGATTTTCAACTACTTTTAGCTTCTTCTGCAATAAATCACTTCCCTTATAAACATAAGCTTTTGCAACCACTCCCTTAATTTCGACATCTTAGCATCTAGTATTTCATTCCACACGCCTGAATTTTTCGGCACAGGCAGTATATTGAGTGGTGGAGGCAGTGTTCCGGGCCCACAGGCATCTCCAGAGACATGGGTTGATATGGTAAATTGCTACCAAAATAGCTCATTATCGTCTCGTCTTGGGATACCGATGATGTATGGGATTGATGCAGTTCATGGAAACAATAATGTCTATAAGGCTACAATTTTTCCCCATAACATTGGTCTCGGTGCTACAAGGCAAGTAGTTAATTTGCATTTCCTGTTTCGGGCTAAATTGCAATTTTAGTCCTACAACTATAGGTGGTCGGCAATAATGATCCTGTACAAATCATGATCTTCCAAAAGGTTCCTTAATCTTAAAAAATGCTCGATTTGAGTAATTTGGTTACTGGAAATTGAAAAGTTCATCGGAATTATTATCTACATGTCCACATTTAAGCCAAACCAGTTGACGTGGAAACCAATTTTGCTTATGTGGTATAAGGCGAATAATTATTTTCAGTTCTTGTTTCCTTTTTGCGTTAGCAACAGTACTGTGAAATATTTGTCCGCAAAAAATTAATGATCTATCCACATTTCTTCTCTTAATCTCAAAGCTTTTGAGATTGATGGTCTTATACAGTGTTTGTGTTATGAAATCTATGTGTTTAAACGATATTGAGGTTGCACGTATTGATTGTATGGTTTATGATGAAGTATATATGTTCGGTTTGAATAGAGACCCTGAATTGGTCAAGAGAATTGGAGCTGCAACGGCTCGTGAAGTTAGAGCTACTGGAATTCCATATGCTTTTGCACCTTGCATCGCGGTAATTTACCGTCTTGAAATGATTTTCTCATGATAGGATATATAAATATATATAATAATAAGGGATAATTTCAAAAACACCCTTGAGGTTTGAGCTAATTACAAAAAAATCCAGAGATGTTTCAAAATTACAAAACACCTCTCATGTTTAATTCTGTCTTAAATTTAAGAGGGTAACTTTAATATTTCTAAAAATATGAGGGAGATTTATGAAAGTTTTTGCTTATGAAGAGGAAAAATGTAAGACAGAAAGTTTTTTTTGCAATTTCAAAAAATCTCTGGGTTTATTTGTAATTAGCCCGAACCTAAGGGGAATTTTTGTAATTAACCCTAATAATAATGTATTTGACAAAATTTTGTTTCCATTAACAATAACAGGTATGCAGGGATCCGAGATGGGGCCGGTGTTTTGAGAGCTATAGCGAAGATCCAACCGTAGTTCGATCAATGACTGATATTATTTATGGATTACAAGGAGATATACCTCCTAATTCTCCAAAGGGTGTTCCCTACCTTGGTGGCCAGTAAGTTTCAAATTTTCAAATTTACTATTCTCCTAATTTATCTGGTTAAGTCACTTACCTAAGTACAATATTTCGAAATTAAATCTCGCTTGTGTGGATGATGGATATTTTTGCAACTAAACATTGGGAAAGCATCTTCTTTGGCATTTGCATATAGTTAAGGGGTAATTATAGAAACTACCATGAGGGTTAGCCTAATTACATAAAAAGCTCAGTTATCTTTCATAATTACAAACACCTCCTTGACATTTGCTTCTGCCAAGAGGAAGGTATTTGTTAGATAAATACAACCTTAAGGACGTATCGGGCGTCCTTAACACTTTAAGGAGATATTTGTAATTTTAAAAGATATTTGGTTTCAGGGATAAGGTTATAGCATCTGCAAAACACTATGTTGGCGATGGTGGAACAGTTAAGGGCATAAATGAAAACAACACGGTGGCAACATGGCATCAATTGATGAGTATTCATATGCCAGCTTACTATGATTCAATCATCAAGGGTGTATCAACGGTCATGATCTCCTACTCGAGCTGGAATGGCGTGAAGATGCATGCTAATCGTGATCTTATCACTGGCTTCCTCAAAGATACAATGCGCTTTAGAGTAAGTTTCAACTTAAAAAAAGGATAATTACAAAAATCACCCGAGGTTTGGATTAATTATGAAAAAGCCCAGAGATGCTTAAAAATTATAAAAAAAAAACACTTAGGTGTTGATTCTTTGTTAGAAGTAAGGGTATAATTGTAATATTTTTACAAGTGTATGGGGGAGTGTTTGAAAATGTTTCTGCTTATGAAGTGAGCCGGTAAAGTAATACATAATCAAATATCAAGGGTTAGCTTTTGTAAATTTAAAAAACCTTTGGGTGTTTGTGTAATTAACCCAAACCTCTGGGGGAGTTTCTGTAATTATCCCTTAATTATTTTTTAATGTCTATAGATTAAACAAAGTGACTAATTAATCGAAAATTGGATATTTATCTGTCCTATGTACATTTCAGGGATTTGTCATTTCAGATTGGGAAGCGATTGACAGGATTACTTCTCCACCTCATGCAAACTATACATACTCAATCCTAACTGCAGTTAACGCTGGTGTCGATATGGTTAGTTTACTGGTTTTCACATTTCACTATCTAAAAGCTTTGTGAAGTCCATCAAGTACACTTAACAAATATAAGTTAGGAAAAATTACATTTTTAGTCCTTTAATTTGGCCTAACTACACGTTTAGTCCTCTATGTTTTAGAGGTGGCGTTTGACAACCACTAACTTTTAAAAAGTTGCACTTTTGGTCCTATTTTTCAATTTTGCGGATATCCTATTCCTCAAATGTTGAAATGACAGAATTAATTCTTAATTGCAGGTCATGGTTCCTTACAATTACTCCGAATTCATCGATGGTTTAACCATGTTGGTGAAAAATAACTTCGTTCCAATTAGCCGAATCGACGATGCTGTGGAGAGGATCTTGAGAGTCAAATTCACAATGGGTTTATTTGAACACCCATTGGCTGATTATAGCATGGCCAAGTATCTAGGAATTCAGGTCAGTCTGAATTAATTTCATGGTTAATTACAAAATGGCATAAATTACAAAAAAAAAAAACAAGGTTCGGGCTAATTACAAAAATAACCCAAGAAATGTTGAAATTACAAAAAATCTTTAGGTTTGACCCGTCTTATATTTTCCCCCAATATGCAAAAAAAAAAAAAAAAAAACATTCCAAAAGCTCTTCTTACGTTTATCAATATATTACAGTTACCCCTTAAATTTAAGATACGATCAAACCTCAAAGTTTTTTATTGTAATATTCAAAAATTTCTTGGCTTTTTGTAACTAGCCCGAACCTTGTTTTTTTTTTTTTTTTTTTTGTAATATCCATTAAAAAATCATCCTTTGAGGTTTAGCCTAATTACAAAAAGGCACCAATTATCTTTCTCAACCACAAATTCTCTCTTAAATTGTTGCAAACACCACTTCAAGTTTGTATTTACCTAACAAATACTCCCTATTGAGGGTGCAGGTTGTAAAATATAAACGAATGTGGTAATTGTAATTTTACAATATAACTGATTTATTTTGTAGTTATGCTCACTACAAATCATCAATAGTTTTAAAATATCACCGACATAAATATTGTAGGCATTTAACAACAGTTTAATGTTTTTCTTACACTTTACAGTTATCTTCACAATTATCTTAATATTTACCTACAAATATTTCTATAGGTAAATTGGTTTATTCTTGTAGTGGCGCTAAACATCACAATAATTTTTTAATTAACTCTTAATTCATTTTCTCTGCAAACTAACTGGAAATCTCCTAGAATGAGCATATGTTCATCTCCTGAAAAAATAAATATTTTCTTACAGGAACACAGAGAACTAGCAAGAGAAGCAGTAAGAAAATCACTTGTACTCCTCAAGAACGGTAAATCTGCGGATCAACCATTATTACCACTTCCTAAGAAGACATCGAAAATCCTCGTCGCCGGAACCCACGCAGACAACATCGGCAACCAATGCGGTGGTTGGACAATAGAATGGCATGGACAGAGTGGTAATACCACAGTTGGCACCACAATTTTAACCGCCGTAAAAAATGCAGTCGACCCGAAAACAGTAATTTCCTACAGCGAAAACCCGGAACCCGAATACGTAAAATCCGAGAAGTTTTCATATGCAATTGTTGTCGTAGGAGAGCCACCATATTCAGAAACAGTTGGAGACAACCTTAACTTGACACTCCCCGATCCAGGGCCCAGTATCATCAAAAATGTTTGTTCGTCGGTGAAATGCGTCGTCGTTTTGATCTCGGGTCGCCCGATTGTTATCGAACCATATCTTGCGGATATTGATGCCCTTGTGGCTGCTTGGCTTCCGGGATCCGAAGGCCAAGGTGTAGCTGATGTGTTATTTGGTGACTATGGTTTTACTGGCAAGCTTCCTATTACATGGTTCAAGAATGTTGATCAACTTCCGATGAACGTTGGGGACCCACATTATGACCCGCTTTTCCCGTTCGGATATGGACTCACACAGGGACGAAGGGATAGTTCCTACTCTGGGAGCACATGCCCCAATAGTTTGTTTTCTGTTTTCTTTTTTATTATTTATTATTTAGGTTTGAAAGGTATGTATTAAATAGGTTGAAAACAATTTTGCACCCATTAATTATTTTTCCGTTAGAATTGAAAAGAAATTAGAGAAAGAAACACTAAGAACCACGTCCGTCAAGAAAGATATGAAGCGATATTTCAAGACAGTATTCGAACCAACATTTTCTATCGGAAATGAAATATTCGAACCAACATTTTCTATCGGAAAAAAAGAAATGATGCTAAATTAAGTTGGAACGAGTTTGATGCAATAGGATTTCCAACACATTTGTGGCTATGAATTTTGATTATGGATTATAATCCAAATATTTGAGATGAAGTCGAAGTATTAAGTGGGTCTTGTCAACTGTTGAAGCATTCCTTTCACCAAATTTGAGAAAAGAATTGCTACGTTTTATTTCTGATTTGTTTATTCAATATGCTAATTGGTTGGAATATAGTATATCCAAGGATGTTGCATATTGTCTCTGTCGTTATATCTCTAAATCAAAATCTTAAGAACAAGCAAGGCGTAACTTTGTTGGTGAAAGGTTTATGAATTGGAAAAAATAGGGAAATACTTGAAGAATAAGTTGGGGGTCTTAATAGTGTTCATAACCAGAGGTTTGGGCTTCGTGAAATTTTCAAAAGTCAGAAGCAACATATCCAAAATGTACACAAATAAAACTCGAAGATAGTATTGAATATTAATAAATGCATCAATTGATTGCGTTTGATATTTTTCTTACATCAAGGATTTGTGTTCTCAATGAATTAAGGTAATTTTCATGAGCTTTTGAAGTATGATAGTAAATATTTTATATATGGTGCTCCTGAAAATCTTAAATTGATATAAAGGATAGTGTGAATGTTATTGCAGTAAAAACCGTTGATATAACCATGGAAGAATGCGGAAATGCATTATTTTCCATTCTAGTTGATGATTCTCTTGATATTTTAATGAAACATCAGATATCAATTATTGTACGTTTTGTGAATAAGGATAGATATGTAGTTAATGTTTTGTTGTGTTGAACATGTTATTAGCACGACAATACCTAAAATAAAAGACGCAATTGGCCATATTTTTTCTAGACATAACTTGGGAATTTTGTGGTTACAATGACAAGATTGTGATGGATTTAGTAACATGCAGGGAGAGTTTAATGGTGTGAAAACATTTATTTTGGAAGACTTTTTACATTCATTATTTTGTTTGCCAACTTTAACTTGCTCTTTCAGCGGCGATCTGTTGTATAATTTGTTCTATTCGCTCAAATTCCAGCAATTTTTATTCTTTCATATTTTTTCTTTTTATGAAAATGTGAAAAATTCATTAAAAAGTTGTGAATATACAAAGTAAAAGGGACATACCCCAGTAAAAAGAGAAGATGGATGTGGACAGGCCCAATAACCATAAAGAATTTATTGAGTGACTGAATTTAATCAATCCGAGGATGAAGGATCCGAACCAAATCAAGGTCCAAAAAGAGGGAGCATAGGACAGAAGAATCGCATCAAAACTGCTAAACCCAAGCTTAGAGGTTCAGAAAATAAAATACAAGATAAGGATCATCAACCAATTTAACAACCATTCTAGGAGAGAGGGCATTCCCGACCCTAGCTCTCCAAAGAACGCTTGAGAAAGGGTGGCGAATGACCTACAATAAAATATAAAATTTGAAGACGAGGCATACCTCGTAAGAACCAGATCAAACCAGGGGGGACTAAGCCCATCTAGGCTCAGCAACAAGGCCCATCAGATAGAAAGAGATAATCAAAAACTTAAGAGGACACCCCTAAGGTTGCTTCAGTTTAAAAAGAATCATTCTAGAAAGGTGGGGGAACTAAACAATCCCAAGGAAAAGAGGTTCCAACTAGCCACCAACCAGAATGACAATTAAAAACTAGGGAGGATGGGTGACAACCATAAAAGCCAACCAAGATCTAATCCCACCCTAGAGATAGAGCTAGCAATGGATCGGGCCAGCCCAACCCAAGCCCATCGGGCTTTTCAAAAATTTCTGACCCGACACGATTTTGGTCGGTCGGCAAAAATACATGGCCCAGCCCAGCTAAAAAATACATTTTGTACATGAAATCATCGGGCCGGGCCAAAAAATCGGGCTAGACCCAGCCCATGGGCCGATCGGGACGGACCAGATAGGCCTGAACTTTTTTGGGCCCAAAATATCAGAACCCAGCCCAAAATGCGGGCCGATCTGTGGACCAGGCTGGGAATTGCCAGATCTACCTAGAGAAGCCATCCATAGAGGGGTCCAAAACATATTTCAGACTAAGTTCAAGCCTGAGCAGATTAATTCAGTGAAGGGGATAGCAAAGAAACGGGAAGTCCAAATATAGCAAGCCATCAACCAACAAAGAACATAATCCCATGGACCCATACCAGTCCAAAAAATTAATTTTTTTTTTTTAAATAAGAACTCATCATTTGGGATTGCAAAAACTGAGCCCTAGCTATTGGATAGTAAGACCCGTTTGCTATTGCATAGCACATATTATACTAAAATATAATAAACTAGTATCTCTATTTCTTTAATTTATTTATTGAGGAGAACAAATAATAATAATAATAATAATAATAATAATAATAATAATAATAATAATAATTACTATTGTTATTGTTGTTGTGTGTAATATTGAGTTCTTAGCTAAACTTGAGTATCTTTTTATCTTAAATATCGACCTCTTAAATATTTTTTTATTATGATCATTTTATAATTTGGGTGGGTTTTGTATGACACGCAGAAGGAATAAAGGCAATTAACCTTCTTTTTTTTTTTGGAATAACTAATTCCATAGGTTTTGCACCATTGCAGTTTGCAAATGCACTGCGAGTACTTATGGGGATGTATGCATGGGTTTCTAAATCAAATTTCCAATGTTGGAAAATGAATTTATAAACTTCATTGATTTTTGTGAGAGAATTGAGAATATGTATGGTTTGTTGTCTGAATTTCTTGTTAGAAATGAAAATATGTTTGGTTATAGTTTTTTTAATGTATTTTTGACATGGATTTGTGTGATTATAGTGTATTTTTACATAGATTTGTATGATTATGGTGAAAAATTATTTGGTTGTGTTTTCAAAAGAATATTTTTATAAAATAATAAAAACTGAAAATAACTTTATTTCTATTGAGAATTTCTAAAACAAACATAAACTTATTTTTGGAATAGTTGGAAAGTGAAAAATTATATTTGAAAACACATCCATACATACCTATCGTCATCGACGTCATATATAATTATAATATGGATCTACATGGGTGCATTACATATGAATAGTTATAATCATTTTGTTTCATAGAGAAGGATACTACGGGAAAGGACACACTCACATTAAACTGAACCCGGTTCAATTGGCCCGGCAACACAAGTTTCTACGAATAAAATTGAAACACAAGTTGATACCAATAGTATTAATAATTTCAACATCACCTTTCACATATTTCCAAAAGAGTAACAGCACATGAGAACTGAATTATGTCCCCCTACGCAATATAACTACTTTAAGCATAAATCATCATCATTTTACAACTGAATTTGTATGTTTCCAAGTGCTATATATATACAGGGACGTAGCCAGGATTTTGAGTCAGTGCGGTCAAATATTTTCTATTTTAACGGGGCGAGTGTCGAGTCAAGATTTTAATAAATAGAAAATAAAATACATTACAATAAAAAAGCATATTTAAAAGTCGTACCTTACAATAATTCTTTGCGGGTTTTCATACTCTGAAACCGCTTTACAATGACATCATTATCAAGTTTGTGGCATATATCCCTTTCTACATAACAAACAAGACAATCATTTATCCATTCGTCACTCATTCGGTTGCGTAATTTATCCTTCACAAGGTCCATCGCAGAAAATACTCTTTCAACCGTAGCGGTGGCAATCGGTAGAATTAACGACAAAGTCAAAAGCTTATAAACAAAATGGTATAGCTTATTTTTCTTTGTCTCAACTAACTTCTCTGCAAGATCACTTAAGCCTTTCAACTCTTTAAATGCGTTGTTAGAACGCATATCAAAAATATAAGTATCAAGTTGATCATGAAGCTTATTGATATATGTTCTTGAAAAATCTTGTGGATAAAACTCGGCAAGTTGAATCAATCTCTTCTTATCAAACGCACAAAACAAATCTTGTGGACATAAACAAGCTACACAAAGCAATAACTCCGTGCTTACCTCCGAGAATCGGTCATTCAACTCTTGTAGTTGCAAATCGACAACGGCATAGAATAAATCCACACGATAGTGATGTAAATTTGTTAACTTTGGTGCATTACGTTGTGGACGACCACGGATATCATTGCGCATATACATATAATCCATTTTGAGAACATCAATGTCATGCTTTTGACAGAAATTACAAACATCATCTAAAAATGAATCCCACCCATCTTCTCTCAACACTTGAAGTCGTCGCTTGGCAACTTTCACCAAATCCATTGCATTCACAATATCCTGATCTTTCAATCAGTAGTGCCTGTGATAACTCACTTGAAATTCCTAATACAATTCTCATCATGTGTAAATTGAATGCAAAATCAAAAGAATGTATCGACTTTGACAAATTAAATGTCTCTAACTTCTGATCAGAAGAAGAGGAATCATCTTCATAAATCATTTCAAGAACATCACCCACAATGATAAAAACATGGAAAGCAAGTTGATCAAAGAATTATAATGAGAACCCCAACGTGTATCTCAAAGACGCCGAAGACTACTTTCTTGATTAAGTCCCCACCACTTGAAACCTCACCTGTTTTCAATCCTTGATAATAAAGTTTGAATGTTTTTCTCGAAGAAGATCGGAATGTTTACAAGATCCTCCAACAACATTTACCACATCAAGAATAACACAAAAAAATTCAAGAATGGAATACTTTTCTTTGCCACGACCCACAAGAGCTAGTTGAAGTTGATGAGCAAAACAATGTATATAATAAGCACATGGGTTCTCCTTTAAAATAAGTGCTTTTAAACCATTAAACTTCCTTGCATATTACTAGCCGTCATATCCTTGCCCTCTCGGTCTTGATATGCTCAAATTATATCTAGAAAATATCTTATCAACGGCCTTAAGTGAGATTGATGTGGTACTAGTGACATGTTCAATCCCTATGAAACGTTCATTTATATATCCACTTTTGTCTACATAACGTAAAACAATTGACATTTGCTCCTTTTGTCGACACATCACGAGATTCATCAACTAGAATGGAAAATAATGAATCACCAAGATCTTTCAAGATAACATTTATTGTTTCAAAGAAGACAAGCACTAACTAAATCCTTCCAATGTCGGTGAAGTTAACTTGTTGTTTTTAGGAGCATTTTCCAATGTCACACCTTTAATAACATCATTATGATCACCCAAAAATTTCAGAACACGAAAATTACGGATTGCGTGAACTCTCCGATTCATCGCGACCCGAAAAAGCTAATCCTTGTTGCAACAAAAGTCGAGTACAATCTAGCGATGCATACAAGTGATTTCGATAATCATCCTTTGCCTGTTTTGATTGCTTGTGAAAAACTGTTTGAATATGTTGATCTTGGTTCATTAATGCTTCACACTTCATTCGAGCTTGATTGTGCTCACTATCATGATGCTTGATATGAGTTGTAAGTCTTTCTTTATTTTTCCAATAAGTGAATCCCTCGCTAACAAATGCATCGCCTCCTGATTGTTTTCCTTTATTTGGTTTAAAGAAATAACAAGAGAGACAATAAGCGGCATCTTTTGATATACTATACTCCAACCAATCACCAAATTCAGAAAACCATGAAGAGTTGAATCTTCTGTATGTGCTTGCTCCAAATTTACGTTTTGGAAATGCATGATCTGTAGGTTGGCAAGGACCTTTTTGCAAATATACTCTTCGAACTTGATCTCTAATTTTAGGATTGTAGCTTGCAATTGGAATCCTAAGTCCAGGATCATAGGGAAGGTGTGCAGCATCGAATTCAACAAGCATACTTGAGTTTTTTTCAATTGTGTTTGAATCATCCTCAACTCTATTTGTAGCCTCTGATGCATTGCTTATACTTTTCAAAATTCTATTTGTGCTTTCTCTGATTACACTTTCTTCAAGAGTTCTTTTTCTAAAATATCTCTCCATAATCTACAAAATCCAACAAGAAATATAAATCAAACATAATTCCAAGGATATGATTATCCACTAAATCAAATTGAAATTTTCCCAAACCTGTAGTTAATTGCTTGTGAAATGTATATATTTCTAGTTAACATATTTGTTTTCACAATCACCAATTTAGCCTATTGAATCCCAAAAAGTTAACTATCCACTAAATCACAAACACCTCTCATTTTTTGTAAGGAAAATAATGACTACACTTATATATAGCTCCATCAAAGAGAAAATAGCCCAACAGCAAAAAAATTGTGGCTTAGGTCAATTAGATGTCTTGCAAATTAGAACACACATTCTATTCCACTACTTAGGGACTCTTCTGATTTCTGAAAAAAGAGCCCCGATAATCCACCAAAAATAAAAATTCAAAACCAAAATTTATCCAGAAAAATAAGAACCACAGTAATTAAAATAAAAACCCATATAGGAACAGCTCAATAAAAACACTTAGTCGGCGATTAGGGCTTTACCAATTAAAGTCTAAACAAAAAAAAAAAAAATAGGGCTTTACAAAAATAAAAGTTTAAAATGATAGTTTACCACATACAAAAATTTCAATTCTTAGGGTGTCTTGGAAGCTTCCGATCGTCTGTTGTTGGCAAGAAACAAACAAGGAAAAGGGACCAAAGAGCAAACTTAACAGAGCCCTCCCTCCTCGAGTCCAATGGCGACTTCCATCCACGATCCGAGTGGCCCCAGGTTTTAATTTTCTTTATGTTCTCTTTCTCGTGGTATCACCCATCAGTGCACGTGTTCTTTTTCTTTTTCTTATGTCACTTTTTGTTTTAAATTATTTAGAGATTAGTTGGGCCATTGGGGTTTTTAGTTTTTCATTTTTTAAGGGATGGGTGGGCTTTTTAGTTTTTTTTTTTTTTTTTTGATCAAGTGGGCTTTTTAGTTTTATTAATTTATCAGTTTTTTTTTTTTTTTATGGGTGGACCAATTTTGAGTGGTGGTCCCAAAATATGGGTTTATTCAAAATTATTTGGGCCAAATAAATAATTTTTGTTTAGCCCAAATTTTCAGTGTGGTCATTGGACCGCACTGGGCCGTAGCAAGCTATGTCCCTGTATATATATATATATGCATATATCACATATGTACATATCAGTTTCTCAACAAATCGTTCCGCATTAAAATAATATATATCATCACTATACCATAACAACTTTATCTGTTCTTTCCGTTGATTATATTGCAATGGTTACAACGGGAAAAACCTTCAAGATGGCTTACAAAACAGAAACATAAAATTACAAGAAAAGTAAAATCTAACTATTACAATTCTTGAATGTACTCCAACTTCATGAGCATGAATCTGACAAAACTTGAAAAACAAAAGTCGAGTCGAGTAGAACTCTATCCGCAAGACAAATATGTCCCGGCTAGTGCTCACGGTACGACGTAATATCCCCAGAAGAAAACGGTTTTACCTCCTTTGTACAACAGAGCACCATCGACACAAAGGCACCTTTCGAACTCGAAGGAGCGAGAACTGGCTGCTAGACACGAGTGCAGAAGGAAGTGTTCTTGAAAATGTTCTTCGGAAAGTTACGACACTTTTACCGACACTTGAAGAATATGCAGAGATATGCGATTTTTCTGTGTATACTGACTTCATCTCTTTCTTCTTAACTCCCTCAATACAACAAAACGCCTAAGACTTATATAGGCCATCATTTCCAACACATGAAGAGAATTAAATACAAAGAGAGTGGGCATTATACCATATGTAACTCCCATGAGTTACAATCTCTTCTTATGACCACCACTTGAGGAGTTACAATCTCTTCTTATGACCACCACTTGAGGAGTTACAAACTCCAAAAGACACATAAACCTAGACATCTCCAATGTTTAGATTCATCCACACATGAACCTGGACACCTCCAATGTCTATATTCATCAGGCCCAACCATTACTTGAATTTGGGCCAAACCCATTTTCAAGTTACAAAACTAACTAAACCTGAACCCGATCCCAAAGGGTCGGTCCGGTCGAAGGCCCATTTGTGATCATACACTTATGTTATAGTATATCCAACCAATAACACCTTCTAGTATTTATACTAGAATAAAGTATGCCCATTCGCGTGGCCAACTTCGTGTATTAATTTCTCACTCATCACCGAAATTCGGTTTTGAGAAATAAACAATACTACGAACATCTACTCGAAAAGTAGATTAACAATTTATAATTCAATTCCTCCAGAATTAAATTCTTAGCCACCGAAAATTTGGTCAAAGTTTGGTCGGCTCCCACTTTCTCAAAACCAAATTTCCAACAATCCCCCACATGAGTGGAAATTAATGTATGCATGAATGCAGACATGCAACCAGTGCTCAAGAGATAATACTGCATCCGGAAAGGTAGCTTGTGGTTTTGAACCTTCCGTAGTTAATACAATCGGGTACACTAGCGGCCTAGTGGACGTAATTCCTTGAACTATTCCACCACGGTGTATACCGAGACAACAACATTAACACAGTAAGGTCTCAACACCTTCTGTTCTCACGTTTTGTATCCGTTTCGGCCATGGACACCACTTTGGATTCATAAGTGTTACTTTGAAGCGGCCCTCACTTCTCACTTATATAGGTGATCTCCTATCCGAGTATCCTGCCATACTCAATCTCAACGAGGTGTAGGAATCATTAAAAGTCAAATGACTTAGCCTCACCACAACTTTGCAGGTGTTTCAACACTTGGCATTGGTCTCTAGGGATAGGTTGAAACATTGTTTCCAAGTGTTACAACATAACCTTCATAGCTTAGTTTCCCATTGAACCAAGTTCTTGGGATCTTCAGTCATCATGGTTGGGTTACCACTATGATGGTTATTTTACTTTGTGGACTTTAAGCACATTCCCTCTAGTAATTTACTCAATTGATCTCAATTCAATCCTTTCGCCAAAGGATCTGCCAAATTGTCTTTTGACTTTACGTAGTCAATTGACCCACACCATTTGAGATCAATTGTCTAACGGTATTGTGTCTCTGACGTATATGTCTAGACTTACCGTTATACATATCGCTCTGTGCCCTTTCTATAGCTGGTTGGCTATCACAGTGAATCATCACACAAGGCACAGGCTTCCTCCAACATGGAATATCTTCCAAAAAGTTTCGAAGCCACTCTGCTTCTTCACCAGCTTTATCCAAAGCTATAAACTCTGATTCCATGGTGGATCGAGCTATACACGTTTGTTTCGTGGAGTTCCACGATCGCACCACCTCCAATGGTGAATATATATCCACTAGTGGAATAAGAATCTTTCGAATCCGAAATCCAACTAGCATCACTATACCCTTCAAGTACAACTGGATATCTCGAGTAGTATAGCCTATACTCCAAGGTATACTTCAAGTATTTTAACACCTTGGTTAACGCTTTCCAATGATCGTGGCTTGGATTGCTCGTGAATCTACTCAACATATTTACAGTGTAAGCCAAGTCTGGACGTGTACAATTTGTAATGTACACCAGACTGCCTATAATACGTGAGTATTCCATTTGAGCCACTGGTTCTGCTTCATTAGCAACCATATTTACACTTAAATCAATGGGCTTCTTTGATGGTGAACTATCAAAAAATATTGAATTTCTTGAGCACTTTCTCCATATAGTGGGATTGTGACAAGATAATTACATCAGGAGTTTTGCTGATTTTTATCCCTAGGATCACATCAGTAGTCCCCATATCCTTCATGTCAAAGTTTCTCTTCAACATTTTTTTCATGTCCATGATAGCATCATGACTACTGCCCATGATTAACAAATTGCCTACGTATAGACAAACTATGACAAATGCTTCGATGTCCCTTTGACATATACACATTTATCACACTCGTTGATTTTAAAACCATTTGACAAAATCATGTTATCAAACTTAAGATGTCATTGTTTTGGAGCTTGTTTCAGTCCATACAAGAATCTTATCAACTTGTACACCTTCTTTTCTCGACCGGGTGCAACAAACTCTTCAGGTTGTTCCATGTAGATTTCAGCATCTATCTCTCCATTCAGAAGCGTCGTCTTGACATCCATATGATGAATCTCTAGATTGTGCAAAGCAGCAATCGCGAGAAACACCCGAATAGACGCAATCCTCGTTACCGGAGAATAAGTGTCAAAGAAGTCATACCCTTCTTTTTGTTTAAAGCCTTTGGATGCAAGTCGTGCTTTATACTTATCAATAGTTCCATCTGCTTTATACTTCTTCTTTAGGATCCACTTACATATTAAAGGCTTATGACCAGTAGGGAGATCAACCAACTCCCACGTATGGTTTTGCAGAATGGACTCGATTTCACTATTGATTGCTTCTTGCCAGAGCGGAGCATCTGGACTACTTAGAGCCTCTTTAATCGAGTTTGGCTCACCATCTAACATCAATGTTAGAAAGTCAGGACCAAAGGACTAACCACCTTATGCCTCTTACTACATCTTAGTTCTTCACCACTCGGTGTTGAACTAACTATTCTGTCAAATGCGACAGCAGATGTCATACCAGATGTCGTTCTAGATGTTATAACATCCGAAGTAGCACCTTCAGCATTATCTGCAGGAACATCTGCCTGTATGTTGATAATGTGATAACACCGGAAAGTAACATCTCCAAAGAACATCCGAATACGATCGTTTCTTTAAGCTTCCAACTATCCTTTATTTACAAGGATAAATATTCTCAAAGAATATAGCATTCCTTGACTCAATTATGGTACCAACTGTCATTTCCGGATTTTATGACTTATGTACCATAAATCGATATGCACTACTGTTAAGACCATTTTAGGACCGATTTTAACTTACTTTGGTTCAGGTATTGCAACCTTAGCCAAACACCCCCACACCTTAAGGTATTTATAAGAAGGCTTACGATTTTTTCCACAATTCGTAATGAGTCTTATCTTTCCCTTTAAATGGGATTTTATCCAATATGTGGTACGCCGTTAAAATGACTTTCCCCCACATATTCTGTGACAATCCGAATTACCCCGGAACTTACACAACTCATGGTCGTTTTATTAGCATTAGAATGCTTTTCGTTGTTCTATTATTATTAGAACTTTGTTCCAATAATAACGTTAGAACCTCATTCAAATAAATTTCAGAACCTTGTTCCGACAGTTTTGTTCGAACCATTTTATAGCGAGTGTGACCTTAGATGTTGGCACACCTTCAGCAACATTTCAGACCTCACACTTGGTTCTGAAACTACCTTAGGTGTTACAACACTTATGGCAACCCCTCCTGCAAGTGTCTTTCGATTAATCATTTCTCGGTGTAACAACACCTCGCATAACACTTTCTCGCGAATCGTGGTACATTGTCGCTTCTGGTGTTACAACACCTACAACAACACTTTCTGCAACACTTAAATCTGCAACTGAAGCTCGAAAGCCAAAAGTGAGATAGAAAGTGTGGTCATACCCCCACAGTCGCTGGATCCGTTAGAATTCTTAAAAAGTATTCCAACACAGTTTTCTCGAGTCTCTACCAAGACTTTCATGGATTTAGCTTCAGGCCCTCGATTGCTTTCTTCGATTTCCAATCGAACAATTAGACCACTAATCCAAATTCCTTCCAGTTATGCATTTAGGAATTCATGAAAATTTTCCAACCTGGTAACAACACCTTAACGATGTAAACCATTTGGAATTTTTCATTTAAACAACATCCCTTCAGTACAAATATCATGCGGGATCAGTCGAAACTTTTAGACTAGTTCCAACACATTTTTGGATTCTTGGAATCATCCATTTCTCAATCCAAAAAAACTAGAAATAATGAACTTCTTGGAAATCACATCCTATTTCATATTTCTTTTCAAAACCATGAACCTTTTGGAAAAATATCCTCAGTTCAAACCACACAATACATACAGATACAGTAAAGTGCACAACTAAGTCTGTTAAAGACAAAGTTACGGCATAGAAAATTATCATCCTAGCCCCATGCTTCAAACACAACGTGTTTTTAGCAACAACTACAATTCCAGCATCAACCGGAAAGTCTTTTGTCAGATTCATCTCCAAGCTAATGCTTTGTTTCTCCTCGCCATCGTCAATGTTAGAAAGTCGGGTCGGCGCCTGCTTGTGTTATAGTATATCCAACCAATAACAATTTCTAGTGTTTATACTAGGATAAACTATGCCCATTCGCGTGGCCAACTTCGTGTATTAATTTCTCATTTATCGCCAAAATTCGTTTTTTGAGAAATAAAAAATACTATGAACATCTACTCGAAAAATAGATTAACAATTTATAATTCAATTCCTACAGAATTAAATTCTTAGCCACCGAAAATTTGGTCAAAGTCGGGTCGGTGCCCACTTTCTCAAAACCAAATTTCCAACAATATATGTGTCTTGCGATTGTTGGAAATATTTACAATGGTTACAACGGTAAAAGCCTTCAAGATGGCTTACAAAACAGAACATAAAATTACAAGAAAAGTAAAACCTAACTATTACAATTCTTAAATGTACTCCAACTTCATGAGCATGAATCTGACAAAACTTGAAAAACAAAAGCCGAGTCGAGTAGAACTCTATCCGCAAGACAAATACGTCCCTGCTTGTCACGCCCCAAACGTGACGCGACAACGATCAATCACTTAAACAGAAATAAATCAGCCTCCCCAAACCCATGATACGAAACTTCAAGTGAAAAGAGTCTAATGCAGCGGAATTAAAATAAACCCAAGTACAAATTACATCTTAAGGTCCGACGGAATCCGAATACAACCCAATAGATTATCCGAATTTAACTTACAGTCCAAACAGAAACAAAATGAAGAAGTCCAACAACAATAAAAGTAAAAGGAGTGTCGCTCCACATCCACGGTAGGAATTCAATCTGTGGTAGGTTCGACGTATTCAATGTACTCTTCATCTAAAGGTTAGAAAACAGGAGAGAGTGAGACAGAAATCTCAGTAGATGGGGTGATCGTGTGCAAGTGTGGCGATATATATAGTTAACGCGAGAAAATGGTTGTATGAAAACGCGTGAGGTATGATGCATGATTTCACACATAGCCCACAAGCATCGTGATAAATATGTATTAAGTAATATATTTATACAGTTTAAGAAATAGCTCGTGGTCACACAGGCACGATGATTCAAGCAGACAGGAGGATTGCGTACTGATGTGTAGCGCCAATCCCATGCAAGACAATTAGTGGTTGCGTACTGAAGTGTAGCGCCAACCCATGCATTACAATTAGTGGTTGCGTACTGAAGTGTAGCGCCAACCAAACATTCCATTCAACTCCGGAATCGTGTGGATCAGACAACGATTCCTTCGTTCTTCCTTGTAACTCCCCGTTCATGATGGTCCAAGACCTGTCACCTTCTCGCTCCATAGGCAAAGACAAAATCCACGCTGGAGCTAGCAAGGCTCGGATTCGTCATAATCATGATTATACCTCAAGTACTACGACCCGCTTCCCTTGGACAAACTCCGTCCCTCAGTTGCGGGATTAGAACCGAGCTGCCTGGTTCCATCCCCGACGTATCCATTCTGACTGTGAGCTCGACACACCAAGTTGACTCAGACAGTAAATTAAATACACGTTCAGGTAGTCAACCAGGCAGTCGAGTATATTGATTGGGAAGCAGTTCATGAAAAGTTTTCGAAAATTTGCGTAAGGTAATTATGGCATTGGTAGAGTTATTTGGATGAAGATGATTATCGGGAGGATAAGCAATCTTCGATATCTTGAAAGATTAGGTGGAACATAATTCCGTTATAGATTCAAAATCGCAAGACGAGGAAGTCGCCCCACGATCGCGTATTAATCGGTCAAGACGATCCGATAAATTAAGGGATTTTTGAGAAAATAAAATATTTTAAATAAGAATTGAAGTCAAAGGGTCCAGGGCTGTTTTAGTAAAAGGAAAATAATTTGAGTTAGGTCCTTGATAAAAAGAAAATTTACAATTTAGCCCCGTTTTGTAAAACCCAATACTTTTGGGGTTAAAAATTGAATAAATAAATATCCCGACCTTGAAAAATTATGAGGTCAGTTCCTAAATTCTCCAAATTGTTCAGAGATTCAGGTTTTTGAAGTTTTGAGGTCGAGTTTTTATAAAATTCTCATATTGGCCCCAAATTTGTTAAAATTGCCATTTTGGGCTCTTCGTTTAAAAAAATTGGAAATCACAAACCGGAAGGGATTTTAATGTGATTCCAGTTGAAAAATGTCACTATGGTTAGTGGGATATTGGGATAAAATCAGTTTTTAAAAGAAATAAGTTTAGGTCCTTTAACCTTTGAAAATTTCATTTTGGTCCCATTTTGAAATAATTGCCTTTAAGGCTTTTAGGGGTCCAATTGTTATGAAATTTGAACTTTGGGTCCAAGATGTAATTATGTTATAGTTAAATTAGTATTTCCAGGTGCATGGACTGCATAAGTCTTGGAAATTGTATTTTGGTCCTCAAGTTTAATCTTTTACAATTTGGTCCCTCAATTTTAATAAAATTACTTTCCAAGCTCTAAACACTTGGATTTTTGGAATACACTTAAAATATGTTATTTCCAGTCCCTTAAGATTTAAAATTTCAAATTTTAAAATTAGGGTCTGGTACAGTTTCGAAATTTGCAAAATAGCCCTTAAACTTCTCAAATTTTACAATCTAGTCCTTGGGCTTTTAAGGGTTGATTTTATTTATCTAAAAACTCTTAAAACTTTATTAAAATGTCAAAATATAATTTTTGAACCTGAGTTCAGTCTCAAAAATCGAAAATTACAGAGGGGTCCCTTAAGTTTTATTTTCTTGCAATTAAGTCCACCAACTTTCCATTTTTGCATTTTAAGTCCAAAAGTTGAAATTTAATCAATTATGCTCGACTTGTCCAGGTTATAAATCATTCAAAGCATAGATTTCAAGAGTCATACACATACATATCGTTCTCATACAAAATTTCATCAAGTATAACAATAAAGTGCACATGTATGCCCTATTTTTCGATAAATCGCATTTTTGAGCAACACTTGAGAGTTTTTTTCCAACTTGATACAAGAAAATAGCATGCAATACATAATATATATCTCAAGTTCTCAATAACAAAATACTACATGCATATTTTCAATTTAAAACACCTAGAAGTTGAAAGGATTTTTCCACCCACCTTAAAGATTGATTTGTTGGTGAAAAATGAAATAAATCACTCTTGATGAAGAAGTGACTTAGGTCAGCCCCTAAGTCAAGGAATACCAAAAAAATGTAGGAGTTAGGAAATGAGGTTAAAAATTTAAGGAGAAAGAAGAAGAGGTGAAGAAAATTGGAAATACTACACTTACCTTGTGTAGTGAGTAAAGTGTGACTAGTAATGGCTTCAAAGTGTAAGATTTTGGTCACCTTTAATGTTAACCTCCAAGGTCAGCCCCTAAAACTCCAAAAATGAAAATGGAGTGTCAAAATTTGGAAAATAGAAAGAGAAGAAGAAAATGTACCAAAAATTCCATTTCTTACCTTATAGTCCAACTTCTTCACAATTTTTCTTCAAGATGACAAGTCTCTTAATATCTTCAAAGGTCTTCTAGGTATACCTCAAAATCAAAAATCAAACTTAAATTAGAAGGTGAAAGAGGTGAGCTAGAAGGTATAAGAATAGATTGAAGAATAGAACTTCTTACCTTTGGGTAGTATAATTTGAATTTTTATGAAGGTGTAGAAGGAGTTTTCTTGAAATTTTGCTAAGTTTTTGAAGAAAGAAGAAAAAGAAATTATAGAGAGAAGTTGGAGAATATTAGAGAGAAGGGAGAGGATTTTTGCTTGAAGAGTTGAATGTGTTGGTGAATTGAAGATGAAATTTTTGCTCCAAAATGGCCTAATGGCCAATCACTATGCAAGAGAGGAGGGGACAAATTTTTGTTTTTGGTAAAAAAAAATAACTTAGTGGGAATAATTGGGTGATTTAGGAATAAAAAATTAACTAGAGTCCTTTTACTAGGGACATGAAGCCAAAAGCTATGTTTAGGAAAATTATTGTTTGTTGACCAAGATGTAGTGGAATATGTAGGGTAATTTAAATGTAGGCTTGAAAAATAAATTGAAATTTTTTCCAATTTTAATTAAATTTCAAAAATTAGAAAAATAAAATAACAAAATAAAATATTTGGTTTCTTTCTTTTATAAAATTGAAGAAAAATAAAATGTATAAATATTTATACTTAAATATTAAATTTTAAAATTAAAGATGTGAAATAAGAAATATGTATTTTTTTAAAAAAAAATTAATTGGAAGTTGTTGGAGAAATGAATTCTAGAATATAATGAAATATTTGGATAGGGATTGGAATATACTCCTAATTTATCGAGGGTCCAATATTTCTAAAGTCGTAGTCATTCGATCAAGTATTAATACTAGAGGAAAATCTAAAATTGTTAAGCTCGAAAATAAGGAAGATGTAATTGACGTTGGAAGAAATGATTAAAAGTCAGGTCGTGTTTTATTAATAACGGTTCGTGTTACTAAACCAAATAAATAATTCACTGCATAACGTCGTATCTCACATCGTGAAAATTCGGGGCGTCACACTGCTAGTGCTCACGGTACGACGTAATGTCCAAAGATAAAATGGCTTTACCTCCTTTGTGTACAGTACCTCCACTGACACAAAGGCACCTTTCGAACTCGAAGGAGCGAGAACTGGCTGCTGGACACAAGTGCAGAAGGAAGTGTTCTTGAAAATGTTCTTCGGAAAGTTACGACACTTTTATCAACACTTGAAGAATATGCAGAGATATGCGATTTTTCTGTGTTATATACTGACTTCACCTCTTCCTTCTTAACTCCTTCAATACAGCAAAACGCCTAAGACTTATATAAGCCATCATTTCCAACACATGAAGAGAATTAAATACAAAGAGAGTGGGCATTATACCATATGTAACTCCCATGAGTTACAACCTCTTCTTATGACCACCACTTGAGGAGTTACAAACTCCAAAAGACACATGAACCTACACACCTCCAATGTCTAGATTCATCCACACATGAACCTGGACACCTCCAATGTCTAGATTCATCAGGCCCAACCGTTACTTGAATTTGGGCCAAGCCCATTTTTAAGTTACAAAACTAACTAAACCTGAACCCGAGCCCAAAGGATCGGTCCGGTCCAAGGCCCATTTGTGATCATACACTTGTGTTATAGTATATCCAACCAATCACACCTTCTAGTATTTATATTAGGATAAACTATGCCTATTCCCGTGGCCAACTTCGTGTATTAATTTCTCACTCATCACCGAAATTCGGTTTTGAGAAATAAAAAATACTACGAACGTCTGCTCGAAAAGTAGATTAACATTTTATAATTCAATTCCTCCAGAATTAAATTCTTAGCCACCGAAAATTTGGTCAAAGTCGGATCGCGCCCACTTTCTCAAAACCAAATTTCCAACACTTTCTTATTTTGTTATTTAGTGGATTGTTACAAGGATGCACATATATGTTAGTACAAAGGCTAATTATAATAGAAACCCTTTTTCTTTTCAAGTTTGCCTAATTTGCGGCCAAATATTGGATATTTCCTCAACGTATTATTCAACAACCACATCAACAAAAACTCTAATCTTTTTTTTTCTTTTTCAGCAGGTCTCTTATGAGACGGTGTGAGACCGTGAGGCGGTGATACTTTTAGTGTAACAAGTGATACTTTTAGTCTAAAAAAGTGATATTTTGTCTAAATACACTAATTTAAGTGTATTTGGACAAGTATCACTTTTTACACTAAAAGTATCACTTTTTACATTAAAAATATCACTATTTCACGGTCTCACGGACTTTCACCGTCTCACATAAGCTTTTGCGTTTTTTTTTTTTGTAGATTCGGAAATCCTCAATATTTTGGTTCACATGCAACTCACGTGAGAATTTCCCCATAATTTTATAATTTTTGGCGAATTAGTTCTCCGCCTTAACGACAGAAAAAAGGGTTGTGGGAGAGCAATACAAGCATCATGCTGCTAGGCGAAACAGTGAATCTGTTAAAGATACAAGGTAATTCAGCCAGATAAAAATTAAAAATGACCAATTTAAAGATACATGACTAAAATTGCAATTTCGCCAACTGTGTTCTACACAAAACTCGTTCTTAGAAAACCGATTCAATAAATTATAAGAGCCTTACTGAGAATGTAGGCATTGATTGACTTGTATTTTGCATGTATTTTGGGCTTAATATTGGCTAGAATGTGTGGATATGCATGCATTATATGAGTAAATAGGGTTTTATTCTTGTTTTGTGGAAAAGGATTACGCTTTGCTCGTTTTGTAGGAGTTTATATATATTTGTAGCAATTTTGGCAACAATTCGGGCATTGCAACCGCCAATACTTGGCATGAGAGACGAAGTTTGGAGTCGAATCGAGAAGAAATTGGACGAACCGGGCAAGAAACGGAAGAAAATAGCCCAAGTGCGTGTTGTGCCAAGTGAGCACGGGCAGGGCGTGCTTCTCTAGCACAACCCGTGCTCAACCCAGACATGAAGATCCAAGGTTCGGCATATAACACGGGCAGCCCGTGCCATATGGGCATGCCCGTGCTCCTCTAAGAAAATTTGACAAGTTGTTCGGTACCAAAGACGGTCAAGGGTGTAAGGGCACGCGGCCACGGTGCCTCGGCGGGTAAAACAAAGGTTCATCCGATTTCAACTAGGTTTCGACCCGAACGAAGTACAAATAGACCCGGGGCGGCCACAAGCAAGGATACACTGACTTTTACCCTAGAAACCAGAGAAAAGAGCATATTTCTACCGGAAACTTGGAGAGATCGATCAAGACCGCAACCACACCTTCGAGGATTGAAAATAGATCGAGAGATCGTCATCATCCCCGAGTCACTCATTCCATCGTATCGTTATTTCAATTAGTTAGATTTCGATTATGAATAATTTGTCTATGGATTGTTTATATTCGTTGTCGAGCTAAACACTTTGTGATTCCCGGGTTTGGGAGTAGGTTAATAAACACTTTTGTGCGATGATTAAGGATAATTGAAGTTTATGTTTTCTTTCTCTATTTTGCTTTAATTCTTGTTTTATCAAAAGGCATTTGATCTAAACTTGTTTGATGTATTGATTCATAATTCTAATCGATGAGTTTCAATACTAGATCTTGAGTACTTGACACAAATAGATCGCATGATTGAGAAGTCTGTGAATATTTGTGAGATCTTTTAATCTTTTGAACTTTTGGGAGTTGGATATCTCATGTTGAGTAGAGATGCTAACATAGATATTCCAATCAACGCTTTTACACACATCTCGAGAGAGAGGGTAAATTACTTTGGTGATTAGTCTATAGAGAAGAATACATTTAACCTTGGTTTGCTTAATCTGAGCATAAAAGTGGGATATTAACTGAAACCATAACCCAGGAATCCATTCATCCATACTTGATCTTTCAATCAACTCTTTACTTTGTTATTTTAGGATTAATTTCTGCTTTAGTAATAATAAAACCAAACCTTCAAATTTCGATAGTTTAGATAAAAATAGGACTATTATAATCCAATACTTAGTACATTAATTTATTAATCCCTGTGCATTCGACCTTGCAAATCCTATTCTATAAACTGATCCGTACACTTGCGGTGAAGCTATAAAAATAGGCGAACAGGCATCAAGAAAGCAATATTATATTTTTAATCAAGCTGAAAAAGTTCCAAGACCAAAACATATCCTCATCTCATTGCACTGAATATCTAGTTAGCCTTCACAGGTTGTGTAGTAAGTCCATATCCAAACTCAAACAGAGGATCATAATGTCGATCCCCAACGTTCATCGGAAGTTGATCAATGGTCCTGAACCACGTACGCGGAAGCTTTCCCGTAAAACCATAATCACCAAATAAAACATCAGCAACACCTTGGCCTTCGGATCCCGGAAGCCAAGCAGCCACAAGAGCATCAATCTGTACAAGATACGGTTGAATAACAACCGGACGGCCCGTAATAAGAACAACAACACATTTAACCGAGGCACATACATTTGTCATGATACTAAGTCCCGGATCGGGAATTGTCAAATTAAGGTTGTCTCCAAATGTTTCCGAATATGGTAATTCGCCTACAACGACTATTGCGTATGAGAAATTGTTCGACTTTACGTATCCGGGATCTGGATTCTCGTTAAATACGACTTCTGTTTTCGGGTCGACTGTATTTTTTACGGCTGTCAAGATTGTGGTACCAGCTGTGATATTGCCACTCTTTCCGTGCCATTCGATCGTCCAACCACCGCATTGGTTGCCGATATCATCGGCGTGGGTCCCGGCAACGAGAATCTTTGATGTTTTCTTAGGAAGTGGTAATACTGGTTCGTCAGCAGATTCGCCGTTCTTGAGCACGACAAGTGATTTTCTCACTGCTTCCCTTGCTAGTTCTCTGTGTTCCTGTAAGGATAAAAATTTTGAAGTTAGAACATTTGCAGAAAAGGGATAATTACAACCCCCACGCCCCAACAGTTTGGGTTAATTACAAAAAAATCCAGAGATGTTTCAAAATTACAACATACACCCCCAAGTTTGATTCTGTCTTAAATTTAAAGGGGTAATAGTAGTATTTCTATAAATGTTAAGGTGAATTTTGAGATGTTTTTTGCTTATGAGGTAGGAAAAGGTAAGGCAGAATCAAACCTGAAGGGTTTGTTTTGGAATTTTCAAAAACCTCTGTTTTTTTTTTTTTAATTAGACCGAACCTCGGGGATTGTTTTTGTAATTATTACCCAAAAAAAATCTTATACTGACCTGAGTTCCTAAGTACTTGGCCATGCTATAATCAGCCAATGGGTGTTCAAATAGACCCATTGTGAATTTAACTCTTAAGATCCTCTTCACAGCATCGTCGATTCGGCTCATGGGAACGAAGTTATTTTTCACCAAGAATGTCAGACCATCGATGAATTCTGTATAATTGTATGGAACCATAATCTGCATTGTATATTTATAACTTATTTGAGTACTTTTTCCCAATTTGACTTGTATAACATTATCCAAACAATAAACTAATATACGAACCATGTCGATTCCAGCATTAACTCCAGCTAGGATCGAATAAGTATAGTTCGCGTGAGGTGGAGAAGTGATTCTATCAATGCCCTGCCAATCTGAGATGACAAATCCCTACGAAATATTTTTAAAAACTCGAATTAGTCAGATTTGTTTATTTGTGGTCTTCAATATTATTAAAGTGAAAGTCTTTAGGGAAATTACTCGGAAACGCTGTGTTTTTTAAGAAAGCCAGTGATGAGATCATGATCAGCGTGCATCTTTATCCCATTCCAGCTCGAGTAGGAGATCATGACCGTTGACACACCCTTGATGATCGAATCATAATAAGCTGGCATATGGATGCTAAGCAATTCATGCCTGCTTGCCACTGTGTTATTCTCGTTTATTCCTTCGGTTGTTCCACCGTCACCAACGTAGTGTTTGGCGCAAGCTACAACCTTTTCTCTGAACAAATAGACCAAATACATATAGACAAAATTGCAATATAAATATTTGTCACTGTCAAATCATGCCCAAAAGTTGGAAGGACAATCATAGGAAACATAGTTAAATGCTTGCAAAATCAAATTCTGATTCTTTGACAACAACGTTAAACCTATGTTCTGTTTTGTTTTCAATTCTTGGTTTTATTTGCTTTTTTTTGTTTTCTTATACTTTGAGTGAAATTGTGGTCCATGACACTAGTGCTTGACCATTTGCATAATGCCACAAGAGTAAACCATCCTCCACAAGGAACTTTGTGTTTGGATTTTTCATTGTTGAAGATAAAACCAAACTTGTGGTCCATCAACAGGAGCAAAGTTTGACTAACATTTTAGGAGATAAAGGGTAGGGAGATATTGAAAGCGAACGGCGAATTTACAGCTAAAATTGTCATGATCCTGGATTTTGATTGTTACCATCTTATGTGCTCCCTCCAGTTCACAATAAGTGTCGTTTTAGAAAAAAATCACACATATAGGAACATGGTAAAATACCTAAACATACCCTTAATAATGTTGGTTGGAAAATGATACATAATAAGTACATTTACTAGATAATAGGTATAAGGGTAATTTTTAAGAGGAAGAAAATTTTAATCTTTAGTCTTGAAAATGTCAAAACGTCACTCTTTTTGAATAATTATTGCTCAGCCAAAACGACACTAATTGTGAACTAGATGGAGTAATTGAAAACCACAAACGCACCGATATTGACGACCTTTTTTGAAGAACTTAGTTCAAAGTATTCTGCATTGGCAACTGATTTCACACAGATTAATGGTTAAAAAGAAAGAATTCAAGAACATGAAACTTACTGCCCAGCAACGTAAGGAACACCTTTTCGAGAATTAGGAGGTATATCTCCTTGTAATCCAGGGATAAGCTCGGTCATTGATCGAACTACATTTGGATCTTCGCTATAGCTCTCGTAACAACGGCCCCATCTTGGATCCCTGCATACCTATTATTATTAATGGAACAATTTTTTTTTCAGAGACATGATAATAATTTTCATCTAGGCTATAATAATACATTATTATATATATCCTATCGTAAGAAAATCATTTCAAGATGGTAATTACCGCAATGCAAGGTGCAAAAGCATATTGAATTCCAGTAGCTCTAACTTCACGAGCAGTTGCAGCTCCAATTTTCTTGACTAATTGAGGGTCTCTGTTCAAAATCAAGCATTTTCACAATGAATGAACAATCACTGCCTCAACCCTTAAAATTTCTTTAAACCATCCACAATGTCATAAACTGGAAATCTTAAGGCAAGGGAAGAAATAACGAAAAAGAAATCAAATTAAAGAACAATATTCCACCAGACTCCTGCTAAAACTGAGTAAAAATACAAACGGTAACTATAAAACTACTTGCCTAGTAGCACCTAAACCAATGTTGTGGGGGAAAATCGTGGCCTTATAAACATTGTTATTTCCATGAACTGCATCAATCCCATAAATCATCGGTATACCAAGACGGGTCGATAATGAGCCCTTTTGGAAATCGTTCACCATGTCGATCCATGTCTCAGGAGACGCCTGTGGGGCCGGAACACTGCCTCCACCACTCAACACACTGCCTGTGTGAAACTTACAAATATTAGACTCTAAAATTAAATTGAGAGCATTTCAGATAAATATGTATAAGTACCAATGAAATAATTCTTCATGACTTCAGCCGATGCGACGGATCGATCGATCTGTGTCATTTGGCCTATCTTCTCCTCTAAGGTCATCCTGTTCATTAAGTCCTTAATTCTATGATTTATTGGCTGTTTTGGGTCTTTGTATATTATATTCTCTTCTGCATTCGCTATGGCTATCCAGCAACACAAAACTAAAACCCCAATCAAAAAGATCGGAGATTTCTCCATTTTTCGGCGCGAAATGGAATTATTCCACTGAAAAAATGAAGAAATTATTAACCACTAATTCTAAAAATTTACAGCAATCCACACCATAACTCCAACAACATAAAGCTCCCAAATCCTTTAATCCGCAATTTGGATTTTCATATGAAGGAACATAATTTTTTAAACAACATATAATCTGAATTCCAGTAAAATTAATATTCACATTAACGGTAAACCCACGCTAAAATCTGTGTGTGTGTGTGGATAACTCTGACATAAATGCAGAGTATCACGAGATGAAAGAGAAAAATAAAATAACTGCTCATTAGTCATTTCTATAATGGTAAAAAAAGAAAAAGATCAAAATACTGTAAAATTTGAACGCAATCAAATGAAATAATCCAGTTATGGCATTCAGCTCATGATAACAAACGCGATGCTGCAATTCACCACTACAAGCTTAATGTGAACACACAAAGTAGAAATGGCGATTGAAAAATTGAAGCAACTTACAGTTATTGCACTGATCAGCACCTCAGACCACTGAGAGAGAGAGAGAGAGAGAGAGAGAGAGAGAGAGAGAGAGAGAGAGAGAGAGAGAGAGAGATTTTCTGGGAGGAAGAAATGGGGTGGGATAGGGGTGGAATTTATAGAAAGTTGATTGCAATTTTGTTTTGCATTTTGGAAATTGAAGAATTATAGGTCAATAAGGGTTTTTAAAGAAGATTAGTAAATTGTTTTCATTGACTGATAAAATTGGTAAATTCTTTTGATTTGAGTAATAAAATTATGGATAAGGATGTATAGCAGAATAGGTAATTAAATTGTTTTGGCTGAGTAATAAATATTACGATTAAGTAAACAATGAGGTTAGCCAAGTGACCACATGTATTACTCGCAATGTCGAGACATGAGTTTGAGTACTTGCGATGACAGAGCCGAACTTTGAACTCAAAAACAAAAATATATTACGGATAAGTATGTATACAGTAATACCTGGCTACCATTTGTCCACGTATGAGCGGACCTACTACATACTACATAGTATTTGGTCTCACCTATTAGACGTGAAATCAAGAGTTCAAATTTATCTTTCCCCTACAATCCTTTATAATGATTTGAATTTACACTAAAAAATATTTTTTTTTAAATTTTGAAACTGAAATAGTAAAAATAGAAAATTTTCAAATAATAGCAACGTTTTTATCTTCACAAAAGAAAAGATCATGATTAGTTTGTTATGTTGTGATTTTTTTCTCTTTTGAAGCAAATTCTTTAATTTCAACAGAGTGAACAATAAATTGGGGTTATTAAGTGTTTATTGGACTGTGATTAAAAATAGATAAGATCATTATATAGTACTAGGATAACACATGTGTGTTACATGAGATTTGTCCAAAGATAAAATTTTAGTGTTACAAATTTAAAAGATAGATTAGATAGAATCTTGATTTTTGGATTATTTTTTATCTCTTAAAATTGTTGTCTTTTAAATTCAAAAATATATATTCGGAACTAACATAATATTTCACAATAAAAATATATTTGGATAGATTTGATCTTTTTCAGACTAATTGTGAGCAAATTCTTTATTTTTAGAATTATATTTATCTTTTAGAATCTAATTGATTAAATTTGTTAGCTTTTCAATTTGTTGTATTTTAATTTTGTACATATAATTGTCATAGATAAATTTGAAGTTGTTATATGGAATTGGGGTGACGAGAAGTTAACACATGTATAAGATTAATGAGGTAATGATATATTCAACTTATTTTTTCTTTCAGTATATAGGATAGATGTGAAATTCTTTTTAATTTATTTCGTTGTATTCTCATGTAGATCGTTTTATTTAAAAAAAAAAAACAGTCCTATCATTGTAGAGATTCGAATCTGAAATATATAGTCCATAAGCTACAATATTGTCAATGTATCTTCCCCTCTTTCTTCTCTGGAGCATTGTATTTTCGCCTCCGTCGCAAATGGATATTACAAAACGAAAAAAGTACTTTTATAGATATTTCTACAAAATAGACATAACAACATAAAATAAAAAATATGAGAGAAAATATTATAAGAAAAAGAAGCAAAACAGGAAATCTAATCAACTCATTTCTTATAAAAACAAAATACTTATAATAATCATAGTTAATATATTATTAATCGGATGTAATATTTTAATTGTTTTTTTTACTAAAAACATATGTATACTTTTTTTTTTTGAAATCAAAACGGAAATTTTCATTACTAGAACAGATTGAACTGCAATTTTTTTTTTCTTGAGTACAATGGGGGGAATTTGGGGAGGGAACACACGCACTGCATTTTGGAATCGGCTGGTCATTATTCACCCTACAACGTATATGCTGTCTATCGAACTGCAATTCATTACATATGTATACTTAACAAACACCGTCGTATAGCCGAAGATTTCGGTCCTGCCGAGACACCCACAAAAAGTCATATATTTGCAAATTGCAGGACCGGATATGTTATTTCTCGTACTCAATATAACAACCTACCACGTGACACAAAAGATCTTTGTAACTTTACAACTGAACATGTAAATTTTAGGGCCACATGTTTTTCCTTTGAAGTTATATTGATTTATAAACTTTTTTTTTTAAAATCAAAATGAATTTGTCACGCCCCAAGATTGGTAGCCGCGACACGGACGGTCTAACTTACGCCGGTTTACTAGGCCGGTCAATTTATTCATTAATATAATCCAAACATAAATAACAATTCCCAATATGTATAGATATTAAAATAAACTAAGTTTGGTACAGTCGCAGCAGAGTCAGAAAAATCAAAATTACAATCCATGACACAATCATACTTCCTACGGGTCCTACGCCCGTCTGTTACAAGGAATTCTCAAAACTTGTTCGTTCGAAATGAAACCAAAAACAAAAGTCATTCGTCTCAATAGTCCAGTACAATATGGGCTAGTCGGTAGCATCAAAGTCTTCGCCTTCTTCTTCTTTCGACAAGGTCTCATTCTCTGGTTGGAAAAATAGGCGGGAGTGAGACAAAAATTCTCACTGGATGTGGTGAGCGTGTGCAAGTGGGGCTTATATTTTTATGCAGTAAAATCGTTTCATGAGTTTTGATGCAAGAAACGTGCAATGACATTCTCTTATATTTAATAGTTTTATTAGTATTAGTTAACAGTCAGTCTGTCAATTCATTTCAGTTGGTTGCGCATGAAAGTGTGACGCCAACCCAGGCATGGCAAATAGTTTGTTTAAACTCAGAAAGTATAAAAACTGCATATTCATTTACCTTAATTTAGAATTTATCCAAATTATGCTAAGGTACAAATTAGATTTACTGGAAATAGGGAATTATAACTTTTAAAAATTGGAATGTATGATGTATTAAATATGTTAACATTTTATTTTATATCATAGTTTCATTTTATTTGTAATATTTTATTTATAATCTTTTAATTTATTGAATGATTTTAGATATAAATTGATTATATTTGAATTTATCTAATAATTTATGCTTTTACTATAATAAATTTTTAATTATTTTAATATTATTTAGATTTTATCAGATGATTTTAAGACTGACAAATGAATTTTAGATTTATATGATAATTGTAAGTCTTTATTTCATAATTTCTCATTTATTTATATAATTTTGGGAATTCCTGGAAAATTTTATATTTATGGAATATTTTATAAATTTTATATGCTTTTTTAATTATTAATTTATTTTGCATTTTAAGTTTTTAATTCTTATTTGGTCAGTCTTAGGGGTGGAAATTCGAGTCGTGTTTGGGTTCGTGGGTCGTGTTGAGACATGATAATTACACAAATTTGCCCAACCCGAACACGACCCGTTTAATTATCCGGGTCAGATGGGTCAACCCGAACACGACCCGAAATGACCTGTATATTTTTTAACCTTGAATAAATCTTTTATTTATATTGATAAAATGAGAATTTTGGGTTATTTATATATAGAATATTTAAAAATATTAAAAATAATCTTGAATTTTCTTATTTAAACGGGTTAAACGGGTTTAGTGGGTCATTTCAAAGTCAACTAAATCGACCCATTTATTATTTGGGTTAAATGGGTCGACACGATTATGACCCGAATAATAAATGGGTCAACCCTAACCCGCTTATATCGTGTTAGGTTCAGGTCGTGTTTTCGTGTCGTGTCAGAGATTGAAAAGCTAACAAATTTAATCAATTATTCGGGTATGTCATATATTCTCACTGGATGTGGTGTCGTGTCAGAGATTGCCACAGTCTTATCAAATAATATTTACATGTATTTTATATATTTTGATCATTAAATAATTTTTAAATTATGAATTATGTGAAAATAGATAAACATAAGTTTTTAATCAAAATAATTTTACCTTAATTATTACAACTTACCCAAATTATGTTGAAAATGAAAATCTGACTTAAATGAAAATAAGAAATTATATTTTTTTAAATTTGGAATGTAAAATTTTGTTGTCAAAATAATATTACCAAAAATATTAGTATTTTTTATTGCGAATTGTTGATATATTAAATTTTTTTATTACTCAATTCATTTTTAATAATAATTTGATATTTTCTAGATTTAGAAAGGTGAAATGGGGGGGAAATTTTCCATACTACTATTTATAAGTGACTCTCTCTTTATATATATATATATTAGGTAATAAATTAAGTAACATTAATATTGATAACATCTCGTGTTATGTAAAATAAATAGTGGATATAAGAATAATTAACTGGAATACTAAAATAATATATGTGGATCGTGCCGTCTATGGTATAAAAATCTGGGGCCTCACATAATTTCATTCATTTATCAGAAGAGACATACAACCAACTTTGAAAAACAACTGCAAGCCCTACATAATCATAAACTTATACAAATTTAAACCAAAAATTTAAACCTAAAATAGATCTATTAATTTCCTAGAGAGAGTTATGGCTAATTTCCATATATAGTCGCTTGAATTACCTTAATATTAATTTCCTAGAGAGAGTTATGGCCAAACTACTAAGAAGCGTCATTTTCAAAATTTAATGACATCGTTTCTATTTGCATATGATTTGAAAACCGTCAAAACGTCTTTATTTGCAAGTAGTATTAGAAATAAACATTATAGAACTTTATCTTAATTACCTTTCCAATGGCGCAAGAATCATGTTAATTGTACTTCGTATGAAAAAGGTATGTCTAATATACGCATCAATCGCAGAATCGACGAAATGACTTTTTGATGTTTCTAGCCCTAAAACTTGTTTAATCCACAACACCTAGAAAATCATCAAAATAACACAAGATCACACTAAAACATGCAATATACAAATAAAACACACACAAAATATGCACAAATAATTACACAAAACACACACAAAAATAAGCAAAACACAAAACAACGCAATAAAAGCATTGGACAAAACACGTACTAAAGAAATTAATAGCGCTTCTATCACGTATCATATATGGGACAAGAAAAAAGCCACCTACTAGGTACAAATTTATTGAGAATAAAAGCAAAAGCAACTAGTTTATTTATGCACTTATGTATACAACATACATACAACATACATAAAATAACATCATTACAATTATGTGTGTGTATTACACTAATTATATCAAAGTTGTTGATACATGTATATATCTAGTGACAATATTTCTTATTTTGTCGCAATAGTGATTTTCACAAATTTAACATTGGTAAGAATCTATATAATATATAAAAACAAGATAGTGTTAGTTCCCGCCAAAATGCACTTTCTAATTTTTGAGTATTTTTCAGGCTTTATTTTTTTTTTAATTTTTTGCCATTTACAGTGTTTAATATATATATATTGGTTTATTGAGAATTGTATATGCTTAATAACTATAAAAATTTATTATATGTCAGTTGCAATTTTTTATGTTGTGGGTCAAGTTTCAAAACATACTGCATTGGGCCCCGGTGATGGCCACTCATTTTTTTTCTTATTTTGAATTAAATCAATTTGAATAGGAAGTTATCTTTATAATCACTGATAAAAATTTAATTAATGCCAATCATTAATTGATTTAGTTTATTATTTCAAATAAAATGTCGCAGTTAATAAAATGTAGTACAATAAATTTGTGTTCAATTGAAACACCATACATTGAGAAAATATAAATATAATTTATTTAATTGGAACTGCCATACATTTATACTGCATTGCACATAAAATAAAAACAATAAAAATATTTACTTCAAATAAATAAAAACCTGTTACAATATAAGTGCCTTGGAATTAGTTTGTCCTTATCAATGTCATTGGAATTAAGTACAACATCATACCCATAATCCAACTAATACATTAAATTTAATTGCACGGGTAATATAAATTTGCCATTATTATATGAGTTTATATGTGGTATAAATACCTCAATGACAATTTAATAACTTACCAATTGTCATCCCTGCAAGTTAAATTACTTTCTGGGTACATTCTCCATTTGTTGCCAATTCAACATAAACATCAATCATCAAATGGCGCCCTTACTTAGTTTAGTTAAGGATATAAATCCTATACAAATGTCATCTGCAGATAATTAAGTGCCTACAATTAAGAGCATATTTCATGATTTGGAGGGTACGTGAATTTCATTCCGTTAACATACTTAATGTTTATTTTCAAATATGACCGAAATAATAAAATAAACTAACCACTGAATTTTTTTCTGTGTAGGGATCCAATATTCAAAGATGTCAAGTTGAAAATCGAAGGAGCACCAAGAATAACAAGATGACAAATTTTTTGGCATGTCGGGTTAGACCAGGTCAAACTGTATCCGAGTCCCTAAATTTAATATCCAACACGGCCTAGAGCATGAAAAATCCATTGAAAAACCCGAGCTGACTGTGGCCGATTTTTTGGGCCTATAATATTACAGCCCAGTCGATAAAAATACCGGCCCCTGGGGCCGGCCAAAATTGACATAGGCTCAACCTTCAAATTGATTATATAGAATTCAAATATGTTATAATTAAATACCAACTTTCATGTTTTGTTACCTGATTCATGTTTTAATATTAGCTAATTATATTGTTGTTCTTCACGCCTTTAGTTGGACTTCTTTCCTGAAAATGAATTTTATTAGAAAAACAATATGAAAAAAAATATACTTTAAAAATAATGGTGCACTAAGCAAAAAACATTAATTCATCATTAGTTTTTTGGTGTACTTTTTTTTATCTCATTATTATCTATAGGACATCCTGAAAACACTGTTATGTGGTTATAATAGTGGCGGATGCAGGATTCCGGCTTTGGGGGGCGAAAAATTGACCGAGTTCATAAATTTAAGCTATGCGATTTTTCTTCCATATGCTAAGCATAATTAATGGTAAAAGACAATTATTTGAAGTTTTTATCAATTTTTTGGGGGGAAATTGTAAATTAATTCATTTATTTTATCTTTTAAAAAATAAATTGGATTTTTTGGAGGGGGCAATTGTAAATTAATTCATTTATTTTACCTTTTAAAAAATAATTTGTAAAACTTTTGGGGGAATAAAATTGGAAAATTTTGGGGGGGTAGTGGCCTCCCTTGCCCCCCCCTTGGGTCCGCCGGTGGTTACAGAATTGGGTCATAACTCATACATGTGTTATTACTTATTAGATAAGTATGCATTTGAACACTATATAGCAGTTTCATATCCCTTAAAGTCTAAACTAACATTCAAAATTTTATTCAAACAAAACGCATAATAATATAATTAAATTATGTATTTTGAAAACACCCTAGCTATCGACGTTATGTACAATTTGTTAGATTATAACATATAATTTAAGTTTGTAATTTCAAAAATAGACCCATAATGATGTGATACTAAATTATATTAAGTTTTTGAACCTTAGAATTATCATAATAATGAAAACATACTCGGATCAATTATGAAATAGTATATATCGATATCTTTTTTTTCCCCACAAAATTAGTAGAAATCAAAACAGAGCCATACCCATGCGAAAAAAATAGATATCATTTTATATTTTTTGACGAAAATAGCCTTAAAAATAAAAAATATTCAGAAGTTTCTAAAAAAACTTAGATCTTGACTTTTTCAACGTGAAACAGATATTCAACAAAAATATTGAACAAATGTCGAACAAAAATAACCAAAAATGCAAGAATCTCGATCGGATAATAAAATATATCTGGTACGACCATCTAACTACTTGAACAATATTTACCGAAACCCCATTGATCAAAAACTAAGGCTCGGATGGTAGAAAGGTTACAAAAGGCCATAATTGCAAGAATTACTGTGTAAAGATTCTGATAAAAAGTAAACATTGCCGCCAAAGTATATGATTCTACAACAACATGTTTTGTTTTACTTCAGTGGGAAGAAAAATATATTGACAGATAAATCAAAGTGTCTCTCATCATGTTTTCAAGATGCATGGTCAAAATTATCACTTAATTGGAAGTCTTCTACTATTATCCACTCATTTATTATTTAATCATAACTTATTAAATTTACAATTAAATAGTTATTTAATTCAATTAATTAAAATAACTAAAATATTAAAATTTACCTTGACTTAATATAAAATATGTGTATCACACGGGTGGACTGCTAGTTATGTGTAATATAAGTAGTTACCATAACAAATTGAAGACACGTGAATTATGAATTATATATCAGTTGTTGGCTTACTGACAACTAGTAATCTACCCCATATACTAAAAAAAAAATGACACATGTGATTATCTCATTAATTTTGGACATTTGTCAATTTTTCATCCTCTCATTTTCACATGACGACTTCACATTTATCTATGTGTCAATCTTATCTACAAATTGAAATGATAACAAATAATCCAAAAACAAGAATTCTATCTACAAAAGCTTTTAAATGTTGTTATCCCAAAAATAAAGGATGGGATTCTATCTACAAAAGCTTTTAAATTTTGTTATCCCAAAAATAAAGGATGCTCACAATTAGTTTGGAAAAGTTTGGACAAATTTAAGAGATAATAATAATAAAAAAATCAATGATTTTATCTACACTATCTTTTAAATCCTGTTATCTTTTAAATTATTACTATATTATATGTATCAAATAAAATGCGAAACAAGTAAGAAAGAAAATAAAAACCGACAAGTTTGTGAGACTAAAATTTTATCACTGGACAAATTCCATGTAACTCACGGGTGCTAGTATATGTATGATAACGAAAACTTGTTTTTGTCAATGTACAAGTGTCACTAATTATTAATAGTTGCAATTTTAAGTTTAAAAAAAAACCTTTATTATGACATAGTACTAACTAATTACACATTATATATGGCATTACACTTATAATTAATAATAAATGTGAAATCCACCCTGGTTACGAATAATTAATTGAAATACGTTACATCTGCGAGATAACGGGATCGTGGTTTGGAGAAAATGTTGCCATTTGATATTTGTCAACTCACAATTTATAGATGTTATATTTTAATGAAAGAAACTAAAAGATTATCATTGTATCTTCAGCCATTTGGGTTTTTTTTCTAGGTATTACATGCATTTAAGTTTTGGGTAATATTATGTTAATTAATTGGTTTTACTCATGAACTCAGTCATATTAAGCATTTGACATTATGATTTTTCTCTTTTATAAAATTAGTACCAGCAATATTAAAGTATTCACGGATTTAATATCAAGTAAAAATTTGATATTAAAAAAATATTAATAGTTATATAATAAACATACAAAAAATATTATCAAGAGATACGAAATGGTTGAAAAGAATAAGAAATTAAAGGCTTTAGTATTTAGCACTGTTCTAAAAATCTCTGCCTAACTCCGATTAGTCCGCGCCTAGGCGTTAGGTCTCCCTTGTCCGCCTACATTATTCTTCCAATTAGGCACCGCTTAACCCCGCTCAGGTCCCGCCTAACTTCGCTCAAGCTCTGCCTAGGCGCTAGGCCCCAGTCTGTCGCCCCAACTAGCGCCTAGTGATTTTTAGAACACATGTATTTAGTAATGACTATTTTGTTGGGGGATAAAACAGTATTGGAAAGAACACTATATAACATCGAAATAGAATCACCGCGCGTCTTGAAGTTTTCGAATCAGAAAATTAAATTGACATAAAAAGTACTAAATTTAGATAAAAGTGTAATAATTAGGGGTGTGCACGGTACGGGATGGTTCGGAGATTTGGAAATCTCCAGAACCGTCCCGAAGTTCAAAGATTCTGAAGATAAATCTCCAGAACCGAACCATAGAAAAAATCTCGTCGAACCGTCGTGCGAAAGTTCGGGACAGTTCGAGACGGAGATTCGGAGATTAGCCATAAATAAAACATACAAATTTGAAAAAAAAATCAATATAAAAATCACCAAACAGATATAATTCTAGAGTTCTAGTCTCTTTTAGCGTAGTCTCAAAATAAAAACTAAAACTATAATAGGTAATACAATCCAAAATTATAAACTTAATAACCTCTATAATATAATAATAGTCTATTATTTAATTGTCCTTCTATTGGCATAGAACAAATATAATTAACTAATAATTTTTATAAATTAACATGAAATAAAAACTTGTATAAATTTATAATCTCAATGTCTCATACTTAATAATTTAACATAATCAAGAAAATTATATTTATAATTTATGTGATGTGGTAAAAAAATTTAAATATGATCTTTTTTATATTGTCACGCCCCAAACGCGACGCGACGACGATCAATCACTTAAACAGAAATAACCCAACGGTCTAAACCAATGATACAAAACTCCAAGTGAAATAGAGTCTAATGCAGCGGAATAAAATACACACAAGTACTAGTTACATCTCAAGGTCTGATGGTATCTGAATACAACCCAATAGATTATCCGAATTTAACTTACAGTCCAAACTGAAATAAAATGAAGCAGTACAATCAACAATAAAAGTAAAAGGAATGTCTCTCCACATCAATGGTAGGGATTCAATCTGTGGTAGGTTCGACGTCTTCAACGTACTCTTCATCTAAAGGTTAGAAAACATGAGGGAGTGAGACAGAAATCTCAGTGGAAGGGGTGATCATGTGCAAGTGTGGCGATATATATAGTTAATGTGAGAAATTTAGTTGTATGAAAATGCGTGAGAGATGATGCATGATTTCACACACAGTCCACAAACGTCGTGATAAATATATTTAAGTAATATACTTATACAGTTTAAGAAAAGCGATTCGTGGTCACGCAGCACTATGGTTCAAGCGATCGGGGAGGATTGCGATCGATGTGTGTAGCGCCAATCCCATGCAAGACAATTAGTGGTTGCGTACTGAAGTGTAGCGCCAACCCATGCATTACAAGTAGCGGTTGCGTACTGAAGTGTAGCGCCAACCAAACGTTCCGTTCAACTCCGGAATCGTGTGGATCAGACAGCGATTCTTTTGTTCTTCCTTGTAACTCCCCGTTCATGATGGTCCAAGACCTGTCACCTTATCGCTCCATAGGCAAAGACAAAATCCACGTTGGAGCTAGCAAGGCTCGAATTCGTCATAATCATGATTATACCTCAAGTACTACAACCCGCTTCCCTTGGACAAACTCCGTCCCTTAGTTGCGGGATTAGGACGATGGGGCCGGAGAGAGGAATAGCAGCCGAGCTGCCCGGTTCCATCCCCGACGTATCCATTCCGACTGTGAGCTCGACACACCAAGTTGACTCAGGCAGGAAATTAAATACACGTTCAGGTAGTCAACCAGGCAGTTGAGTATATTGATTCGGGAAGCATGAAAAGTTTTGAAAATCGCGAGTGGTAATTATTACGTTGGTGGAGTTATTTGGATGAAGATAATTATCGGGAAGATAAGCAATCTTCGATATCTTGAGAGATTAGGTGGAACATAAGTCCGTTATAGATTCGAAATCACAAGACGAGGAAGTCGCCCCACGATTGCGTATTAATCGATCAAGATGATCCGATAATTCAGGGAATTTTGAGAAAATAAAATATTTTAATCAATAAGTAAAGTCAGAGGGTCCAGGGCAGTTTTCTTTAAAAATAAAAATAATTCGAGTTAGGTCCTTGTAAAAAGAAAATTTACAATTAGCCCCGTTTCATAAAAACCAATACTTTTGGGGTTAAAAAATAAATAAATAAATATCCCGACCTTGAAAAATTATGAGGTCAGTTCCTAAATTCTCTAAATTGTTCAAGATTCAGGTTTTAAAAGTTTTGAGGTCGAGTTTTTTTATAAAATTTACACATTGGCCCCAAATTTGTTAAAATTATCATTTCGGGCCCTAAGTTTAAAATAATTGGAACTCACAAACCGGAAGAGATTTTAATGTGATTCCAGTTGAAAATTACCACTAAGGTCAGTGGGATATTGGGACAAAAGCAGTTTTTAAAATAAATAAGTATAGGTCCCTTAACTTTTGAAAATCTAATTTTTGTCCCATTTTGAAATAATCGCCTTTAAGGCTTTTAGGAGTCCAATTGTTATGAAATTTGAACTTTGGGTCCAAAATATAATTGTCATAGTTAAATTAGTATTTCAGGTGCATGGACTGCATAAGTCCTGAAAATTTCATTTTGGTCCTCAATTTTAATCTTTTACGATTTGGTCCCTCAATTTTTATAAAATTACTTTCCAAGCTCTAAGCACTTGGATTTTTGGAATACACTTAAATTATGTTATTTCCAGTCCCTTAAGAGTTAAAATTTCAAATTTTAAAAATAGGGCCTGGTACAGTTTTGAAAATTGCAAAATAGCCCTTAAACTTCTAAAATTTTACAATCTAGTCCTTGGGCTTTTAAAGGTTGATTTTATTTATCTAAAAACTCTTAAAACTTTATTAAAATGTCCAAATATCATTTTTGAACCTGAGTACAGTCCCAAAACTCAAATATTACAGAGGGGTCCCTTAAGTTTTATTTTCTTGCAATTAAGTCCACCAACTTTCTATTTTTGCATTTTAAGTCCAAAAATTGAAATTTAATCAATTATGCTCGACTTTTCCAGGTTATAATTCATACAAAATATAGATTTCAAGAGTCATACACATACATGACCATCTCATACAAGAATTCATCAAATATAATATTAAAGTGTACATGTATGCCTTAATTTTCGATAAATCGCATTTTTGAGCAACACTTGAGAATTTTTCCAACTTGATACAAGAAAATAGCATGCAATACATAATATATATCTCAAGTGCTCAAAATCAAAATACTACATGCATTTTTAAGTAAAACACCTAGAAGTTGAAATGATTTTTTCACCCATCTCGTAGTAGTTTTTCGGGTTGATCTAAAATAGAGTATTCTTCTTGGTATTAACTTCTTGACTCAAACTCCTTAAGGCCAGCCCCTAAGCTCCAAAAATTCATATCCTTGATTCAAAAATTAATTCTTCATGTTGTCAAGAGAAAAATACTAAAACCCCAATTTTCTCACCTTAAAAGTGTGTAGTATTGAATTTCCTCTTCAAACTTGTAGTCAAGTCTAGGTCTCTTAATTCTTCATGAAAAATTCTTCTAGGAGTACCTCAATGAGAAGGGTACAACATGATTAGAAATTGGAGGTATAAGTTTGAAGTTTCAAGGAGCTAAAAATGAAAATGGAAGAAAAATTTCCTCAACTTACTTAGTAATTTTCGGCACCTTAGAGTATTTTTTTGGAAGTGTTTTTGGTGTGTTCTTGTTCAAGGATGAAGTGAAGAAGGTTGCAATGCATGAATGGAAGGAGGAAAAAAATTGGATTCCCCCTAAATCCTAGTGGCCGAAAGTTTGAAGGGATAAGGGAATTGTTTTTCTTTGTTTGTTGTGTAATAATTATGCTAAAATGGATGTTGGGAGATTTTAAACAAAATAGAATGATTCCCCCTATAAATGCTATGGCCAAAAGCATGGTGTAGGAGGAATAAAAAAAATTTGTCTTGTAAATTGTTTATTGAAAAGGAAGTAAATTATTGTTGTAGGAAAAAAAAAGAGCAAATGGAGCAAATTACCCGCTTGGGATAGGTGATAGAGTTTTTTGACATGTAGGATAAAAAACATAGTTTTCTACCCACTTTTGGTGTTCTTTTACCACAATACCCTTGAGGCTTTAAATGCAAGCCTTTAATATGCATTTCTCTCTCTTGAAATTAAATACTCCCAATACATAACATACGTGAACACTCCCTTCATTTTTGCTCTTCATTTTTTCTCTCTCTTCTTCTTCTTCACAAAATATCAAGAAGTTATTTTTGTGGGCTTTCATCAACAAAATCGCACCAAAAAATCGAATAACAAGGTAATGTTCTTCTCCTCCTAATTAGTTAACCTTGTTTAAATCGTTCAAGACCAATATATTTGCAAAATATGTGAAGTGTTTTGTGAAAGGAAAAATTTTCTGCATTTAAGAAACACAATGCACGATATCGTGTCATATAGTAGGCACGATATCGTGCCCTTTATTAGACACGATATATCGTGCCCTTTTAGACACGATATATCGTGCCCTATATATTAGGTAAGATATCGTGCCCCCGTATATTAGACACGATATCATACCTAATATATAGGGCACGATATATCGTGTCTAAAAAAGGGCACGATATATCGTGTCTAATAAAAGGGCACGATATCGTGCCCCAGTACAAAACAGGCGCCTTTTATGTGTTCTTGCATTTATCAATATTTTTTCTTTGTATATAGATGAACTCTCGCTATCTTGTTGTTCGATTTGGTGGTCATTGGGAAGGTTTAGAATATAAAAGTGGTGAAGAAGAAGTTGTACGTATTAAACCGGGCAAAATGAATTATAGTGAAATATTGGAGGAGGTTTATGGTGTTGTTGATGTTGATAGGGCGTATACGATTGTATAATGCATGCTATTGTAGATATTTTGAAACAAACTTGGGAATTTAAAGTTGAAAAACGATGATGGCATTGAAAGCGCATTTGGGAACACCGAGTTACCAGTTGTTTTTGTAACACGAAAAGAAAAACGATGGGTGAGACTAGTTCGCATAATGTATTGGGAGGTCGATCCGAGCATAATCAAGTTGAGAACGCGTTGAAGGTCAACAAGGTGTTGGTGGAAGTTTTATGCAACTAATGGCTAGTCGAATGATTTGTCAACGGTCATTGGGCCTAATTACAACTACATGCAACTTCTTGGTTTTCAACAATACGGTTTACGCAAATCAATCCATATAGTCATGCGGTAAGGCCTAGTGGAGCACCTTTTATGCATATGAACAATGTTCAATTATTGACCATCCGCGTCCACTAGCACCTACAATTAATGTTCCAAATATCAATTATGCGGGACCTAGTATAAGGCAAGCAATGAAGATGGCTATTATCCTGATATGGGTTGTGATATCGATGTTAATTGTGATATCGATCTTTGATGTTGGTTGTGATAATAATGACATTAATTATGGTGCAAACTACGGTCCAAATGATTTTGGTGAGAACTACTGCTTCTTGGTGATGTTGGTGCGGCGTTGAAGCTAATAATCAATTTGAAAATGACCGAAAGAACGTCTTTGAATTTGAGGAATTTTGTGAGTGGAGGCGAGAGCGGAGAGAAGTATTTCGGAAAACCAAAACCAAGATGAAGCGAAATGCGAGGTGCTAACTTACATCCAGATATCCATAGAGACAATATGGGACGAAACAATAGCGCCCACGGGGACGAAGTTGGGTGATTCTGGTACACTCTCGCACCTTTCGCCGGTTCCCGAGGAACTGCTAGGTTGGAAACATCGGTGGGACATTGCGCCAAGGAGCAACATACATGAGCAAAACTGAATTGGATATCGCACTAGGCATGTATCACCTTGAAAATCAAGTCGAGTATCGAGTTGAACGCTCGGATAAGACTCATTTTCATGCAATATGCAAGTATAAACGATACCCTTTTCGAATGCGTGCATATGGAAAGGATGGTATTTGGAGAGTAGGGAAGTTTGACAAGCACCATGGATGTGGGTTAAATTTGAATGACAATGCATGGGTGCATTCTAAAGTAGTAGGTGCGTATTTTGCATCTAGATTACTAGTGGAACATTCTGCGCTCGTGCCAAGAGATATGATAGCGGAGTTGGAATCGCGACATGGGCTTAAAATGAGTTATAATGTTGCGTTGAGTGCAAAGCATCATGCCTTTGGGTTGATATATGGAGATAGCAACAAGTCATTCAATCTAATTCCGGCATACTTACACATGTTGAATTTAACGAATCCCGGATCGATAACTAGATGGAAGTCGGATAATTTTAATAGATTCAAGTACGTGTTTTTTGCTTTGCATGCATCAATCACTGGATTCGAACAATGCCCGACCGATTATTGTGATTGATGGAACACACCTTAAAAGGCAAATACCAGGGGAATATTGTTTATGGCAAGAACAAAAGATGGTAATGAACAGATTTTCCCCTTTCTTTGTTGGAATCGGGGATGTTGAAAAAGCGATTCTTGGACATGGTTTTGAGACAGGTTGAGAGATGCTTATAATTGCCCTCGTGATCTTGTTTGTTTACGATCAAAGACAAGAGTATCATAATGCCATAAAAGCTTGATATAACCGAAGCATCACGTGGGCTTTGCACTTATCATTTGCAGAGTAATTTGGCTCAATACGGTCAACATATAGTAGCAATGTTTAGGAATGCAACATATTCATACCGCCGTGAAGATTATGATAAGTATTTTGAAAACATAAAAGTTGCTAGTGAGAGTGCGTTTAAGAAGTTAGACGTGCGGGGAAAACAGATGGTCTCGAGTTAAGTGTCTGTCGGCGTTATGGGTTCATGACATCAAACTCTCGGTGAGAGCTTCAATAGTCGGTTATTATGGGCGAAAGTTACTGTTTGTTAAATGGCGGCTTGAGTGTGATTGGACTATTATTGAAAAGTGGTTTTATGAACGACGCCCTGCCTTGCTAATGATAAAGATCAAGAGCTAACACTTGAAGCAACCAAAAGATTAAATGATGCAGTTGAGATAGGTCGTAGAATGGATGTACAATGTCTTAGTAATGTGAAGTACAAGGTGAAAGATGGAACAAAGACTTATTTGGTTGACTTATCCTGTTAAAAAGCGTGCGGTATCGAGAATTTGAATATGAATTGATGCCTTGCGCCCATGCATCCGCAACAATTAGGTATAAAGAAATTTAAAATTTGTATCAATATTTTCACATAATTTGTTCAATATTTTCAAATAATTGTTTGTTTATTTGTGCGGGAAGGCGAACCTCAATATCTATTCATTTTTGCCCATTATTATAAAAATGAAAATCTTCAAAAAATGTGAGCGGGTGAAGTTTTACCAGTTCGATCCGAGTGAATGGGTTCTACCACAAGAGGTGCGAGACTTAGTATGCAACCCTCCAAATAACCCGAGACAAGAGGTCATCTAGACAAAGTAGAGTTTATTCATTGTTGAATCATCAAGTAATCGTTCACGTAAGAGTCAAATTTGTTCAAGGTGTGGGGTGTCTTTGGCCAATCAATTGCGTCAAATGCACTATGTCATTGCCGCTCGATGAGCACGAAAGTGCCTCGGTGACACAAAGGTCCTTTGAGACAAGTGCGTAGTAAGAAGAAATGTGGAATATGCCGAGCAGATGATCATACCCATAGAAAATGTCCGAGACGTCCGGATGATGAAAATTAGGCAAAAGTTTATTTCAAATGTAACACTATTTTCTAGAAAAACACACTAAGAGCTGAAACTCAGTAGTCTAAATGTGTTAATCATGTCAGTAGTGCCCTTTATAGTGCGATATATGGCACGATATATCGTGCCAAACATAGGGCACGATATTACGTGCCAACTATATAGGGCACGATATCGTGTCAAATATAGGGCACGATATATCGTGACTTATATAGTTTGCACGATATATCGTGCCCTATATTTGGCACGATATATCGATGCCTATATTTGCCACGATATATCGTGCCAACTATATAAGTCACGACATATCGTGGCAAATATAGGGGCACGATATATCGTGCCAACTATATAAGTCACGATATCGTGCCAACTATATAAGGCACGATATATCGTGCCCTATTATATAAGTGGCACGATATATTATGCCCAATTGTAGTTTTGCTGTTCTGTTTTTGTTGATTTCTTATCTGCTAATTGTAACTCTTTTAATTTAAAGAATTCTTGTTTTTTTAAACAAAATGAATATTTAATTTAAATAACTCAAAATATTTAGAAGATATACAACAATATGTACTACAACTCCCAAGTACTACTATCGATCCTTGTCTTGGTAAACTTGTTGTGCCATATTCTTCCTTATCTCTGGAATCGACTGCTCCACATACTTCCTATTAATCTTCCGTGTGATACAACTAATGATGGAATGTATGGCAAATACACCACAACTAGTGGGGTCGTTCTGTGAAAAACAATCTTTCGGCTCCCTATGGACAAGTTCCCACTCGCGGCGGACAGGCTCCTTACCTAAGGTGGCGTAGAAGCCAGCGCGAATGAGTACACATGGGAGCATGCGACGGAGGGGACGTGTGTCGGCACGCCGATTGGCAAAACTATTATCGTGTATCGGCACGCGTCACAGTCGTACATATGTACTTTGGCTCTCACGTAGATCGCCGCACACCGACAAAATGGCCCGACAAATTCACGATCATGTACACCGGGTGAAAACAAAATCGATAAATAATCAAAAATATTTGAATGAAAAAAATGAATAAACTTGCCAAAAAAAATAATTAAATTCAAGTATACTGCCAGATAAAGACTCCATGGACCAGGATTACCCCATCCGGAGATCCGTCTTTGGACAACCCCGACCAACTCATCCGGCTCTGTCAGGGAGAATCTCTCCATGGTCGTTGGGTCATATCTTGTGTCGCGAGGATCCGTACCATGCATACGACTCCATATGTGCCGTATGGAATCCTACACATTGAAAAATGTTTATAGGTTAACAAGTATCATTTATTAATTTTACACTAAAATGCGAGGCACATAATAAATAATAAACTAACCGAAAATGTCGTAGATACAATCCTATAAGTTCCCACTTGATTCTCATGAGGCACAACCCCAAGAAACTGGGGATCGGACTGTAGTATGGACATATATGCATTTATATGCTGTACAGAAATGAAAGAAATCAATATTAATCGGTAAAATATTCATCAACTAAATAATGCAAAACAAACTTACATCATTTTCCAACTCTATCTTTGGATCCGCCATTTCCTTAAAAAATGATGGCCCAACAAGGCACATAAGCCCCACGTTCCTCCTGCAATTGGACCCTCAAATATTAAGACAGTGGAATATAAGATGTTAATACTAAGACGATAAGACAAATGCAAAAATATTTACATACTCTTCATTAGACTTTAAGAAGCTGGTAAACTCCTTCTCGGATGGGGCTGGCTTGCGAGACCTAGGATCCTGAATGGGCTGCGAATATACCATGACGGGCCGCCTATCCCGAACCTGGATCAAGAAAGTAGGCGGTGAGGGAAAATCTGGAGAGGGCGCTCGTGGACCAGATACCACGAGTGTTGGAGACGGAGCTCGAATAGGAGACGGCAATGGCCTCGGAATCGTGACTGACACTCGTGGTCGCGGAGAATGTGATAACACGGGCATAATAGGAGTCGACAATGGCGGAAGAGAAGTCGACAATGTCGGATGAGGAGGAAGAGTCGACATGGCCGGAGGAAGAGGAAGAGTCATCACTACCAGATGAGGGGGAGGAGTCGACATGGCCGGAGGAGGAGGAAGAGTCGTCACCTCTGGGAGGAGGAGGAGTCGACATGGCGGGGAGGAGGAGGAAGAGTCACCACTACCGGGAGGAGGGAGAGGAGTCGACCTGGCCAGAGGAGGAGGAGGATGAGGAAGAATCACTCGCTTGAAGGAAGAGTCGATCTTTGGGAGGAAGAGTCGATCTTTGCCCAAGAAGGAGGAGTCGATCTTTTAGGATGAGGTGTCTGCTTTGTGATGAGCTCGGATATCTCGATCGCCATGCACGAAGTCATTATCTTGATCAAGGTATGGGAATAGACGCCTAATCTCCTCCGAACAAGGTGCGGAACCCGACCTATCTCGATCAAGCGTCGTCCCAGCGAGAACCCTGCGAGATGACGAGTCTAACCGAGAAAGCGGCATCATCGACTCGTGTCTCCAATCGAGCAAACCGCTCTCTGTGCATCTCTCGAATCGGGTAATCTCTGCATAACACCCACATCGGTGCGGCATATCATGTCGCAACTCACGAGATGGATCATCACGAGTATCCTGACGGATGATGGATCATCGCGCGCATACTCGTCGTGGACAGATGGATCAACACGTGCATCTGCCTGCCCAGCTGATGCGTCATATGTCCGGCCATCTGTCCTAGGCCGCTTCTCCGGCCTATGAATTGTAGGAATAGCAGTGCCGGCCTCTAAAACGGGTCTACCTCTCCTCCCCTGCCCTCTATCTCTCGCCTTTGTTAAGCGACCACCTCCGCCGCGCGATAGGGGTTGGGGCTGTCGAATCCGACACTCCTCTTTGCCAATAGGGGTTGGGGGTCGAATCATGTACTCGTACCTCTGCTCTGCTCTCTGCCCCTCCCAACGGCGCTTAAAAACCTAAGTTCTCCTCGGGATGAGCGAGGAGGACCTAACAAAATAAGCTGGATCATCGACTCCCTCTATATATATATCTGCTTTGGAGCTCCTCCTCGGTCGGATCAATATCTCATGACACACTAAAGCCCTGTAAATAATATAAATAAATTAATAAAAAAATAAATTAATTATTAAATAATAAGTAAACACTGTTAATACATACCGTGTCAAAGAAAAATCTGTCATGTCAATAGCGGTCTTGAAAACCTCCAACGAAACGCACCAGGCAAGCGGGTGTCGGATACTCGAGTCGCCCGAGGCATTACCCGGCGAGGTATCGCCTCGAATGCCCAAATCTGTGAGAACATTGATAAGTATGAAAAATAAGATTTTTAAATATTTAAAAACTAAGTACAAATATAAATAAAATAAAAACATATACGTACCCGGCCAAGTAAGACATAAGTGGCCCCATAAAAATGATAAGAAGGTGGCCGATATCTAGGTGGAACGTCCTTAGTATATCGGCCAGGTGGCGTAACATCATGCAGTGCGAATATAATGCATCAATATCGAAAGGAGTATTTCCCCTAAGGAACGCCTCCACTGTGCATCGTCCTCGATCAAAACCACAACCAACGGTCCTCTTCATGCGATCTCGTCGGCCATCAAAACACAAAAGATTATCATGTAAAAGGCAAATAACACCTTCGCCACCTTCAGGGCATCGCCTGGTGAGTCACGGAAGGTGCCAGCGAAAAATAAATCGCGTAAATGCGCGGTGGTAACACGATCACCCCTAGGCAATACCATCTATATATACCGGTCTCGGGTACCTCAAAATCACCGTTAGGGTCAAATGTGGACCACGAAAATCGCAATCCCGATATCATAGCAAAATCACGCCGAGAGAATCGATGAGTCGCTCTCCGGCGTGGGGCCAACACTCGATTCCGGAGCGTCGCACACGCACGCGCCTCCATCGCAACTAATGCATGCGGTGTCGCATTACAAGCGCTCTGTCATACCCAAAATCCATAAAATATTCGAAAGCCGAGTATGCCTAAAGCGACTATATAAATCAAAGATCGATCTCCAAAGAACTCATCTCTCGATGGTCGAATAATATTCGATCGAGCGTATCCCGCGATGTGGGCCTCTCTCGATGATATGAGGTCTCTTCCATTATGGACCGACCTACAACAATTAATAAATTCCAATTTATTAAGATGAATTGTTGAAAAATTGCGGAAAGCGTAGTGAAAAAAAAGCATGTGGGACAATATGGATATGGATATCTAGGCACGATATAGGCAAAGAATACATGAAAAGAATACAAAAAAATCTGGGCACGATATCGTGCAAGATTTACCTATGGCTCGATATCGTGCCCAATGTACCTAGGGTTGAGCACGCTATAGTTCAATTTATAACTAGGGCACGATATCGTGCCCATTTATATTTCTAGGCACGATATCGCGTGCCGTTATACCAGATGCGATATGGCACGATATCGCACCCAATTATAACAAGGCGCGATATCGTGCGCTTCATCTTCTACATCAAATCGCGCACACGACGGCCGCTACACCAAGTCACCAACATCCAACGATAACCCAACACACAAATTTATCAAACTTATTCACAAATTTATCCAACAATAACTTGATTGATAAACCCTAAACACCAAAATCGAACACTAAAAATCCTAAATCAATGAACCTAACATAAATAGAGTTGAAAACTTAAAACCCAAAATCGCGATTGATATGCTTTTGTTCGGAAGGCGCTTACGGGCGGCGGAGGATGGTGCGGAGCGGCGATTTAAGCGGCGGTGGGAGTGGGCGGAGCGGCGACGGAAGCGGCGGCGGAGGTGGGAGGTGGGCGGTCGGCGTCGATCAAGACGATTGAGTCCATGTTCTTCTCTTATTGGGCACGAAATGGGGGGTTGGTTCTTCTTCTTCTTGTAGTCGCACGAAATGGGGGCCTTTTTTTTTCTTTTTTTGTTTTTTTTGTTGGGGCACGAAATGGGGATGGGTTTGGACGTTTGGTTTCTTATTTGTTTTATACGGTTTCTTATACGGTTTTGAATGGTATAATAATGATTTAAATTTCAAAATTCAAAAATACCAACTTAAAGGAGGGATAATTTGGTCAATTTGGGTAGAAAAGAAGTTTTTTTATCTTATTGGGTAGAAAAGAGTATCAACTATCCATAGTGGGTACTTTAAAAATTCTCCCAAAAAAAAATAGTATTATTTCCCCAAAAATTTTGCTATGGCCGAAAATGCTTCAAGTAGGAGGATAATTTTATTCTTTTTTTTTATCTTGTAATGAGAGACAATGGTTGGTCAAGATGATGTGTAAAAAAAAGAAAAAGAAATAGGAGAACATGTGATGTTTGGTGAAAGATAAATAAAAGATGGAGAAAGTGAGGGTAGTTGAACAATTATGTTGAATAGAATAAATAAGGTGGAAAAATTAAGTATAAAATATTGGGATAAAATTTTTAGCAAGTTGACTTGCATTTTGTCACTTGGCCGTCCACTTCCAAGGATTTGTTCTCACATTTTCCATTTTTTTTCCCCCAAGATTGGTGATATTTTGTGTAGGTTATCAAGTTCCAAAATTCACATCTCAATCCCACAATCACTTATCAATTCCATAATCACTTATGTAATGAGTCATCTAAGTTATAAGGTGTCCAATAATTCCCAAGTATTGTATCATCACTTAAAATCTAAGGTACCAAATAAAATTTAAAATCAATAGTACTAGTAAAAAAAATATCAATCAAGTAATTAATTAAATTATACAATTATTTTGAAATATATAAATTTTAATTTTGAAATTTTAAAATAAAATAAATATATTATGCTAAAAAAAATTATTAGCTAGTCACTCAAGAACAAGTTGAACCGGTTAAAAGCCGGCGTTAAAAGTCGAAAGAAATCTATAATGGTTAAAGAAGTGAAAATAAGTATCATTAACAAACACCATAAAATAAAAATGATTCCAAGTATAAAATAGTTAAATCAAGTAATAAGTAAGTTGCCAAAATCAAGTATGAGACACTTGTTATTTCAATATAAAAGTTGGATTTTCATATAAGGTAAACCCCAAGTACTATTATTTCAAAAATATAATGTTTACTAAATGATTTTTCAAGACAAATGTATTGTATTTTTAAAAGACTAATTTAGTAGTAGATAGTTTTCAAAGATCATTAAGATGAAATAGATAACCGATGCTAAATCTATCAAAATAATTCGAATCACAAAATAAATAGTAGATATAAGAATAAATTATCGGATTATTTAAAAATTGTATCGGAATAAGAAAGTAATACCCGCGATCGTGTCATCTACAGTTGAAAAATCCGGGGCTTTCACATATATTGTTATAATATGGAACTATTATTTGTTTCTCTTTTAAGTGCAATTTACTAATCATTTAACTATTTTCAATTTCAAATAATTTACTCTATTATTAATATCAAAGTTTTCTTAAAATTCGTAATAGTTGCAGTATTATTGTTTTTTCAAAAATATGTTTTATATTCAATTTAATTTCAAAATAGTTTGTAGTTAATTCAATATCAAAATAAAAACAGCATAGAAATAATGTATATGTATTTATATAAAATCTTTAAAATCGGTTCTAGCTTCGGGTCCTCGGTTCGAAGTGGTTCGGTATGGTATTCGGTACTGGTATTTGAAAAATCTCCAGACCCGGACCATAAATATTTTTGGTATGGTATGGTTCGGGGAAAGTCAAAAAGTCAACATATATTTTCGGTTCGGAGATCTTTCGGTCCGGATATCGATTCGATTTCGGTAATCTCCGAGTCCCATGCACTGTGATCTAGTAATAATGAATGAGTCGTAAAATACATGTAATTTTTATGTATGTAATATTATTATTAACATATATACATTGAAAATGATATTTTTAATAAATAATATGCATTAATTTAATCCAAGGGCGTACTAACTTTTATAGCTTAGGCTCATCAAAGCTATTATCCAAATACACAAACAACCAAAACCATAAATACAACAGAAGTCCACAAATTAATAACATACAATTGCAATATAGTTGAAAGTAACCGATCTTTACAAAATAAAAAATGGTTACGTAAGTTTTTCAAAAGGAAAGTGCTAGTTTGAGTCAATCCTGATCTGAAAGGCGCTATCAAGTCATGAGATTATAATATACTTTGTTTATTCCAAATAAAAAAAATTGCTTCTTAAAGTCTAGTGTTTACAAAGAGGTAGCAGCAACACTGTTTACAAAGAACTTTTTTTTAAACTTTAATTTAAATGTGATAATTCATTTATTTTTTGTGCTATCGCTATGATAAATAATAAAATATAAATATACAATAAACAGAACAGACATACAAGTGATTTACATGTAAAATTTTGAACTAAGACAAAGTGTTCCTCTGTTTTTCGTTTAAAATTATATCTCGCCATTTCATAATTCAAAATTTCGAAACCATCTTTGATACATTTTCACCGTAAGTATTACATTTCGACTGGTGGCGTTATGAACCATCTCACCCGGTGTTGTTTCAGTCAAAGAAAAATATGAATTTTAAGTGATTTATTACTTTTACGGAAGCATGTTGGACCTGATATGGTCGTAATGGGCAATATTTGTTTTTTCAAAGAATTAGTTTGACATCAGATAACTTAGAGTTGTGAGGTCTTTAAAATTAGAATAATGTGTTACCAGGTGAGCTCGCGTCCTGAGAATGTTTCAAGATTACGAAAGACAAAGTTTTATGCGAAAGAAAGTTTTAAGCAATGAAAGAAAAGTTTTAAGCAAGGTAAACGTAAAGTCTTTTTAAGTTAAATGTTAAGATATTGTATTAGGCATGTATCCATGCATGATATTACTTGTTGAGGTTCTTTAAGCTCATTCCACGAATGTTAAATTTTTCAGATGAAAATGCAGAATGGGAAGGAGATGGTCGGGCACAGTGACTCAGGGAACCCATGTTAGTGGAACTCTTTTATTTTCAAAGTTTGGCTTTTTAGTTTATTAAATATTGAATGTCGTTTTATTTTCAGTATGAATATTTTTGGACAAATAATTATTTCAGTTATTAGCATTTAATTCCGCTGCAATGTTTCGAATGAAGTAAACGTTTTTACTATTCCACATTTTTAGACATTCTTTAAATTGTTTCTATTTATTTATTATTTTTCGCATTAAAATTCAAGTAAACTAGAAAGGACGCTACAACTAATTTATCAAAATAAACCCAGATTTCATAAAATATGAGAACCTTTATTTTATGTCACCTATTTTGTTCGTGGCGTTTTAACGCTCTTGATCCAATCTTCATTTAGAGATAATGGGGGATCATGTCAAATTTCTAGTCAATAAACTCAATAGGGATACTTCTGGAAACACTACAAGAAAATTGTTGATAGACATCACCAAAAAGACACCGATTTTAAGATTTTTCTGGTGTCTTTTCCACTATAACTGCGGTTTTCGATGAAATCGGAATCTAACTGGTGATGTCTTTTAATAATAAACAGCGGTTTCCTAGAATCGGTGTCTATTATAAAAAAAAATCCCAAAATCAACACCGGTTGTGTAGACCCGGTTATTACACCGGTCTACACAACCAGTGTCATTTACATATTTTATGTAAGCTCTTAATTAATTATAGGTGTTAGTCTAATTTTATTTTTGAAAGGAACCAAACCTCTCATACGTCTTTCCCTTCCGCCACTGCATTTCCCTTCCGCCGTTCGCGCCGCTCCCCTCCGCAAAAGATTGCCGCTCTAAGTACCCCGTACGAAGTGTCTCATTCTCTTCCGCCACCATCTTCAACCTCTCGCGCCTCGTTCACACCCGTTCCAATAGTGCCGCCGTTCACCGCCGTTATATAGCCGGAAAATCAACGTTTAGGTATTATAGCTTTATTTTATTCAGTCTAGCTTTCGATTTAGGGTTTAAATCCAATTTTGTTGTGATTCAAATTCGATTTAGGCTTTTACTTTTTGAACTAGGGTTTGCGTTTTCACCGCCGTTATTACATTGAGTTCCAAATAATATAACGGGAAAAAATGGAGTAAATAGGTGCGTCTGAAGATATGAAAAAATTGCAGGAAAACATCGTGCGTATTCATTCAATATTGGTGGTATTTGTTTAATCTCTATCATCTCCAGGGATTACAAATCTTGGTGGTCTTGTTAGTTCTTCTTGATCCTGCTATTCAAAATCTTGGTTCCGGCCTTCTTGTCTTAGGGTTAGAGCTCTAGGGTTCTTGATGTTGGTAGTTTTAGTTTTACTGGTGTGATTTTGTAGGGAGGTTGAAGGGTTTAATCCTGCGGCAGTCTGTAGTTCTCAATATTGTAGGGAATTATGGTTCAACTTTTCTTGTTCTCCTTTGTTGTAGGGATTAAGGTTTAGAGTTTTCAATCCTGGTGGTCTTTTTAGTTTTCTTGATCTTTATTCGGTAGCTATTTCTGTATTCTTCTCGTGCCAAGCATGCTTATCTTTGACTGTAGAATTGGGGGTAATTCGTTTATGGCAGAGCATTTTTGAATCTGTAAGGGAAACTTTCATTTGTGCTTTGATGTTTTTACGTTGGTTCGGCAGGAGGAAATGGGAAATATACGTTGGCATCTCTATTATCTGCAGTCAAAGCAATATTAATAATAAGAAAGCATGAAGCTATAGCTTATGTCTTGTATCTGAAGTTCAGTACCTCCAATATTTTTGTACCATTTAGCAATTGAAATGTTGGTCAAAAAATCAACTATCATCTCGTATGAAAGCATGAAGCTGTAGAAATATTTTTTCATTATTTTCGAGTTTAGGGACCTTAGATTTATCCTCGTCTATTAACGCCCTTTACGCATTCGATTCGTGATTCAGAGCCCAGAGGCGATGGACGATAGCTGCGCGGTTTGTGCGGAAAGCTTGGATTGGGTCGCGTACGGTGCCTGCGGCCACAAAGATGTTTGCTCTACTTGCGTTGCTCGCCTCCGATTCATCTGCGATGATAATTGCTGTTGTATTTGCATGATGGAATCCGACGTTTTCGTCACCAAGGTTCGTTTTCCTGCTATTCTAGATTATTTCAATCTGTTCGATCTTGCGATCCTATGCCAATGACCTTGTTAATATTGTAAATCTGGAGTTTCCTTTTGAAGTTAACATTGAATACGTGTGCTCTTTAATTAGTTACAGTTTGTCTGGAGAGATTTGAAAGTATAAGCTATAGAGTTTGGGAATTTGAGTTTGTTAGTTTACTGATTATTTTCTATTTTTCTTTGCTGCACTCAGGCTTTGGGAGATTATACCTTTGTTATTAATTTTTCTTTGCTTTCTTTATTAATTTAAGGAAAAAAGGTGTGACATTGCTTTCTTTGCTCTCCCATACTTTTGTTATTAATTTAATCTTTTGTTTTTCTGGTTCTAGTTTTATCTCTTTTAGGGAAGAGTTGTGATGTAGATATTTCATGTTCTATCATCTTTGATATTATATTTCTGCTTAGGAGGTTTTTGAGAAGGTTTAGATGACTATGTTATTAAGGTTATATGCTGATTGATACCTGACTTTGGACTTCTAAATATTTTGAAATGAGCAGAATAGATAAGCAGATGCATAAGGCTAAGAAAGACATCCTTATGATTAGCTTGTGAATCTGGGACTTATTTATTTTTGAGATGCACATTCTTTGATTCAAGTGCAAAATGTATTTTACTGATGGTCTTTTGGGTTCATGTAGTCTCATTTCACTGATAACTTGCCAGTAGTTTGGGACTTGCCTTTTCAGTTATAGAATGAAGGTTCAGTTTCTTGAAAGGTTTGGTCAGTACACCATAACACATAACAATTCGGTTGAAACATTTGTTATAAACTGGCCTTTTATGTATTGGGATGGATGGCGTGTCAACCAATATAACAGAGTAAGGCGAATAATAAGGTCATATTTCATAGTGATTCTTTACTTGAAGTGTTTGGATGGATGGCATGTCAACCAATATTTCATGGTCAGCAAAAGCAATGTTTCAAAATGGCAAGGTGGTATTGTAAATTCATAGGAATTGCAAATTTTTGTAATTATCCCTAGAGTTAATTTATCAGATTTCTTGATGTCTGCATGGGAGATAGAGGCTGCCAATTTTAGTGGATTGTGCTTCACTAATATCTTGAAATTGTTTAAAATGCTATATTATTTGTTATGAGTATTGAGTTTCAACTTTTGTAACACTATGTTTTGTGTGGCAGCATTATTGGTGATGAAACTCTCTTGGAAATACTTAAATCTGTCAATAATATTGGTTGTGCTGGATGAAGCATACCTTGAATTTTCAGGAAATGATTCTAGGATGAGATGGGTGAAGAAGTTTGAGAATCTAATCGTGCTTCATACATTCACCAAAAGAGCTGGTATTTTTACTTTCTTCCTTCGAAGAGCTAATGAATATTACAAAACTAGAATATTACAAAAATCTAATCGTATACTTCTTCATTGGGGTTTGCCATTCAGGTTGAAACATTGCCACTTAAATGTCTTTTTTTTTCCCAGATAGAAAAATATAAAGTCCTATATTAGAAAACATACATGCAAAATTCAAATTTCAGGGTGTCATTAAAACATATCCAAATTCAAATGCATATACTAGATTTAAAATATTTACTCATGTGAGGCAAAACGTTAAAGTAATTAATCACATACAATAAATGAAAACAATACAATTCACGAAACAATTTGATTTCATCAAATAATCTATGTCACCCAAAGTGCATTCTCAACTGCAATCTAAAGCCAGAAACATAAATACGATATTGCACATGCATAATTAAACTGAATTTAAAACTTACCATATAGTGGAGGGAGATGCTCAAAGCGCGACTCAGAACCAATGGCTCGTTTACTTTAAACTTATCGTAAATTAAATCATTTTAAAGTCTACAAAACCAATTTTAAAAAGCCTCGGCTCTGATACCACTAAATGTAGCGCCCTTTCTAGCTTACTTGAATTTTGATGCGAAAAATAATAAATAAATAGAAATAATTTAAAGAATGTCTAAAAATATGGAATAGTAAAAACTTTTACTTCATTCGAAACATTGCAGCGGAATTAAATGCTAATAACTGAAATAATTATTTGTCCAAAAATATTCATACTAAAAAAAATGACATTCAACATTTAATAAACTAAAAAGTCAAACTTTGAAAATAAAGAATTCCGCTGACATGGGTTCCCCGAGTCACTATGCCCGGCCATCTCCTTCCCCTTCTGCATTCTCATCTGAAAATTAACATTTATGGAATGAGCTTAAAGAAATTCAATAAGTAATCTCATGCATGGATGCATGTCTAATGCAATATCTTAACATTTAACTTAAAAAGACTTTACGTTTACCTTGCTTAATTTTTTTTTCATTGCTTAAAACTTTCTTTCGCATAAAACTTTGTCTTTCGTTATCTTGAAATATTCTTAGAACGCGAGCTCACTTGGTAATATATTGTTTTAATCATTGTCGCAGTGGCCCTTGTTAGTTGGAACCCAATTAACATTTTGCCCGAAGGCCATTTCCATTCGTTTTGCCCGAATGCCTTTTTCCTTGAACATTAACATTAGCCGCAAGCGGCACATTGTCGGAACGCCGGTCCCCCGCGCCCATTTCCCACTCACTCCAGCATCATAGAATAATGTGCACCCATTTCTTTACAAATTTTTACAATTATAGATCTTAAAATTTGCATGCTCGTGAAACGCTATGAACATACATTAACATGATGCATGAATTTAAGTGATGCAATATTTTGTTAAATATGAAAGTAAACATAAAGGACATAAACATAGTAATTAAATCCGATTAGATCAAACAATCACATATAAAGCAAATTCATGTTTGACCTAAAAACTATACAAAAGCTCAAATAATCTATATTCTAGAAAGTAACTTCAAGAATGTTTTCGCAAAATATATAAAATATCATTTTAATCCAACTAATAGAAAATTATATTGAATTATATCTTTTGTTGAGATGATTCTATTAGAAGAATTGTAGCAATTAGATTAAATAAATCACAATCATCAATTAGAAAGATGCCTAAGTATAAATAAGAGTGGCAAAACTTAGGGGAGAACATTATATTCGATTAATTAGTGAAACACTTTACATTACATGATTCAAAACAATTTAGGGAAAAACCCTACATTCAGTTAGTTAGGAAAAACCATGTATCCAATTAGTAATCATATGCTCAACTAATTAGGGAAACCTTACGTTCAATTAATTAGTGAACTCATAGCCTAGATTTGAATATGCTTGGGGAAAAGTCCCTATATTCAATTGCTCAAACTTCTTTAGGGAAAAACTCTACATTTAAATAATTAAGGGAAAACCCTACATTCAATTATTATTCAAAACTATTTAGGGTAAACCCTACATTCAATTAGTGAGGGAAAAATCATTCACTCACACAATCCAGAGTATTTGGTGGTAAGCCAATTTATCATATCAACACATAAATTCTTATCACATGAGACAACAAGCCAATTTATCACATCAACACATAAATTCTCTTATCACATAATATCCTAATCTATTAGGATAAGGATACCACACTCAAAATTAGCATAATAAAAATCATCTGACAATGATACAAACTTAATCCATCTCAAAACTAAAGAGATTACTTGCTCTGATTAACTTATGGGTAATAAAAATCTTTTGCAGACCTCTTTCGAATCAATCGCGTTGGGAAGTCACCTCTCTTTCTTCTATTTTCTCTTTTCTTTTCTCTTTCTACGTATAGATGTCTTCTACGTGTGTTTCCAATGTGTGTGTTTTACGTGTCTTTTATTTATGTTTTAACCTACTCCCATTTAGACTAGATTTTGGATACATGGATTTATTTATTAATTCATTAATAACAAAAAGGACTTGTGGGCCTGACTTAATACTCTACTAATTAAAGGTCCAACTATTCGTATAAAGCCCAAATAAAATAAATTCACAGTCCAATTAAAAGGACTTTTTTATTATCCGTAATTTAACAAATTAACTATCCAGAAAAATAATTAATAAATTCCTAATTCTCCATTATTATTCCATAAAATAAAAAAATAACATGATTAATAAAATTCTTATTAAGGCATAAAAATTCGGGTCGTTACATTAGCTATGTGGTGTTAGGATTAAAATTGCTAATTCCTAAAGGTTGTAGGACTATAATTGCTAACTTTAGAAAGATAAAGGACCAAAAATGATATTCAGCAATAAGAGCAAAATTGTCCAGGACCAAAACTGCAACTTTAATAATTAGACTAAAATTGTTACTGTCCAAAAGATACAGGTCTAAATTGCAATATACCCAACAGACATATAAATGATTTACATGTAAAATTATGAACTAAGACGAAGTGTTCTTCTGTTTTTCGTATAAAATTTTTATCTCCACCATTTCACAATTCAAAATTCTGAAATCATGTCAACACGTTTTCACCGTAAATTATATCATACATGGGGATACTAATACAACTACTAAAAGGGATCTAAGTTATTCTTAATATGTCATGAAAAATCCCTAATATTCTCTAAACCAATCGTGATCGAGAGCGGCTTTTGCTGATATTCTCTTGTGTGGATCATACGCCAAAAGTTTTTCGAGCAGATCAAATCCAGGTTCTGTAAGCAATGGGGCTCCAGAAGAATCATAAGCATCAACAGCAAACTTCAATCGAATCGATCATTTATACGGTTGTTTAGCAAACCGAAATATCTTGCTTCGGCAAATTCGAAAATCCAGGCCAAGAAACATCATCAGGTGTGCCAAGAATAGTAAATATACTGCCGACTTGGTGAAGTTCAGACGTCCCTCTAAAAAGCACTTGTTTCAACAACAATTCTGCCATTATACAACCTACTGACCACATGTCGATCGCACATGAATACTCTTCCGCTCCAAGAAGCAACTCGGGGGCTCTATACCACATAGTTACTAAGCCAGGAGTATACGATCCAGACGCCTTCCCATAAAAGCAGCGCGACAAACCAAAATCACAGATTTTCAGTTGACCCTTACTATCATCGATGAGAATGTTTGAGGGCTTTAGATCTCTATGCATCACCCCGTTCTCATGAAGAAACGCGATGCCCTCTAACAGTTGTTTCATCATCATTTTAACCTCTCTCAGGGTGAAAGGGTTATTACTACTCTTCTTTAAGTCCATCGACTTTTTGAGATCGTTCGGCAAATACTCCATCACCACAAAAACAAGGCCATTATCCTCCACAACGGCTTCCTTGAATTCGACGATGGAAGGATGAGGAGGAAGGGAGTTGAGAATACTGATTTCTCTGCGTGTAGATTGAGACATTAATCCATGAAACTCCTGTTTGACCGCCACGAATCGGCCGGTTTTCTTATCCAAAGCGTTGTACACAATCCCATAAGAACCTTGATTTATCACGGTCAGATGCCCATATCGACCCATCTTCTTTCTCCCAAATAACGATGACCTACATTGAGAACCATGAGAATCATTGTTGAGTACTTTATCAACGTACAAGGGATATTGATCATCACCATTATTGAAATAAGAACATTGAAGTCCCCGATCTAGTGCGTCCATGCTCAGAAAGTACTAATAATTTCTCGATCAGATGAGAAAATAATTACGGTATGTGTATGTATGGTATACTTCTTTTTTTATAATGAGGTGCTGGTTGAGCTATACTAATACTACATGAATGAGAACTCCTTACATGACTATACTAGGAAATTAAGAGTTTAAAGTAAGTCCATTCCTTATGGTAATTATAATATGATAAAACTTTCCAAATATATAAATACGCGTTACTCCTTTGGTGTATTTTAATTTGATTTAAAAAAATTCTTTGGTGTATTTAATTTTAAAAGATAACGTTATATAATTATGTTAATGTTTGATATGTAAAACAAGATTTAAATTAATTAATTATGATATACTTTTTCTTATTTTATTTAATTCACATTTAATATCTAATTTCAATTTCAAAAAAATTTAATTTTCACATGAAGAAGTAAAGATTAAGTGACCACCAATTAATGAATTAACTTATGTACATAGAAATAGATATTTCCTTCTCCTAATTGATCTCATAAATAAAGTTTCCTAATACAACAACAACATTAATTAATTAATACCGCCGCGTTCTTTGATATCAGAACAATATTGCAAATTTGGAATTTGATTTAACAAAGTTTTAATATACTTTTTCTTAGTTTATTAGAATAATTTTATTATTTATCTTGTGATTTATTTGATTTTTCATCTCAACAATGGAATTTGTATTAAAAAAATATCAAATTAACTCGGTCCAAGTCCTATATGATTAAATCAAATCATATAAATGTCCACACTAAAAATGTCTCTATATTAGGGTCCACATAAGATGGTCACAATTGATAATATTTTGGGCCGCATTAATGATGTTTTAATTACAGATGTCATATTTTAATTAATTTCATCACAAACTTAATTTTAGTTTATTATCCATAATTTTAATTCTCTTGTTTATAACATTTATATATTAAGATTGTGGTTACATCAAATAAACCAGGTGTTTTTATATAATGTTCATGAAAATGCTAAAATAAGCACACATTTTCGAAACTAAATGTGCTCTTTATTAATAAGATCAGATTTTTTGTAAGAAAGTATGTCATTTTAAGACGTTGATGAAGACATGTGGCATGATCTGAAAATGTGTGGATCATCCATTATCCAGTCTAAGACGTGCGAAAATGTGGGCTTCAATATTTTAGACCAAGCATCATTTAATTCTGGTGGGCTTTTTCTTGGCAATAAAATGGATCAGAAAATTAATGATTTTATTGTTGGATGTTGACGTGAATCGTAGCAACAAACGTGCATACGATCCAAACAACAATATGTTGTTAATCCAAGATTTTCACTAGTTCGGTTAAAGATGGTGAAACCTCGACCCACTGCTTAGCAAAACAAGAACCTTGGTATGCGAAGACGCCACAAACAATTATGGATTATTGTCTGATAAGTCGATAATTGCAACAAGAAGCTTGAATCTTGAAGCACTTGGAAAAAACTCAAGTTTGAGAGTAAAAATATATATGAATTCAATTGATTAACTAATGAAAAAGAACAAGTGTTAACCCTTATATAGGGTCCAAAAACCTAAACCAACTAGGAAACAACTTAAAATCGAAAAGAAAACAAAAACAGACTGAAAACCCAAAAACGCGGACATGAAGCAAGTCGCAAGAGTGCCCATACGGGAAACCACACGGTTGTGTGGTTTGCCCACACGGTCGTGTAATTTGCACACGGGCTCCCCATGTGAAATGCTCTCTGTTCTCGACCTTGTGACCATCCGCACGGTCGTGTGACTTTTTCCTTGGCCATGTGATGTGATCCGACGTTCCGTTTTGACCTCTTCTCGTTCGAACTCGAAATAACAATTTAACACCCGACCCTAAAGGTTTATTTGGGCTCCAAAACATAAAAATGACTCAAAACAACTCAACTAACTACGATAAAAGAATACAAGACACTATTGAGAACTTGATTACAAAGTCTTCAAGATGCAAAATGACTTGTATCCTTGTTGTGGCATCCTTCACTTGCTCAGTCTAAGGCGGTCTCATGAACGTTGATGATGCGAATCAACTAGACCACCTGAACATCTTCTTCCCTTGGTAACACTCTCACAGTCTCTGCTTGAATAACTTGAATCAGCCCATTGAGTGCTTCTTTAAATCTTCTTGCTCAAGCCCTCGTCATCGGACCAACTGGCACTGTTACCGAATCTTTCGTCCATGGATTCTCATCAGATGTCATTTTCATACAATGGGCCCTTTTTTTTTTAATTTTTTGACTAATCAAACTTCATCAAGCAGCATTTAATATGTAGATTAATTTAACGAAAATTAATCCAAAATTAATTTTTACACACTGATTGGGCATTAAAAATAGTTTTTTATGAATTGTGTTTATTTAATTGTATTTTGTATATTAAATTTCAGTTATTTTAATATATGATATTTAAAAAATAATAGTCTTTTTCAAAATGAGTTTAAATTATATTCTTATAAAAATAATTTTCTTTTTCAAAATGAGTTTAAATTATATTCATATACACATTTTTTTAATTATTTTTGCTATTTGTAATGAAATATTGAAAATTGTTAAATCCAAGTTTGTTATATTTGAATTTTTATAATGCAATTTCATACAATAGCTCTGAACAAATAATAATTTGTTAAGATTCAAATTAAAATGATAATAGATAATATGCAGTATATATCTAGATTTTAATATACAAAAGAGTAAATGGAATTATTTTTTTATATATCAACCCCCAAAGAATCCAGTTTTTAGTCATAGCCAATTATATGTTGCAGTTTCACGAGTCACCCGTAAGGGTTTAAAAATACTAGTCTGTGGTGAAGATGAATCAGAAAATAAACAAACGAACAATGTGGTTAAAAGAAGTATTCCAAAATTTGTAATTTTAAATATAATGCTTTAATTTGCTTAATTTTTTGAAATCTTTTTATATATAGTCTTACATTCCATTAATATTGCATTTGTTATATCCGTCTAATTTATAAATGATCCAACACAACACATCATAAATGATCCAACACAACACAACTCATATGATACGCCAACACATGCCCCGTGCATTGCAAGGGTAAAAAACTAGTTATACTAAAATGTGAGTTTTTATCTACTTTTGACGGTAGTTGTTAATTTATTATATTTACGAAAGGTTAATTGGTTGTTATTAGATTTATTAATGATTAATATTAGTGTGATCTAATGATATATGTAATCATTTTTTTGTCAAAAAAGATATGTGTGATCATTTTCTTCTTCTTTTTTTTTTTTTTTTTTTGTCAATTCACTTTGATTGGAGAAAGGGTTCTAAAAGTTATATAATATGCCACACCAATATCATACATCAAATTATATATCGTTTACTTCTATGATTTTATTATGTTCAAACAAGCTTAGCCAAATGCCCTATTGGCTCTTGGTATATATCATTCTCTTATCACAAGATATATAAACATATATATAGAACTTATATAAGGCCGAGACAGACAGAAATTCATTCTTGATCAAAGAAAGTTAGCTTTGATCAGTGACAGGAAATTTTACTAGAGTGCATAAGGATGGGAATAATTAAAAGAAAAACAATTGGAAATTATGAATATTGTAATTAGCACAAGTATATATACACACTTCTGTAAATATATGTTCTAGCTTTGATTAACAACATGAAAAGTTCGTTCTTTGAATAAAAGAAAGTTATGATATCTCATGACTTCATGTTATTGCACTCGTATGATTAGTTAGATTATATTTGGGCAAGAATAATGTTCAACAAGAACACAATTACAGTGCTTTGTATATTCAATGATCACTTATTCACAATCATATTCAAACTAACTGTGTGTGATTTGTGAGTTGTCCCACATTGATTAATTAATGGAAGATAGTCCACTTTATAAGGCAATTATGCTACCAATTGGTTTTAGGATGAAACTTCACTTGGTGGGTTGAGCTCTCTCCCATATTAGGTACACTTAACACTAACACTATATTATAACTACATCAAAACAGCACAAGCTAATTGTAATCATGTGTATCCATGTGGAGATAAGATTGTAGTATTTGAACGAATTGCAGGCCACGAATATTCAAGATCTTGGGCACATAATTTAAAGGGATAAATACAAAAAGTATCCCCAAGATTTGACCTAATTACAAAAAAACCCCAGCCAATTTTCAAAATTACAAAAAATACTTCTGAGGTTTGATTCAATGTTAATATTAAGGGGTAAACTGTAACATTTTTATAAACATGAGAGAGGAATTTTGAAATGTTTATTTCTTATGAAGGGGGTAAATGTTAGACAAAATAAGGTATTTTTTGTAATTTTAAAAGTTAGCTGGGCTTTTTTGTAATTAGGTTAAACTTCAAGGGTACTTTTTATAATTAATCCTAATTGAAATGTTGGGGTGAAAACTTCACTAGTTGAATCATTTAAAAGTGAAAAGTGTATGAATCTCAACTAGCATAAAAAGTGTGAAAATTAGTAAATGAAATTATTTGTAGCTCGACTTGTACTAAAATATATATGAGTACTTTCTAGCTCAAGAATAAAAACAACTATGGATTAAAAACTCTAAGGTTACATTTAGATAAGAGGATCTAGATTTGGGGGAGGGGGGAATTTGGGAAGGATTTCAAATTTCTCCATCTACGAATGATATGAAATCTGTTATAGAATTACTCGATCCAAATAACCTTAATGGATTTGAAATCCTTCTCCGAATCCATCAATCCAAATAGATCCTTAAAGAAGACTCAATATCGGGATTAAGATTCTTTAAAAAAAAAATCGGAATTAAGATGTATCTCAAGCGTAGCAGCATTTCAAGGAAGATTACTATATGATATTTACAAACAAAAAAATAAGTATATCATCTTATAAGTTAGGTGTCTAGATTAATATCTAGAAAATCATATCTTAAAATCCTACAAAGTAGGTAATAAGATCGACTAAAATCTTCTTTTTTACCAAGCTAATTACAAACTTTTTAAGACAAAAGTAAACTACAATTTTTCCTATATACAAATCTTATCCAATGTGATAATTCTACAAAGGCAAAACAAAAATAAGATCAATTAAATATCCAACAGTAGTGAAAACATATAGCAAAAGACAAGAAGAGAATCATGTAAATAGGAAATCACAAATATAAAATACAAAATTTGTACTAGCTAGGCAGTGGATTAATATAAATCATTAACAAAAAAATCCCAGGAAAAAAAAAAGAAAAGAAAACAATCATAAACCAGATTCACAGACAACACATGTAACTATGGTTTGATTTTCTAGGGTTTGTTAATTTTCCCAAATAATCACCTGCATAAAATAAAAAAAAAAATTGGTAATATCAAATTTAATGGAATTAGGATGGGAATTTACCTGTAATTTCATGGAAGCAAGATTACATTGGAAACAATAGCAAAATCTTGTTTGGCTGTTAGAAACTAAGGCGTGAGGAATGAAGCCTGGTCCGAGATCACTTATTACATGCATGAAAAATTGGATCTTGGAACAGCCTCCATTCCAAACGCCCCCTTCCAAAAACGACTAATACAAATCTGACATGATTTTACCGATTTATCCAAAACATAATTATTTTATATTTTAATTAGTTTTAATGTATTTTAAACATAACCCCAAAATCAATTTGAAACCACTTAATGACCCAAATCGACATTCCTATTTAAAATTGCACAAAAAGTTAAAAAGGACATGAAATAGTGGGTGAGGTTGAGGAAAAAAGCGACATTTGTAAAACAAGAGGAAAAAGAGAAAAAGGGGTCCACCTTGAATCACATGATGGACAGGTCATATTATGCGTAAAATAATTAAAAGCTGTTTGTGTTTTGGAGTGTTGAGATTTGTCTTATTCTCAAACTTTATCAACTTTTTCTTTCTCTGAGACTTTTCACAGAATGTATATATCATTATATCTTTGGACAGAAAGAAAGCAATATTGTGCACTGAAAATAACGAGACCAAGAAAGGAATCTGCATTTGTCCCAACTTTATTTTACCATCAAAAGGACAACTAATCAACTCACAAGAAAATAAATTTAAAAATTTTGCTCCTTTGGTACTGGATCATATCTATACTTCTCTCTAACTCCCCCAAAAAAAAAAACCCCAAACCTAATTTCCTACTCCCCTCCCTCCCCAGCCACACAGCCGCCACCCACACATCCCTCCCCCTCCCCCCTCCCTCCTTCCCCTCCCCTCCCCTCCATGCTTTCCACTGGAGGAGCAGATTTAACGCGGTTTTGTGATATTCGGAGGTGACCGATATTTTCGTTCCATGGGAAAAGCGGGTCAGAGCCCCACGGAGGTGTCTCGGAGCTGAGTAGATGATGGGCTGCAGCAGTTGAGTTGGGTGAGGGAGAGACAATTTTTTGTATTTTTTTCTCTCGTTTTTAGCTATAGTTGTTTTCTTTTTTTGTTTGTATTTTCTTTTTCCCGGTTGATTTGCGAAACTCGTAGGCGGATCAGTTTTTTCTGTTCTGCAGTATGTAGTGGTTGCTCGTGCCCGATTTTAGTTTTTTGGTGTGTTAGAGTCTCCTTTAAGGAGTCTCAAGTCTCGGTGTGAGTGGTTAGTTTGGGGTAGATAGTTTTTAGTCCATGTGAATCAAATTGGTTTTACCAATTCCCGCTTGGCTCTTAGTTAGTCTTGTCGGCTCTTAGCCAGTTGGCTACGATTGTAGTTGTAATTTTAGTTTTGAGTTGTTATAATAAAATTCTATCGTTCGGAAAAAAAAAAAGTACTGGATCATATCTCAAGTCAATCAGAGGATAAATTATTTTGTTGTAAATTGGTTAAAATATTTATCAAAGAAGGTTAATTTTTAAATTAACGCAAAAACTTATGTGACACGGTGAAAGTGCGTGAGACCGTGAGATAGTGATACTTTTAGTATAAAAAGTTATATTTGTTTAAATACAATTAAATTAGTATATTTACTTGGCAAAAACTTGCGTGAGACGGTCTCTGTTTAGATCAGTGTGAGACGGAGAGCCCTTATACAAAGTTTTTAAAGGTTTTTTTTGATTTTATTTTTCTTAGGGTTTATATTTGTTTTTTTTAGGGTTTATTTTGTTTCTTGGGTTTATTTTTAATTGATTTGGGTTTTTAGGATTTTTAGTTTTTTTTAGGGTTTATTTTTTATTTTTTGGGTTTATTTTTGTTTTTCGGGTTTATTCTTCATAGTTCATGTTTTTAGGGTTTATTTTTGTTTCTTCATAGTTCATTATTATTTTTAAATTTATTTTCATGGTTCATGTTCTTAAGACGGAGCCCTTAGGAGGTCTGTCTCACGGATTTAGATCCGTGAGACCGTCTCACAAGAGACTTGTTCTATTTACTTTGAGTATCACTTTTTTACACTAAAAGAATCACTTGTTACTAGGGGTGGGCATCGGGTCGGGTAGTCGGGTAGTCGGGTCGGGTACCCGAAAAAATCGGGTAGCTATTTTGGGTACCCGACCCCTACCCGAAAATGTCGGGTACCCGAAAATGTCGGGTACCCGCGGGTAGTATTTTCGGGTTTTTTTTTTTTTTTTTTGAAAATTGGCAATTGTATGAATGCATCTTGGTGGGGACATGGGGTAGTTCTTTAAATGTAATATCACTCCATTTTGTTTTCTTAATTAAAATCCAAAAAGCAAAGACACTATGCCACCATCTAATTACCAAAAAACAAAACCATAATTCTATACACAACAATACAACATAAACTAAATTAGGAATCATTCCCACCTAAAATATGCATATATAAATAATATAATGATCATCACCTGTGATTATAAAATGAATACCTAAGCTTCTGCACAACTAATTATAAATATAATACTACACATTTAGCAGGCTAAAATTGTCACTTTGGCAACACAGGCCACATCAACATTTAAAACGATACACTAATCATTATCGTCTATACAATACACAATAATTTAACCAAATCACTACATAATAGTCTAACAAATACACCATTCTACCATAGTCCCATAAGTACACAATCACTACATAATCACTTTGGGAATTTCTTTTTTTTTTTGTATTAATATATCGGGTACCCGATACCCGGTCGGGTATTTTTTCAATACCCGACCCCGACCCGAATTATTATATATCGGGTATCGGGTACCCGATACCCGCAATTTTATTTAAAATATCCGACCCGATCGTGTATTACCCGATCGGGTCGGGTACCCGAAATCCGAATGCCCACCCCTACTTGTTACACTAAAAATATCACGGTGTCACGGTCTCACTCCGTTTCACAAGAGACCTGCTGTTAAATTAAATGCAGTTACACTTAGTTGATCACAATATTTCCTACAACAATTTTATTACTTACAGTTTTGGTTTGTCGGAATTATGCCACATCTTTGGTACCGATAGAATTTTTTAATACTTATTTATAGATTTTTGGTAGCTAGCTAAACTATTTTTTAAAATTTGTAGTGTATATCAGTTTTTTAATTTTTAAAATTGGTTGTGGCGTTTGCATACTTTTTGATAGTTTTAGTCTAATTTTTATTGAAAATTACAAAATTCGTTTTGTAAGAATCATGATTCATGTGCCAAGTAGATCACGGTAAAGCTTGGGGAATCTTTTTTGAGTTTTGCCAATTAGCAATTTTGCTCATTTGGCATGTCAGGTGAAACATTTTAAAGAAAATTCCATTATATTTGAATAACCATTTTGAGCTTTAACCAGGTCTGACATAGAATACTAGCTTGTATGTGGGTGTATATAATAGCGGAGCCAGGAAAAAATATTGGGAAGGGCCGGATAAAAACACTAAAAAAATCATATAAATTCTAACTAAAATATATTTTCTAAAAATTTTCTTATTGTAATTATAATTTTTCGTAAAAAGAGGGTGGGGGTCGGGGCCCAGATCTCCCTGTCTTCGCCACTTCGAGGGTAATTATGTAATTAAACCACTTCATCCTTCAAGTTGTTACATGTTTGTGTGATTTTTATTCATGTTGTATCGGCTATATTTGTTTAGCTCCCCACAATCACATTTCATTATCAACTTCTTCCTCCAATTACCATCCAAACATGCATTACGTTTTCCAATGCTTTTTTTATACTTATACACACATTTCCCAATACATCACATGCATTACATGCTTGTGTGGTTTTTATTCAACTGCTATATAGAATATGTTTATTTAACTCCTTCAATCACATTTCCTTCTCAACTTCTCCCATCAATCACCATCCAAACATGCATTACGTTTTTCAATGCATTTCTATACTAAAATACATATTTCCTAATATATCACATCAAACTCCCCTTTCCCCATAAACTTCTTCCAATCATCCCAATCACTAACAAATATACCTTAGGGTTTCTCCAACGCTGGCGCCAAAAGTTGCGCCATTGTAAAAATGTTTTGACATTGGAGTAACGCATGCGCCATTCGCAACACTACTGTGTTGAAATTGGTCTAGAAATTGGGTTTTGACTCATCTTTAATCAATTATTTAAGTAGATTTATTTATTTATAATTGTAAATAAATGAGATAGACGTAAACTACGCTGTGGGTAGATGATTTTAGCATTTTGAGTTTTTCAAAATTAATTTTGGGTGAATGAGAAATTAATGCATAAAATAAGTCACATAAATACATTTTATATGGAAATATGAAATGGTGGGAATGTGAAAAGTCACATTTCACTGGAAACAAGGAGCAAACTTGGTTTCTTTTTGTAAATTTCACCAATAGTAAGAAGATCCTTATGTGCACCCAAGTGGAACATGTGGGTTTTGACTAGCTTTAAGCTAGCTCAAGGAACTATGAGGATGGAATGGGGCACCATCCAAGCATGTAGCATTAGGCGCACTTTGTATCATCACGAGGAGCTAGTGAGCCTTATATTTTTAAGAAATCGAACAATGATTCGATTAGGTGGCTCAGAGATGGCTCGATGACGTGGCATGACAGCTCAGTGGTCAATAACTTGGCAAAAACGTCTAGATGGCGCCACGTACTGAGCGGGTGGTGTTGAGGGATATGTCTGTTCACATGGTTGTTGGCGGGGCGTGACTGAATGGCTATGATCGAATGCTAGTGTTGACCGAGCACGAGTGAATAGACACCATTATCTAGTCAAAATATGTGTATGGCAAGGGGTGTGGACTTTCGCAAACCAGATCACAACTGTTAATCAAATGACATGATCGGACGGTCAATCCAAACCAAGGGTTGCACCCAGTCTGAAGGAGCACTCGAAATTCTATAAATAGGGTCCCCAGGAATCCAGATTTGCCCATTCTCGAATAATATTCTCATTTTCTACATAAAGTATTTTTTAGAGTTCCAAAAACCATTAATTGTTTGAAGGTCTTGCGATTTGTAGTGCAACTATGGCTAGAATGAAGTCATTATATTTGCGAGACGATTGTCATTTTCCGTGAGCACCATGAGTGTGGCAATCTCGTCTTAGAGAGAAAGATTCCAACTCTTGCCTTAACTTTTGATTTGTTAATATCGTTACTCGATTTTCCCTAATCAGTCGATATACACCTTCATTATTTTCCAACATATTGTTCATGTGCCAACTCCGCCTCCCCCAAATAATGAAATAAGTTTCGGTATATTTAAATATGTCATGAAATGTTATTTATGATCCTAATTGTATATTTGATTTTTATAAATAATTTTGATAAAATTAATTATTTGAATTTATAATTTTATTATTAATTTAAATTATTAATATACCAATTCAGAGAATTAAATGACTATCAATTTGCAATTTAGTTGTCTATTTCAATTTTATGATTAATTGCTATTTTTACTTTTATCTACGCGAATATAATGCCACATCTTTATTTAGCAACTTAAATCTTGTTATTATCTATTTAATTTTAATGCATATTATTTGATATAGTACAGATTATATGTAAAAATAAAATATTTTCTTTAATTAACTAAATATATATTTATAATAGTTTGTAAATAAATAATTAGTTTTTAATAAAATAACTTTTTTATTGAAATAATGAATAATATTATCTATAGTGCAGAGTATAAACTATGAAGTAGAAGGGTTGAAGATTAATTTTAAGTTTGGTGTACAAATTGTACTATTTTAATATAAAAATTGCGCCAAAATTAAATTTGGGTTGGGGACAGAACTACCAATGATGATGATGATGATGATGATGATGATGATGATGATGATGCAAGCTCAATTTCAAAAGTAATGGACTTTCAACCCATCACAAATAGAGTTCACACAATCCCACGCATCAAACAACTTTGAAACCCCAGCTTTAACTTTATTTTGAGCTTCCTTATCACATGGTCCTACAACATTTCTAATCCCACTTTTCTGTCTTTCCTTCTTTCTTCTTGCTTTGCAACACACACAAACACACACATATATACACACACATACACACATACATAGATATAGAGGAGTTAGTCTCCTATCAGACGGTCTAACGGATCTAAATCCATTAGACGGATCACAACATACAACCCGTATCTAGAAAAGAAAAACGAAATCAGCGAAGAAAATCAAACATTTTCTTCTCCGTTCGGCTCATATTTTCTCCTCCTCCAACTATAACCTGTTATCTAGTCAATCTTTGCGCTAAATAAGAACCAATGATGATAAACCAAAAGAAAACATTTATGTGATTCCCACATAAAATCCATGCACCAATAATGCATCCAAGAAAATAGTTTGACTACCCCTGAAATCCCATTTCAATCATTGCAATTTAGTCACATTACTCTCATCAATATAAACAGATAAACTCGAAATTTTAAGTTTGCCTCTTCTTTTCTACAAAATAGTTAATGGAAATATATGGTCCCAAATTATATTGAGTTCGCCAAAGATCTCAATAAACCTCGATCTTCAAAATACAATATTCTAAAATTTCGTAAAAAGTTCCAGACGCAGGTCAACATGGTTGTGGTGGTGCTAATACATTTTAGGAGGATTGTTAATACATTTCGGGAGAAAAATTTAATTATATTCAGGGAAACTACTAATACATTTCAGAAGAACTTCTAATACTTTTTAGAAGGACGGCTAATACATTTCAGGAGTATATTCAGAAGAAATACAAAAAAACTCTTCAGGGAATTAATAATATACTTCAGAAGAACTACTAATACTTTTCTTCAACAACATTTCGGGAGAAAAATTTAATTATATTCAGGGAACTACTAATACATTTCAGAAGAATTGCTAATACTTTTTAGAAGGACGACTAATACTTTTCAGAATGACTGTTAATACATTTCGGGAGAAAAATTTAATTTATTTCAAGGAACTACTAATACTTTTTCGAGGAACTACTAATACTTTTCTGAGAGATTCTTAATACATTTCAGGAGTATATTTAGGAGAAATACTAAAAAACTCTTCAGGAACTACTAATACATTTCAGAAGAATTGTTAATACTTTTTAGAAACATAAACAAATTAAGTCAACAAGGTATTCAAAATTGATTTAAGAATTCTCATCAAATTTAAATTTCCACAAACAAAATTTGAATAAAATCAAGTTAACTGAGTTAAACACAGTCAAACTTGAGTAACTAAAATGAATTATACCATGAAATTATTCACGGTTTGGATTTATGCAACCAATGTAACATCATTAATGCAGTACCAATTCACACATACTGAGAAGTTACACAAGCAATGGGTATGCACACACACGGCTGAACAAAATATTATAAACAATGAAATGAACTGCACATTGCACAATTTGAGTTCAAAGATTCGCATGAATCAGCAGACGAAGAACGGGGCTACTTTTTTCGATAACCACAAGGATAAAGCTCCGAATTGAAGAAAATCAAATCGCTCCAAACCAAGCCATCAGAAAAAGAGTAAACATTCTGCCACAGCTCCGATTACCTGATTTAGGCTGTAATAGGACGATCCTGCAAATAAGCAACAAAAAGGACAGCAAAGTGTGAAATTACATAGAGAGTTAAAGCAAGAAGAATGTATTGAACTTGAGGGATAATTACAAAAACACCCTTGAGGTTTGGGCTAATTACAAAAAAAAAATCAAGAGATGTTTCAAAATTACAATAAAAATTCTCATGTTTGATTATGTCGTAAATATAAGGGGGTAATTGTAATATTTGTATAAATGCCAGGGGGATTTTTGAAATCTTTTTTTCTTATGAAGGGGAAATGTAAGACCAATCAAGCCTCAAGGGAGTTTTTGCAATTTTCAAAAATCTCTGGGTTCTTCTGTAATTAGCCTGAATCTCAAGGTTTTTTTTTGTAATTATCCCTTGAACTTAATGAAGACCCATTACAACTAAAATGGTACAGAAAAAATTTCTTACTAAAGTGAAGTTACAGTATAACAAGAATGAAAGTGATGCTTCGTGAGGATGAATTAAAGATGAAAGAAGTAGAACATTCTTCATACAACAAAACCAAATGAGAAAATCTCTTCAGATATATAACCCAAAAAGTGAATTGTAAGAATAACATTAATGTGCAGAATGGGTACTAAACATGTAAGGAAGTACTTGCTATAATGATTTATAAACCAAGGAGGACTAAGCCAAGTCCCATATGAGAAAAGATTTACCTTTGTTTAACTAACAATTTTATCTTATGAGCTCTTTATTTAGAAATAATCCACGATATTCTTTAGGCCTGAGAGAGTTCCAAGAAGGAAGATAAATGCCTCCCCCATATATATATTTATCTTCCCTTTTTTCTTTTTCATTTATTTATTCCCTTTCTTGGTCTCAGGATGTGTAAATGACAACCATAAACAAGGAACAACTAAACCACAAACCATAGTTGTCAAAGGCGCGCCTCCTCATAGCCTCCCAGGCGAGGCGTTTTAATCAGGCGCGTGTCAAGGCTCAAAAGCGCACAGGCACCAGGCGTCTGAGCAGACGCGCCTCAGTAAAACGTAGGGTCTTTTGAGACTGGGCAACTTGAAGCTGGGCCTAAAGTGGGTTTTTTAAACGGGGTTTGTATTTACTAAGTTTTCCTAGGGTTTCTTAAGTTAGGCCCTAATTAAACATAAGCCCAATTGCCCCACTGGGTTTTTAATGGATTTATGCATGTTTATGTTACAAATTTTAATTTATTTTATTTATTTATTTTTGCGCCTCACTTCAAAAAGGCGTGCACCTCGTTTTGCGCCTTGCGCCTTTGTGCGCCTTGAGCCTTTGACAACTATGCCACAAACCAACCAAAGAATTTTGAATGACACATGGTTATACCACAATTAAAAAGTTCTGGCTAACTTAAATTGGTTGACATAATTACAGATTAATGTGGAGAAGGAAGAAACAAGCCCACATTGTACGAAATGAAATCAAATTGAAGCTTTTACTGAATCCCCAAGCTATCTACGCAGCTTCTTTCATTCCTTGCAAATACTAATATTAATTTGTAATGGCCACACCATTAACATCATCAACCAACCAGTAAGTGGAAATTGTAAAACTAGCCAACTAATATCATTTATTATACAACCTTTAATTAATGTTTTAGTTGTAGAATTAGCCTATCAATAGGCCATGTAGTTCATTAATCATTTGTATTATCAAGAAAAAAATAAGAGTTTGTAAGCAAAGAGAAAAAGAGAGACTAGAACCAAAGCTTCTGAATAGTTTTCAGAGAAGAGTTTGGAGAGCTTGTAAAGAGTGGAGTTGTTTCAAGACTGAAGTGTTTTCATTGTTCTATTTTGTAAAATTATTTAAGTGATCAAGAAAAGTATATTTTGAGTGATAAATTTCCAATACCACAGCAAACTTCACGACAATAAATGTCAAAGTGGGCTAGACACGCACCTTAGCCGATAAATTCGACAACGTCAAATTCCATTTCTCTCTAGTTTTTGTACCAGCTACCTGCCCGGCTTTTGCCACTTTGTTCAGAGCACCATTCAGCCAAGCTGTTCCAGATGTCACATACCTGATATATAAAGTGTCATCACAATATTTACTTTTCCAGTAAAAACACGAATAGGAAAACATCAAATAATACTGGTTAAAAATTTCCAGACCTACTAGATTTGACAGCTGATCCAGTATCATTTATTTTCCTTTCTGCAGCCATAAGAGCAGACATGGTTTTATCAGACACTTGAAATCTTTGATCGACAGATTTTACTTTCTCATTTACTGCCGAGATTCCAACGTTAAGTTTTTCTGTCAACCCAACTCTCCGGTCTAAGGAAATTACTTTCGCAGATGCACTGGCAGTCAACCTATGCTTCTCATCAAATTCCTTGGCCTTGTTTACAGCACCTTGTCCAATAGCTGAACCTTTTGCAAGCATACTTGACACGACGTCTTGGGCTTTACTAACATATACTCTCCCATTATTTGGACTCATCTTTTCCTGCTAGCACAAAAGGGGATACCAATATTAAAAGGTCAGATTCTGAAACAAATGGAAATATGACAATAGTTAAAAGGGATAATTACAAAAAAAAAAAAAACTGATATTCGGGCTAATTAAAAAAAAAACTCAAAAGATTTCTTAAAATTACAAAAAAAGAAAAAGAAAAAAAAAAAAACTTGAGGTCTGACTCTGTCTTACATTTTGCCCCTTCAAAAACAAAAAAAAAATCAAAAATCCCACTGATAGTTATAGAAATATCACAGATACCCCCTTAAATTTAAGACATAAGCAAACTTGAGAGGGCTTTTTGTAATTTTGAACCATTTCCGGGTTTTTTTGTAGTTCGCCCAAATTACAGGTGTTTTTTGTAATTATCCCTAGTTAAAATTTGAAACTTAGAGATAAAACTTTCAACATCAACTCAATACAGAACACAATGAATAACGTTCTTATACTGGTGTGTGTCTCATTGCAATACTTATACAACACCAATAAGCGACTGTCAAAATAGTCTTGGATCCAATATGTCACACAGAGATCAGAGATGATGAATGGCTATTCAATATTGTATGCGACGCTTGGTGCAGTTTATTACCTCGGCAACCGGAAAAGTCTCCTGAGACATGCTTACAGCATTGTCAACAATTCTTAATTCCTACACACATCAGACACGTAATTTGTTTAACTGATATCCTGGAAAAGACTGTCAGAATTGTATATCTCAGTATTACCTGAATCTCAGGTTGAGGTACATAGTTTTCTGAAGGTGTAATGGTAACAACCTGGTCCACTATTGTTGCACCCTGCATGAACAACCAGCAGTAACTTTCTGAACTCTAGAATCACATCAGTCCTCATGCATACTATAGCATAAAATGCCTGAATCAGAAATTCAATATTCCAAATTGATTGACGTTAAAACAATTGACTTGTGCGTTCACTGTTGTATTGGGCAACAAATTTATCATGCCATAACAGTTTCAAAAATAGCAGTTGTCACCAATACAGATAAGGAAAAGTAGGCTGCAATTGGATACCAAAAATTTTCAAGTTTTGTTCCGCTAGAGAATTTATTTTACCCCAGATGTGATTGCCTATGAAAATTATCAGAAAATACAATATTCACTCACTCACTTTTTTCTCTTACCAATCACATCTACACACTTTTCAAAAAAAAAATATTACTACACATATTCCCACAAATTTCACAACTCACCCATTTGCATACTTCTAACAACTCATATTTAATCATTATTTTACTATTTCTACATCACATCAACTTTAATCATTACATTTTCATCTCATATCCAACTACACTCTAAAAAATTCATCATTTCTAAGTATAATTATTTCAAGTAAAAGTTAATACTTAATCTCTAGCCTTAAATCATATTAAATTTCTATTGTAGGTGACAAAGAATCATATAATTAGGGCCACTACATTCGAGCAATTTGTGCATCTATATTATTTTGCTGATTGAGATAGAGATTCTTATCTCATTTTATGTGTATAATATATTGTCCTTGCTAAATGCCTAAACCATGCAATTATGTGAACTATATGATTCCAATGTGTTATATGATAAGTTCAATTATGTGAATTATATGATTCCAATGTGTTATACTTCACTTTTAATCAGTGTTCTAAAACTCGCTAGGCGGTTGCCAGGCGCCAGACAAGAGCCTAGGGCCTAGAGCGCCTAGGCGAGGACTAAGCGGCGCCTAGGCGGGAACTAAGCGGCGCCTAGGCGGGGACTAGAATTAAGGCATAATTATATGGTTTTTTATTTTTATTAAAATTAAAACCTTATTAACAAAATTAAACCATTAGAAAATATGATCAAATAAACTAAAAAAGTAAAAATATTGGATAGGAAATAATCATAATCCATATGTATTGTATATTTTAACCATTGATGGCTCTCACATATTCTTTTTTTTTTTCCAATCAACAAAATACAATTTTTATTGTAGAAAAAGTTTTTAGAAAAAAAATCAAAAATTTTAAAAAAAACAACTCATGTATGATAAATTAATAATGAGATTCAGAGAGTGATCAAGATAATCATACCATTTCCATAGTGGATTGAGATTGATCTCCTAAACTTGAAATGATTCAAATGAATACCCTTTCAACAAAAAAAAAAGTCTCATTCGCGATTTGGGTGGTAGGGTTTTAGGTTTTTGCTTACGGGAGGTTGGGGATTGGGTTTTGAAAGATTAGGCCTATTATTAAAAAACTAATTTTTTTTTTAAAAAAAGGAACCAAAACGACGTCGTTTTGATGAGCAATGTTTTTTTTTAAAAAAAAACACATCTCGGCGCCTAGCGGCGACTTGAGCGCCTAGGCACCAACTTGACCGACTAGGCGCCGACTTGAGCGCCCGCCCGATTTATCGGCCGATTTGCAAGTTTTCTCCTCGGTTAGGTGGCGCCTAGCGCCTAGGCGCCCGCCTAGCCCGAGTTTTAGAACACTGCTTTTAATTACTTCAATTTCAAGAACTACGAACTCGTTTCCAATTTCAAACATTTGTGATGTGCTCTCTTTTAATTTATTTCAATGGATTTCTAATTTTAGCAAATACTCTAGAATTGTTTCTTTAAGACTTAAGGTTTTCTCATTATCACTTCCGCTAAACTTTTATTTATTTATTTTTTTTTAAATTAAAAAAATATATATACGCATTTTTTTTAAATATATTAACGCTAAAAATGCATTTAAAAAATAGGGTGTTACAGTGTAGTGCGGAGACAAGGAAAGAAAAAAGAAATCAATAATTTGAACACTAATAAACAGTTAAACAATTCAACAACTATCAAATGGAAAAAAAAAAAAAAAAGCGAAAAAGAGGAGATTACCGATAACAACAAGGCGATTTCAAGCGCCTTCGGATCTTTAAACGTAACAAACGCAGTCTTCGGCTGCCCTGGTTCTCTGCAACCACCCAAGCAAATAGAAAAATAAATTTATCAAAATTATTGGAATACTTTAAATTAACTAATATCCAAAAAAAAAAAACAGAGTAAATACACAATAATCTCACCTGCGGATCTCAATGTGTTCAATCTCACCGGAGAACGAAAAGAACTCATGGATTTCTCTCTCAGTGGCTAGATCTGATACTCTCTTTACTTCTACCGTCCTTGTCTGCTGAAAAACTCAAAAAGAACAATATAAATACCAAACGAATTTTGAGTAAAATTCAAAGTCATAATCTAACTTACCGGCATCGTCGATAATCTGTCTCTCTCCGCTAATTGATCAATAAACTGTGTGCGCTACTGTGTGTATGAGTATTTTCGGAGAAAACTCTCAGGTGAGAGGAAGAAAACTGCAGAAAGAATGTTTAGGTATGAATTCAAAGACTTTTTTACTTTATACCTTAATTTTCGGTTTTATTGAACTAATTAATTTTATTATTACTGAGATTTTAGATAAAGAAGAAGATTCTCTCTGATGTTGCTTGAGTTGAGGGCGGAAATATTTTTATATTGCCCTTCTGGCATTTGGTGGAACTATTAAGCGACAGCTTTAAAAAATCTACTGTTTTTATTTTTGTCTTTCTAATTATATGTTCTTTTTACAATCAATGTTATTAAACCCGGACCGAATATTGAACCGGACAAAAAATTAAGGTTGTGATTGGTTGTGAAAGTTTTTCCAAAATTTTCATTTTTGAGAGAAAAATTTTTGGAAGTGTGGTTGTTTGTGAAAGAAATGAAAAATATTTAAAGAAAATCTCATTTCTTTCCAAAATTAATTCATTTTTTTCTTTTTTTCTCACACTTTCCAATACTCAATTATACTATTTATTTCTCTCTCTTTACTCTATTCATATAAAGAATTCCGATAATTTCTTTAATTTGTCACTTTTTTATTATTTTTCTTTTAATCTTGATAACAAAAGGTATAAAATGATATCCATATTGCCTATTTTTGTATCAATTTTTTATTTTTATTCAATTTTCTTTCATTATATTTTACATTATTTTTTCCACAAAATTTTTCTCAAACAATCAACATTTCTAAAAGATTCTTCATCACATCAACACAATCATTATATTTTCTCTACACATCCAACTCTCACTTTTAAGAAAAATTTCACAACTATTCTCTTAGAAAATGAAAATGGACGGAATGAATATACAACTGTAAGTCCAAGCGGCTACGATAATCTAGAGGGGGGTGAATAGATTTTCTCCATCTTTTCGATTTTACCCTCTTTGTCGAACCGAATGCTCAAAGACAATAATGAAGGTGCGGAATGTAAACAACACACGTCGATTTAAAGAGGTTCAACCCACCTAGGGCCTAATCCTCTACCACCCCAGTATATCCGGGATGGATTTCAAAAAGAAAAAGGATTTTATTAATTTACCAAAAATTAATACAACACCAACTTACAACAACACCTTTAAGAGCACCACACTCTTCTTCAACACCACCTTTGAGATTACCACAATCTCTCTTGAAGATTATCACAATCTCCAGCGGCACCTTGTGAAGATTACCACAATCTTCAACCTTGAAGAATACCAAATTCTTCAACACCTCAACAAGAAGATTACCACGATCTTCTCACACCTAACACCTAGATCACCCAAGTGTGTTCCTACCATAAGAACACTCACAATGATATCTTGTGTTGAATGATAACCCAAATTCAAGATTACAACTCGATAATTGATAATACAATAGAGTGCAAGTGTAATCAATAAAAGCCTAGACCTCAAGAATGTGAAAGTGAATATTTAGGCAAATTACAAAAGAAATAAGACAAATGTAAGAACAAGTGTATTCTTGAGTGTATCTTGTTGTGTTGTAGTTCTCTCTTATTGTGTTGCTTCAATTCTTCCTCTATTTATAGAAGATGTCTTGTACATGATAGGCTCCTCTTGGGGACATGAATTACGTAAAAAATTGCAAGACAATTGAAGAAAAGAGTGTTAGAAATCCATCCCACAAATTAAGGGAAAGTTGTCTGTCAACATCAAGCGGTCGATTTTTCTTTGTCGAACCAAGGAAGCGGCCGGTCGGCGTAAGCCCGACCAGGTCACCCCATTGCTCGGCCGGTCGAGGAGACAAAAATGAGAAAGCAGTTTACTGTTTCTAGGGGCGCCAGGCGCACGGCCGCCCTGGGTCGGCCAGTCGCCCTCACGGTCGACCTCCGGTCGCCACCGTCGCCCCGATTTTGTTCCGTCCCTTTTTCTATTCCAAAACTCAACACAAGTACGGGTTGCCCTATAGGGCGACCGGTCGAGCCTGAAACATAAGTGTTGTCCAATTTTATATCGAAAATAAACTTGAAGTAATACTCCGGGAAATATTAAAAACCATTTTAAATCATTTAGGAGTATTTGGACAACCTTTAAAAACATTGTTTTGGTGTAAAAACAAAATCATCAAAATCATGATAAAACCATTTATCAAACAATCTCCCCCTTTTTGATGATTACAAACCAAAAGAATTCAACAGGACCGATTTTGAAAACAAAACAATTTTGAGAGGCGATTTTGAAAACAAAAACAAGTTTTCCGGTCAAAAATGAATATCCGTTGAGAGCGACAATATTCCGCGCAATATAAACGCAAGGATGGGAGTAGAGATATTCAAACACATATATCAAATGCTCCCCCTATCAACATGCACAACAAAAGTAATATAGAAGCAACTTCAACATAAGCTAAAATCTTAGCTTTTCGATATTGAGCTTAAGTATCAAAAACTTAAAAGCTCCCCCTGTCAAAGAGACATCATTAGAACCGTATATAAGTCCATACTACAACCAATGGACCATGATTCATACATAACCATAATGCACCAAGTGGACTAAATATGATCCACAACTTATGGCTTTATGAAGCCATAGCTTATAGCTTCTTTTTGTTAAGCTTATCTTAGCTTTTCGATATTGAGCTTAAGAGCTTATAACCTGTTTCTCCCCCTTTGGAATCATTAAAAAGAATGTTAGCACGATAAATACATCATATATTCATATCAAAGTGCGCAACAAAACCGATGTATCGAGTTATTTGAACATTGAAGCTTATAAACCAAATAAGGAGGTAATAGTCGAATCATACGACTTGAAGAAGCTTATGAAAACTCATTTGATAAGCAAAACATTATCTCTATAAATATATAAGACTTTTGAAAACAAGAGAAACATGTACGTGATGAATTTTTCATTGAAACATTTTTTCGAACACTTGGCGGACGTCAAAATTAGAAAATGATATATATAGCCCTTGTAAATGTAATCAAGCCAAGTTTTTCATCACCAAATGCAATTTAACAAATATCATTCATCAACAATCAATAAGCTCATCACAAAAATATATGAATTTCATCAAGAAAAATACATATAAGCCACAAACTCAAGGGTTCAACCCAATTGAGCTAAAGAGAGTGAAATTCTTACCATTCGATCGGTAAAGATGATCAATGATGATGATAACCGAGCTAGATAATCCCCAAAATATAAAATGTATGCAATAAAATAAATTTGGAGTGAAATTTGTGTGCAAGTTGCGAAGGGAACGAAAAATGGACAAAATAAGCCATAATGGCTAAGTCTGGAAACAGAACCATTTTAAGCCAAACAATAGCCAAGGCGCGACGGTCCAGCGGGCGGCCGATGTCGGTCGACGGCAGGCGGCCGGTCGCCTTTTGCCCGATCATTGATGGTTGGTTCTTACCATTTTGAAAATCCAAAATTTGATCCAAAAATCCGATTTTTCGCCCCTAAATTTTAAAACGTGCAAAATGCAAATGTAGACCTCATTCAATATACATTATGTCATAATCAAGCTCGAAATGAGGTAAAGTACTCAGCGGTGAGTGATTAAAAAGTCCGCGAGTTATCCTTGAGACGGAATTAAACACATCTCAAGTTTTTGTTAAAACATGCAATCCCTTAACAATTATATCGAATCTCAATATGTTTAGTTCGATTATGACGAACCATAGTTTGAATAATTTTGACCGGATTTGTTATCATGAAAAATAAGAACGTTTTAAAGCTTTGGATACAACAAGTCATAAGAAGAAGTGTCTTTCAAATATTTGAAAATTTCTTTTAACAACACTTTAATGAGATTCGTTGGGATAGTTTTTGAAGTCGAGCATATAGACATAAGGCATATGGAATGTCGAGTCTATAGAAATAATACAAGAAAACATACCTCGAATTTGTTTGTCGGTGGATATGCCTTTCTCAACCTTTGTCAATCTTTAGCCATAGAGGTTGAGATAGTTCTTCTTTCTTCAATGCTTAACTCTTTCAAGAGTTCTTTTGAAATATAATCATCTTCTTGGCATTGAGTAATTTGAATTCCAATGATCAAATTTGAGCTTCCCTCATCATGATCATCTTAGGTTCACCTTGCATTGACTAGGAAAAATATCTTGCACAAATATTTATTAGTACCACCATAAATATTATCAACATAAATTTGCACAAGTAAACAACCTTGCCCTTTTTCAAAACAAGAAGTGTAGTATCAACTTTACCTTTTGTAAAATCATTTTGCAAAAATAGCTAAGTCTATCAACTGTACAAGGCCTTTTATAAAAATCATTTGGCCTAAAATTTTAACACAAGTACGGGTTGCCCTATTTTAACACTGGTCGACCTCCCGGTCCGACGGCCGCCCTCGTTTTGTTCCGTCCCTTTTTTCTGTTCCAAAACTCAACACAAGTACGGGTTGCCCTATAGGGGCGGCCAGAGTCGAGCTGAAACATAAGTGTTGTCCAATTTTATATCGAAAATAAACTTGAAGTAATACTCAGGGAAATATTAAAAACCATTTTAAATCATTTAGGAGTATTTGGACAACCTTTAAAAACATTGTTTTGGTATAAAAACAAAATCATCAAAATCATGATAAAACCATTTATCAAACAACAACCAATCACAGCCTAAGTCACTGGGTCACTGGTTCGACCGACTAGACTGTTTTAAAAAAACCGGCGAACCATAGATATACATATATATATATATACATGTATATGAGCAACTACTCTATTATAAAAGTTTATATAATTATTGAATAAGATTGATAAGTTTATTTAATTTTTACCTAATTCAATGTTAATCTCTCTTTGATGATAATCTAAAGTATCGATAATAGATTAATTATTTCAAAAAAGAAATAATTAAATCTCTACTATAAAAAATAGTTATGAAATCTTTTAACATGGTAAATTCCTTTTATATTTTCATATTCCTTGTCCTAAGTTTACTAATTACCTTATTTGATCATTTTTTCATTTTTTTTTAGAAAAAGGCAAATTGGGTCAAATGGGTTTGGGGATCACCGGTTTTTTTCCAGATTTTACAGGGTGGTAATAGTTTTTTCGCCACCCGGTTTAGATACACAATCGGGTCGGTGCCGCAACCAGTTCCCAGTTAAACCGGTCGAACCGGCCAGTCCGATCTGGTTTTGAAAATATTATTTACAATAGGATATAGTAACGGATGGCCGGGGCACATATTGCATGGGATCGAACTCGAATCACTCGCTCTTAATTATAAGACAAGTCTCCTCCATGCAATTTTGAGTACAAGGCAAAACCCACGAAAAAAACAACAAAATCCATGATTAAACGAGTTCATGTCATTGCTCGTACGTTATTAATGAGATCAAAATTCACTAGTGTAACATGGATCATGCATTATTACATGCTGAGAAATGCAAAATATGCATGCATTTAGAAATGCACCCCTCTTGAGCAGGGACGGATCCAAGAATTTTTTACTATATATGGGAGCACAAAATAAATACAATTATAAACTATGTAAAAAGTAACTAATAAGACACACTTTTTTTTTTTTTTTGCTAATTAATATATAGATGTTAAAAAGTTATACAACACTAATAATGTTATATATAATACCATTAACATTTTTTTGGTAATGTTATATAATATTATTTTAATTTATAATGTTATAATGTTATTAGTGTTATAATTTTAGGTACGATATTAACCTAATATTATATAATTTTTATACATGTTATAATGTTATATAACAATTTTTAAAAAAGAAAACTAATAGTGTTATATAAAACTCATATTAGTAGTGTTATATATAAATTGTGTAACACAATTTAATAATACACAATTACATAAAAAAATAAAATAAAAAAGTTAAAAAACTATGGGGGCATGGAATGTAAATCCGTCATTGCTCTTGAAGTGCAATTTGTAAAATAGAAACAAATATCAAGGTAATTATCGACGTATTTCATATCCGTTGGTAGAGAAAAAATATTTCAAAAAATTTTAAAGATAAAACTAAACGAAAATCCGTTGGTAAAGTCGTCGGTAATTGGAGTACAAGTGTGATCGGATCCCATAATTATATGTTCGAGTGTTTGTATTTATTATATATTGATATTAGACTAATGTAATAACTGATAATAAGATATATGTTATTTATCAATTAAACGTCATAAAATAGATTATATCAATATTTTATGGTGCTTGTTTTTTGATTAATTAAATAGTGTATGATTAAATTATGCATTTTTCTTTTGATGATTTTTTTCGCGGGGGGGGGGGGGCTTGATGATGAGGTGAATCAGAAGCAAAATTAATTTGAATTTGCCAAAAAAATGTAATTCAATTATCATCATGAAATATTTTTTTTTTTTGAGGAAATCATCATGAAATATTAATACACGGTCTTTCTGGTATAATGCGAGTCTAATTATTTAATTTTTTTTTGAAGGGAAAATTTCATTAATTACTGGAAACGTTCCAACACCGAATGAGAAAGGAAATGCGGGGGGAGGTCCAAGAGTTCGCATTGCTATCTAGAGTCTTAGCAAAGTGCGCGAGCTCATGGGCAACAAAGTTTTCTATTCTAGGAATCCAAAAATAACCAAAAAAGGAAAAATTACTAACTAGCAAAGGGAAATCATTAATGATCGATAGAGCTTCAGCGGAGCATTCCATTTGTTTCTGAAAGCTGCAAAAACGATGGCGCGCGATCAAGAGAATGAGACATTGGGCAGTTGGAGGTGTTTAGCCAATAAGATAGCTTCCCTTAGGACAAGGGCCTCTGCTACCTCAGGATTGGTAATGCCTTGGAACCCTTTTGAGAAGCCATGCATGAAATGACCATCTGGACCTTGGATAAAGACTCCAATCCCAGCCCGATGCAAAGATGTGGAGATTGCACAATCGAAGTATACATGGTAACCTGGCGGGGCCTGTCGTATAGGTGAAGGAGTGTTCAAGGAAGTTGAGGGTCTTTCCGGCCATATTTTAGATAGTTGGAATGAGGAGAGCGTGTTGGGTGCAGAGATGGCAATGGAATGCGGGGAGGACGGGAGTTGCTCAAAGATGAGCTTGTTTCGACCGTACCAAATCCCATTGCATAGGCAGAGGAAGAACTCAGTGATATCTTGGGAGGAGTTTTCAAGGAAATCTATTGCCCAAAGGTCCGCGCATGGCTGCTGGAAGTGGAGAATATGGGAGTGAAGGCCTGCCAAACGCCAGACTTGTGATGACAGCGGACATTGGAAGAAGATGTGTGTTGTGGACGTGCCTGGTGCCATGCAAAGAGGGCATGCAGTCCCGTAGGGAAGGTGGCGGCGGGCTAGTTTTGAAGGTACAGGTAAGGAGTTGGTGAGGAGAGCCCAAGCAAAATGTATAATACGACCCGGAATTCTGAAGCTCCACAATTTTTTCCATATCGATGCATGACTCGAGCTCGAACTTCCCGTATCTTGAAATTCTGGGAATTCAGAAGGGTGGCTAAGGATGGCATGATAGACAGATCGCACACTGAATTTTTTCTTCTTCCCAAGGCCCCAGGACCATGTATCATCCCGGGACGAGACGCTAAGGTGGATGGACGAGATGAGTGAGGCTACCTCTGGTGCGAAAAGCTGGTTGATTAGGCCCATGTTCCACCAACTTGTATCCTGGTCCACTAGGGAGGCCACTGTGTAATCCAGAGATATATGATCAGGCCGTGGAGAGAGGATTTTCCAAGGCAGTTTAGGAAGCCATCGGTCACCCCAGGCCTTAGTTGTGAGTCCCGAGTGGATTTTCTTGACGCAACCAAGGTTAAGGGCCCGACGGCTCTCAATAATACTCCTCCATGTCCACGACGGTCGCCCCAATGTAGCATTCAAGAAATCACTGTCCCTAAAATATTTCGCCTTGAGAACTCGGGCTAGCAAGGTTGACGGGCAAGACAACAAACGCCATGCTTGTTTGGAAAGCAGTGCCAAGTTAAATGCATTAAGCTCATGAAAGCCTAATCTACCTGCCTCTTTACTTCTGGTTAGAGTTTTCCATGGTGCCCAATGCGGTTTCTTGCTATTAGTAGTACCTCCCTACCAGAAAGACCGGATCATAACTTGGATGTCAGAAATCACCGAATCCGGGAAGCGGAAGCAACTCATGGCATATAAGGGTATGGCCTAAAGTACAGATTTGATCAAAACTTCTTTGCCTGCCTTTGAGAAATGGTAATTAGACCATCCTTGGATGCGACTCCATATTTTGTCTTTGATATACCCAAAGATCTCTTTTTTATTTCTCCCCGTAACACTTGGAAGGCCCAAATATTTCCCGTGTGAGGCCACCCTTTGAAAGCCCAGAATACCAAGGATTGCGTCTGATGTGTGTTGTTCGACGTCGTTGGTAAAGTAGATGCCTGACTTGTCAATATTGACAAGTTGTCCAGAGATTTTTTCATAGAGGCCGATGGCAAAGCGGAGATGTCTCGCTTCATCCTTTGTTGCTTTTCCGAGAATGAGGGTATCATCCGCGAAAAATAAATGCGAAACACTCAGGGTCGTGCGATGGATGGCAATTCCGTTGATTTTACGGCAATGCCGGAGGTCCTTTAAAATGCAAGAAAACACTTCCGAACAGATAATAAAGAGGTATGGCGACAGGGGGTCCCCCTGACGTATACCTTTTTGAGGGGTGAGATGACCAAATTCATTACCATTTAGAAGGAAAGAAAAAGAGACAGTGGAAACACATTTCATTATAAGCTCAATGAATGGGGTCGCAAAACCCATCGCAGTCAAGGTTAGACGAATAGAATGCCATTCAATTCTATCAAAAGTCTTACTCATGTCAAGTTTAATTGACATGAGACCAATTTTTGAAGGAATTTTAGTGCGCATATGATGGTGAATTTCGTGGGCCATGAGAATATTATCCGTTATTAAACGGCCAGGGGCGAAAGCCGATTGAGATTCTGAAATAATGTCCGGGAGGACTATTCGGAGTCTGTTGGCAATCACTTTCGAGGCAAGTTTATAAAGGACATTGCATAAGCTAATGGGCCTAAACTGACTGATTAATTCTGGATTATCAATTTTAGGTATGAGCACAATATGGGTAAAATTGATATTATGATCCACAGTACTATTATTAACAAAATTGAGCACGTAGGAGACAACATCAGGACCAATAATATGCCAATATTTTTGGAAGAAAACAGGGATCATACCGTTAGGACCAAGAGATTCGAAAGGGTGCATGTGTTTGAGAGCTTTGATGATTTCCCCCTCCGTAAACGGTGCCAGAAGCATATGATTCATTGATTGCGTAACCCTAGATTTAATACGAGCCAGTGCCTGGGCCATAACATCCGAAGAAGGGCAAGATGAGGCAAAGAGGGTACTAAAATGATCTTTGATGATTGTTTCGAGCCCTTCGGGCGTGTCCCTGAACACCCCCGTGTGATCTTTTAGTTGGGAAATATGATTGGTGGAACGCCTTTTGCTGGCATAAGAGTGGAAAAAATGTGTGTTGCGGTCCTCCTCTTTATACTAGTGAATCTTAGATCTTTGTTTCCATTTGAGGTCGTCTTGGTCGAGTGAGGTTTCGAGTTTGTTTTCAAGGAGTTGGATTTTGGCTTTAGTGTCATTTGTGATAGGGCCAGATTTGAGAGTGGAGAGTTTGGTTTTTAGGGTGGCTATGTTCTTGTCAAGGTTTTGATGAATATCTCTTCCCCAGTTTAACAGGCCAATAGAGAGCCTCGAATATGAAGAAGCAGCGTTTCCGGTGGCTGAAAATTTTGGGGTCACGGTTACGGATTTGGATATGGATAAGAGAGTGGTTGGAGAAATGTGAAGGGCAGTTGTGAACGCGACTCCATAGGAAGAGGTTGTGCCATTGTGGATTGAGGAGAGCTCTATCAAGTCAGGCTCGCTGAGTTAGAGGATCGGTGAGAAGTCTACTCTAAGTGTACTTAGGGTCGTATCCCGGATCGAACATGTTTAAATGCGCAAATGTGTCTCTGAAGAGGTTCATTTGCCATTGAGCTCTTGGATTAGCCCCTTGGAATTCATCTTGGGTGAGCACCTCATTAAAGTCTCCACACATAATCCAAGGGAGATTCAGATCAGTGTGTAGATTTTGTAATTGGAGCCAGTGTGCCCGACGGAGATTAGTGTTAGGTTCCCTATAGACCCCCGTGAATTTGAATGTATTCCCCAGAAGGGATGTATCAGCATTAATATATATGTCTGAGAAACCTCGGAGTGTAACTGAGATGTCTTTGCGCCATAGAAGAGCTAGGCCGCCCGAGCGACCTCGAACATCAACGGAAATACCAAAGAGGTTGAGCGAATGTTTCAGTTTATCAATGAGAGTAGTCGTGCATTTGGTCTCACATAAGAAAACCAAGTGGGGAGACTTGTTGCGGATAAAATCTCACAATTCTTGAATTGTCCGGAGGTTCCCCAGCCCCCGGCAATTCCAGCTTATGATACTCATTGTGGTCGGTGGGATTGGCCGTCACCAATCTCCGCTGTTGGATCAGGGGTCAAAGAAAGAGGAACCATAGCTGGAGTCTGAGTGTTTGGCTTGCGTTTTTTCTGGGTGGTTTCCACATGAATTTCTGAGGCGTAATGAGGATCGAGGATAATACTATTAGGGAGTTTGCTTTTGGTGTTTGGTTGATGGAGTTGTGGAGGGTTGTGTTCTGGGGGCGGGTTAAGTTTTTTCTTGATGGTTATTATGCGGCGGGCAATTTTACGTGCGGGAGTGTCCAAGTCCATATGGAATGGAACAAGAAACGGGCTTGTAGGTGTAAGGGGTGAAGATGGGGGGTTGTTTTTGTTGCTGGAGGAGGTTGGGCTAGAGTGAGATTGGGTAGGGTTAGTGGTTAAGATTTGGATTTTTTCGGATGATATGTTAGGTGGATTGATATCAGCCTTGCATGGGGAGTGGGGTAGGTTCGATAAGGGTAGGAAGGGTGGAGGGTTTGAAGGATTTTGTGGGGGGGGGATGTAGTGGGGTGGGGATCGTGTGCTGGTGAGATCATGTGGGGGAGTGGAGTTTGGTTCGTGTGAAGAGGGGGTTAGCGAACGGTTGTTGGAGGTTATGGGTGGGGTGGGATTGGGGTTACGTGGGTGGAGTGGGGGGTTGGATGGTGAATCTGGTGTGGTGGTTGGGATGATGCTTAGCGATGTAGGAGGGTTTGGTGGAGGGTTAGGGTTTGGAGGAGGATTAGGGTTTGGGTTGTTTTGCGGGTTAGGGTTTGGATTTTATGGTCGATTGTTGGAGAAAAGGTTCGATGACTGAGGCGCACGCATCTAAGCACCATAGAGAGGTGTGCCAGAGTGCGTGCCAGGGTCGAGTAAGCGAGTTTCGCATTCGTGATCGCCGCCATGGCCGATGATACCACAATGGTAGCAAAAATTGGGGAGGCGTTCATATTTGATAGGGATGATGTATTCCACGCCTTTGAAGGTTGTTTTCAGGACTCTTCGCAAGGGTTTGGAGATGTCGATGCAAACCCGAATACGAAGAAATCTGCCGATAGAAGAACCACCTGAACCCGAGTCCAGTTGCATGAATTTACCAATGATATTTCCTGCCATTTCCGCAAAATTTCCATTCATAAGGCCAAGTGGGATTTCGTGTAATTGGATCCAGAATGGGCACTCAGTTGGGTCGATCCGGGAGGCGATCTGAGATAATTGTGCTTCTTGAAGGGCTAATAACGATTTGTCAAAAAGCCATGGAGAGCCGACCATAACTTTTTTCAGATCCACGAGGTTACGGAATTGAAATAAAACGGTGTTGTCGCTCAAGGGTTTGCATGATAAGCCATGGCGGGGGTTCCAAAGGCGTTTGAACATGGCGTATATGGATTCGTAGTTAATGGTGCGACTGGAGATAAGTTTTCCTACCAAAGTGAGAGATCCGTCAATATCGGCCATGGGTAGGGAGTCCGCTGATATTTCTGTATTTTCTTCTTCATTGAGCGAGAGGTTAGCGTAGAGAGAGGATAGATCTTCGTTCATGATGTTATTTCCCCGTTACCAGTCCGAAAAAATCTACGGTTACAACAGCCTGAAAAACTGGAGACGTCACGGAGGAGGGAACCTGCAAAATTCAGCAAATAGAAAGGGAGAGGAGGAGGAGGGGGAGACACGGAGAAGAGGAGAGGGGGGAAGAAAACGAGAACTACTGTGAAACCCTACAATAGTCAAGACGAAGAGAGAAACCAGACGCTAAGGAGGCGAGAGCATTCTAGGACTTTTGGATCCTATCTTAACATAATGTAATCTTATCAAAATGTGTCATTATTTAAATTGCATGATACATTTTTTTTTAAAAGAAAATAGATATTTTTTAGAATTGTATATACTGTTGGACTAAGCACCTTTTTGCCTTTGTCCTATGTGGTTTTGTAGATGTTAAATTTCCAGGAATGCTATGGTTGCTTCATTGACTTGACGTAGATTAAATTTATTATTTTTTATAATTCACTATTTAATAAGGACTTATAAATTAAGTTGAGCTGGTCTATTGTTAATGTCAAGGTAACTGACATTAAGATGTTTTGGAAGGGTTATCCCACTTAAGTTCGGCATTAAAATGGAAAACACTACCGGAATTTGGATAGATGTTATGAAAATTCTCGATTTTCCTAACTAAACTCGGATTTCTCGGAAACCCTATTTCTATAATACTTATAAATACTTGGTATTGTATGTTTAAGGTGATTTTAACATTGGTTGCCCTTATATTACTTGCATGTGTTTTTTTTCTCTTTAAGAGTTTGTTCTGATTTGAGCGCCAGAGAGAGTACGTCGGAAAAATTTCTCGGCCCCTTTCTCGCTGTTGTTTTGTGGGCATCCAGGTGGAGCAAGTTGCAGAGATCTAGTGAGGTAAATTTGCTCCATCATTATTGATTGAATAATGAAAAAATATATGAAATTGTGAAGGAAAAATATGTACCAATCAATGACGACCATTGAACTCGACCAGATCAAACATCTATTAAATTTGTGTGGTGGATTGGCTTTATCTTAAATATTGTAAGACTTGACTATAATTGTTACTATTTAATTGATTTCTTGCAATCCAGTCATGGAGTTCAAAATGTGGATTTTAGTTTAGATTGTGTAAAAGATGATGTCAAGGGTGGCTTTGGTTTTACATTCAAATTCTATAATTCTATCTACCACACATAAATGAATGACAAGACACCCCCACCCCATCCCACCCCCCACCCCAAAAAAAAGAAAAAGAATTTGATCTCATTCCTTGTGTGCCCATACAGTCTGTTGGCCAAAATGGACAAACAAGAGGACTTGAGCAATGTAAATCTAATTGTTGGATGAATTGCGTATTTTTCATCAATGACAATTGGAAGTATTTACAGGCAAATAAATGGAATTTCATGTATTTTTTTGGCTAGGGCCTTAACAAACTTAACTCACATATTGTTATCCAAATTAATTGAGCAATTGTCACACTTGCCCCACTTTCCGATAAAAATACCATAAATACGCTCCTATCATTTTTGTACTTTTGTTTACGCTCCTACATATTTTTTGATTTTGGTTTTTTTTTTTTGCTCATGTACTGCTTTATATGTTATATATGTTGTTTAAATTTGTTTCTTTGTTGTTTCGGTGTTTTAAAACAACTTTTACCTATTTTGTATGTTGTTTTTTGTTCATGTATTGTTTTGTGCATTGTTTCTATTGTTTCTATGTTGTTCTGTAATATTTTTAATGAATTCTAATAATTTTTTTGTTGCTTCCATGTAGTTTTCAATGTGTAGATACAATTTACCTATTTTTAAGCTTTTTTTTATTCATATGGTATTTTTAATATTTTTACGTTATTTCTGGGTTGTTTTCATACCATTTTTAATATTGTTCTGATGTTTCTTTTTTGTTTCCCATAGATTTGGATATATAAAGACAATTTTACCTATTTTTAAGCTCTTTTTGCTAATGTGGTGTTTTCTATATTGTTTATGATTTGTTTCTATATTGTTTCTGGGTTGTTTCCATGTTTTTTTATGTTTTCATCCATTGGATCAAAAATTGAATTGTGTCTTTTATTCATGTTATTTTTATATTATATTCAATTTATTTGGTTTTAATATGTGTTGTTTTATATGGATATTTATTGTTTTTTAATAAGATTTCAAGTATGAAATAGATTATTTATCCGGGGGTGGGGGTGAATTTATTTTTTCACTAAGAAATTTGATTAAGAGAACATGTTTGAAACATGTTCGAAGCAACAAAGAAACAACAACGTAAAAGAATCCAAGAAATTTGACAGGAGCGTAAATTTATCCAAAAAAAGGGTCGGGGCGTAATTTATCCAAAAAATACCGAATAACATAAAAAGCTGTCTTTTTTCGAAAAGTGGGGCAAAAGTGTCCATAACCCAAATTAATTTAATAACATGTAATACCCATATAATCAAATCTATTGGGCCTTTATTTGTTTTGAGGCCTACAATCCAAACATTTCCATTGTGTTAGGTATCGACCCCGCTGTCGAGCCCGTACGCCATAGCCGAATATTATAGTAGTCTAACAAATGAGCTATTACAATAGACATCCTATGGGATTAGGGATTAGGGATTACAATCTTTCTAAATAAAAGAGATAAATTACAGATAAAGGCTTTGCAAGACAATGGCAACCGGGAAGGCACTTTCCTCATTCAAGCCACAAGAAAAGCCCTAAAGAAAGACTAAACCAGAAAAAAGGAACAACACTAAAGGGACCCGATCACCCGCACAAGCCGGGATCGAGAAACGGCTTTTTTTTCCCAACCAACCGCCACAAAGACAAAAACCGTAAATCGTAAAAAGGACTAAAAATAGAACTAAAACTGGGGAAACAAAGAAAAAGAGAGAAAGCACCGGGTTTTAGCTCCTTTCTTCAACACCGAGTCGAACATAGGATGGGCGAACGACACCTTCAGCTCAAACACTGATTTTATACCCCAAGGACGTGCACAAAGCAAGCCTAGGTAAGTGCCCTAAGGTGGAGAAGATGAACACACTAAGCGCTCAACCCAAAGCCCTCTCGAACCCATCACACCGACCGGTCAACGCCAAACAATCCCTCAAAGTTCCGATATTCGAACACCCAACAAGAAATCGAAACCACCTCTAAAAAACCCCACGAAGATTGAACTCAGATTCACTAAGAATAAGAGAGAGAGAACCGTGTTTTTAGAGAGAGAGAGATTTCACTATTTGGAGAGCAAAAGAGGAATCTTGTTCATTCCTTAGGGTTTCACCTAACAACAAAGATAATAAAGGGCTAAGGAAGGGCTGAGATGAAATCCCTAAAAGGGACGGCTGAAATAGAGTGAAAGGGAGGATCCGCGGTTTTAGTAACGGGGCAAGGGTCGACCCGGGTCAATGCTTGGGGTTGAGTTGCATTTGGGCTGGACTTAAATGGGCCATAAACAACACATTGAATTTAGTCTTTTGGGCTTATCCGGATTATATATGACGCATCACCATGTGCGATTATTTGTCTGCTTTAATAATAATTAATTGATTATATAATGTGTCTTCATAAAAATTGATTATCTAATGTTAGTAGTTGTTAAGAAAATTGATTGTTATTTTTTTCTTTTTTGAGTACATATCATGGGAGGGTAAGGGTTATGGCAATCGAACCCCAGACTTTTAGCCTCAGTTTGAGAGTTTTAACTACTCGACCATTATCTAATTTACAAAAGTCTGATTGTTAATTAGATATTCCTAATGATGTAAACAATCAATTTTCATTTAAAAAATAAAAAAAATTATGTTGTGCGAAAATATATGAAGACTAAAGCCTAATGATACACTGATAAATTGCTTATAATAAACATGATTCTGAATTTCGTAGCTTCTATCCCTTGGGCAAGATTTCTTTGGAGGTCATAGTATGACAAAAGCAAGCAATTAAGTTAGCTTAATTAATTAGAGAGATTAAAAATGTATTTTCAATTGCCTATACAAAGAGGAATTTCTCTAGCATAAAGCAACACTAACCCTATGAAACCAGAAAGAATGTGATTCTCTTCCTGTTCATGAGGAAATCCAAATTATAAGAAAACCAGTTAATTGGGACATTCTACAATGTTTCAAAAGCTCCATATATGTTTTGTTACAAATATATAAGTGGAATTGAGAAGAGACATTCTTCAATATCCTCTACCCACACAAAAACAACCTAATAATTTAAATACATTCTATTATATATATATGGCTGGAAAAGCTCATGAGGCAGCAACTGTGTATGAGGAATTTGAACCATTGTGCAAATGGCAACGAAAGGAAGATAGAGACATTCTTGAAATCCATCTCCAAGGTGAATGTAATTAAAAAATTTCTTGCCAATTCTTGTTGCATAATTATCGCCACTAGAATTTTAAAAAAAATTATTTTATTGTCTCAAAAATGAAAGGGGTTATCAAATTTGGTATCACGCTTTTGAAAATAAATATTCAAATTTGGTCTTATGTACAAGCCATTTGCACTTCTAGTTATGACTCGTGCTGTTAGATCTAAATAGAAAAAGAAATAGATGTTTCCATTTTATTCGGGGTTAAAGGGGAAAAATAAATTTCAGGAAACTCCAATATTGTGTGGATGGGGATCATAGTAAAAAATAGCATTTCATGTCCTATTCCGCTTCACGGATGAATATCAAGTGTATATAAATTATCATATTAATTTTTAAGAATGAATTGTGGGGTTTTATAAGGCAAGTGATAACCATCACGTGACAATGTGTGCGGTGAAATAGGAGATAAAATATAATTTTGGTATAAAAGATCAAAGTCGCCAATATTGTGGCAAACACACACAATTTCCTATTCCAAATTGTTTATTATCTCATATTTAAAATATCAGTTCTACATGTCAAACCCATTGATGACGTTATTAATAAAACTATTAAAAAATAGGTAGGCCCGACTAGCCTGCGTATAGGGCAGTGTTAGGCTTCATTGTTTAGAGGCCCGAAAATCACCATACCTACTTTGGACCAACCCAAGCGCCCAAAGCCCAATAGGCCTGAACGGTCTGATCAAAAAATACAATTGTTGGGTAGGGTTGTACCACAAGAAACGTGTACCGATGAAATTTTGGTCCAACTCATTTTTATGGCTTGGCCCACTTTTGATTTTTACCAACTCATCATTATCATTTCTAGTTATTTTTATTTATTTTTTAATATACCAGCTTCTTCCTTGCCTTGCCTTTTTCCAGAATTCAAAAAGGAACAGCTCAAAGTGCAAATCAGCAACCATGGGGTCCTAAAGATTTCCGGAGAACGTCCATTAGATGCACTAACAAAAACCAAATTCCACAAAGAAATCCCAGTCCCAAGCAATAAATACGATACCCAATCAATCCACGCGAAATTTGTGAATGGCTCCCTCTACATCACAATGCCAAAACACACTGAAAATGGCAAAAATTCATCTGAACCGTCCAAAATTGATGATCAAATCCCAAAACCCGATTTCCCCAAAGACCAATCCACTGGGCCACCACCACCACCTAGTTCACAAGACAATGTCACTGGTGGCGCTAAGGAGCAAACGGCGGCTACTCTTGGAGGAAATGCGACTACGGAATTTGAGTTTCGGGGCCGGAGAGGGTCGAAATCGGGCTCGAGACTGGCGAAGGTGGCGGTGAGCCTGGCGGCGACGGCAGCGGCCGTGGCGGTGCTAGTTGCTTATGTTGTTTATATGTACAGGTCTACCGTTGATGATGAGTTTGATGACTGAAAAATTCGCTGTTTTTAAGTGATTTGAAGGGGTGGTGGTTAATTAAGATCACAATGATGTACATTTGAAACTCTATTTTATATTCTAATTTCATAATTTTCATTGGCTTTGCTCTGATGTTATTCTTATGCAATAGAGTTTGTAATTACTATTTTTTTTTGAGAGAAGTTTGTAATTACTAATTATTTTGTAACACATGGAAATAATGGTTCCAAAGGAAAAGGAATAACCGTAGTTTCAAAAACAAAAAAAAAAAAGAAAAAGGAAAAAGGAAAAACCATTTGTTATTCAATATGTAATAATAGTAGACTGTCAAAACTAGCTGGCCCGGTTATATGGTCGGGCCGAACTCAAGGGCGAAGACAGGATTGGGCCAACCTGGGCCCTGGCCCAGCCATTTTTTTTAAAAAAAAGAAATTTAGTGAGAATTTTTTTTAAAAAAAAGTTATAATTTGTATTATTTTTCTTAGAATTTTTATCCGGCCCACTCCATTTTCGTGTATCTACCACCCCGCTCTTTAAAGTGTCCAGCTCGCCACGGGCCGAACTGTAATATTGTAAGCCCAAAAAGCTCGAAATCCCTTGTCGATCTGGTCGACCCAACTTTTCATGAATTGGGTTGGGCTTGAGCCTGAAAAACGACGACCCAATGGAATTTTGGCCGGCCTAGCCTAATTTCTTTTGTTCTAGGGGCTAGCACCGACTCCACCCATTTGACAAATCTAATAAATAGCATCACTCAGTCCTTCCTAGTTTTCTCACTTTTAATAGTCTATTGAGAAAACTCATGATGGAGAGTCCAGTGAATTAATGAAACAAATGGCCCAATTTGATGGGCCCAAAAATAATAGAGGCTTTATTAGTCATACATCATATATCACATATGATCATAACTTATCAAAGTCCATATTTTAATTTTTTTTTATATCAAAAGTCCATCAAACCAGTTATAGCTATAGTTGTCAAAAGCACCAGGTCGGACCAGCCCAACCTGGTCCACCGGATTTGGAGAAAAGATGAGCCGATTTAAGCCAAATAGTAATCAGATCGCTATTTTTGGAGCTCTAATCCATGAAAATATACTGTAAATATTGGGTTAATTAGGCCCGCCCAGTTTTCCGGGCCGAAATTGACACCTCTAGTCATAGATAGCCAAAAGTCGATTGAATTAGTTATAATCGACCAAAAAAAGATTGGACAGATCATAACAAGCCCAAAATCGATGGAAAGCATTGTACGGATATACTTTCGAATTCAGTTTTCACTTTCTAATGTTTGAAAAAAAAAATCCAAAAGAAAACAAAAATGAATTTTGAGAAGTTATTTGTGAGCGTAAGGAAATGGGTGGATTGGGATTCCGAAACTTATTTTGCTTCAATGTTGCATTGCTTGGGAAACAAGGATGGAAATTCTTGAAGGAGCCAGACGATTTGGTTAGTAAAATTTTCAAAGCCAAATATTTTCCTAAAGAGAATTTTTTAAATGCGAAATTAGGATCCAGTCCTAGTTTCACGTGGAGAAGTGTGTGGCATTCTCGAGTGGTGTTACGTCGAGGTATCCGCTGGAAAGTTGGGAACGGTCAGAACATTAGAGTGTGGAACGAACCGTGGATAAGAGATGATGAGAACTTCTTTGTAGATACCCCTGTGAATGAGTATTTTCAGAACTTAAAAGTGAATGATTTATTAATACCTGGTTGTAATTGTTGGGATGTGGAACTGATTGAAGAGATTTTCTGTGAGAGGGATGTGCAGCAAATATTAAGGATCCCTTTGAGCAATAGTGGTTGTGATGATGTGAAAGTATGGCATTTTGACAAGAAGGGAAGGTATCTTGTTAAAAGTGGCTATAGATTGGCTATGGAGTTAGCTGTCACTCCACGAGCAAATGCCTCCCAACAATGGCGAATTTTATGGAGTTTGGATATCCCTCCAAAGGTTCAGCACTTTACTTGGAGGATTTGTAAGGATTGTCTTCCTACAAGAGATAATTTGGCTAAGAGACATGTAATGGTCGACAGTTGCTGTGCTATTTGTTTAAATCACATTGAGAATTGTTGGCATCTATTTGTTGATTGTCCATTTGTCCAAGAATGCTTGATAAAAATGGGAATTCAATCAATTGTGCAGAAGTGGGCTGCTATTGCTGAATCTTTCAAGGAGTTGATGATCAATTGTTTACTACATAAAAGATAAGGAGCAAACTATGAATTACATTATGTTATTATGGTCTGTTTGGAGGCAAAGGAATGAAATGATTTGGAATAATGCTCAAAAGTCTGTGTTGGGTACAATTAGAACTGCTGAATGTGTGCATAAGGAATGGAGGAAATACATAGGGAAACAGGGGTCGACTCCTACAGATCCAGGTGATAAATTTTCTATGCAGTGGAAAAAGCCTCCTCTTTTGTGGATGAAGGGCAATGTTGATGCAGCTATTTGCTGTCAAAAAAATGCAACAGGTATCGGTTTAGTACTGCGTGATGATGCTAGGAATTTTGTAGTTGCAAGGACATTATGGCTGCAAGGTATATATGAAGTCAGAGAGGCAGAAGCGCTAGGTGTTCGGGAAGCTCTTTCATGGATTCGTTCGTTGGGGTTAAATAAAGTGATGGTTGAAACGGATGCTAAGTACGTAGTTGACGGTATGTTGTCGTTGGATTTGGGTAATTCGGAGTTTGACACAATCTTAGTTGAGTGTCGAAATCTGTTGCAAGGTGAACCGAACCTCTCCGTAGATTTTGTTCGACGAGGAGGAAATATGGTTGATCATAGACTAGCGAATGAATCATTTTCTTTTGGTAGTCCATTTGTGTGGAGTGATCCACCCCGTGCATTGTAAAGTTACTCATTGATGATGTTACTTATTAATAAAAATATTTTATTTTGCTGTAAAAAAAAAAGAAGTTATTTGTTTTCGTTAGGAAAATAAAACTATGTTTAGTTATAGTATTTGAAGTATATATTAGACATAAATTGCGTGATTGTAGTAAAAATTTGTTCGGTTATAATTTTTGAAATGTATTTGTGTTTCCAAAAGAACATTTGCATGAGTGAAATGACTTCATTTCCCTCTAAATAAATATAAACTCATATTATCCTAGAAACAGTTGGAAAATTGAAAATGACTTTAGTAGGAATTTTAGTTATTTTTCATTATTTTAAATTTCGTAGTATTTTGCTACGTGTTTATGTAAATTTCGAACGATATTAAATTTTTATTTATTGATAATTTATATATTCTTTATTTCGATATGTATTATATATAAATCAATATATTAATTTATTTTATATGATTTAATAAAAATGGGTGGGGCTATTTGCACCCCAATATTTGATTAATACACCACATTTCTACATACACCTCATCCATATTTTATAAACCCATCTAATTACTAAATACACAACACCTATATTTCCAATTTTATCCTTCAAACTAAAAAATCCTAACTTAAAAAATTAGCTTTTTTCGGGAAAAAAAAGAAACAACTTTTTTGGGGAAAAAAAGCTATTTCCAGCTTTTTTGGAAAAAACAGTTTTTTTCGGAAAAAAAAAAGCTGGAAAAAATCAGATTTTTTGTGGGAAAAAAGAGAAACAAGTTTTTTTAGAAAAAAAACTTGTTTCCAGCGTTATTTTGGTAAAAAACAGCCTTTTCTCGGAAAAAAAGCTGGAAAAAATCAGTTTTTTTTTTTTTGGGAAAAAAAGTTGTTTTCAGCTTTTGTTGGAAAAAAACATCTTTTTTTTCGGAAAAAAAAAGCTAGAAAAAATCTGTTTTTTTGGGAAAAAAGAGAAACAACTTTTTTTTGGGAAAAAAGTTGTTTCCAGCGTTTTTAGGAAAAACAAAATAGCTTTTTCTCGGGAAAAAAAACCTGGAAAAAATCAGCTTTTTTGAGAAAAAAGAGAAAGAACTTTTTTTGAGGTTTTTTTCGAAAAAAAGCTGGAAAAAATCAGCTTTTTTGGGAAAAAAGAGAAACAGGAAAAAGTCAATTTCCAAGCGGTTTTGGAAAAAAAAAACAGTTTTTTTGGGGAAAAAATCAGTTTTTTTTCGAAAAAAAAAACTGGAAAAATCGTTTTTTTTTGGGGAAAAAAGAGAAACAGCTTTTTTTGGGAAAAAAAAAGTTGTTTCCAGTGTTTAAAGGGGTGTATTTACACTGTTTATTTTATTAAGGGTATCATAATCTTTTAAACTTATGATATTTTTGTAAATATTGGGAGTGAGGTGTATTAATCAAATTTGTGGGCAAATAGCGCCGCCCAATAAAAATATGTATTTATTTTCACCGGAAATGTTGTCCGTCGTTACATCGCCGTGGCAAATACATAACGGAGATAAGCGAACACCATTTGACAACAGTTCAGTTCCAAACATTTTGAAACTCAGCTCAGAAATCCATCCCCAATTCTAATTCAACCACCTCGATCAATTCTCCTCCTCCCTCCTCCGCCGCCGCCGCCGCCGCCGTCATTCCACCGCCATCTCAGGTAAGCATATTCATACATATATCTAATACCAAAAACACACTACAAATACCGCACCACGCAATAGTTCCTGCTTCTCAAACTCAACCCCAAAGTTCTCAATAAACCCTAGCTTCTAATTGGGGGTTCGTTAAGTCTGATATGACTAACATTGATAAAATTGAGGAATCGGGGAAATTTTCTGAGCCCCTGAGGTCCGGTATTGAACAATTCGGGCCTGAAAAAATCATTCACGTAGAAACTGTTAAGCCCGTAATCGGGCCCAAGAGTGGGGCAGATGGAGTGGCAGGGCCTGGAAATGGGAAGAGGAAAATAGTGAAGAAGGTAATTAGAGTTGTGAAGAAGGTGATAAAGAAGAGAGTGCCCAAGAGGGTTTTGATGCATGATTCAGAAAATCAAGGATTGGTGGTGAAAGCAGAAAACAGTGTGAATTTGAGTGAGGTAATAAATAATTCGAGTCTTGCTAACGATGGGATTGGAAAATCTAATTTTGTTGATCAGGTGATAGAGAAAACTAGCATTGTTAATGAGGCAAAGGAAACATTGAACTCAGCCGATGATCTAACTGATAATTCGAATCTTGTGAATGATGCGATTGAAAAATCTAATATTGTGGATGGGGTAAGGGAGAAAACCAGCATTATAAATGAGGTCATGGAAAAAGCAAAAATCACTGACGACGTGACGCCAGAATTTGAACTTGTTAGTAGTGCAGGTGTATCTGAATCCGTTATTGGCGAAAAAGGTAAAGATGTAAGTGGCATTGATTCTATGGAGACAGAAACATCACAATTCAATTTTGGTGAAAGTGCTTCAGAACAACTCGTGCCAGCTAATGATCAAAGCGACATAAATACTTTGGACACAAACAATATAAAGAGTAATGATGTTATAACCTGTGTCCCTGATTCAATGGAAGTTGAACAGGTTAACTGTATTACATTTGAAAAAACCGAAAGTGGCAGTTCTGAGGAATTGGAGGTATCGGAGAGGAAGATGAGGCGTAAGACCGAGATTTTTGTTGGTGGGTTGAACAACAATACTAAGGGGATGACATCAGGAAAGTGTTTGAAGAATTTGGGGTAATCGTGGAAGTAAGGTTGGTGATGAATGGTAAGACGGGGAAGAACAGAGGCTTTGCCTTTGTGCGGTTCGAAACAGCTGATGATGCTAAAAATGTATTGGCAAAACACTCCAAAGTTGAGGTAACTCTGTGGTGTGGTTCTGGTTAAGTAAAAGTTTATTTGAAATAGCACAAAGTTAATTTGTCTTATCAATTGTGTGTTTTACAATGAGATGAGCTAGTTGCTTGTTCAAGTTTGTCTTGTATATCGAGAAGTTTTCTCGAGAGCCTGAATTGAAAAACTCATGGCTTCAAGTTGCTGTGTAGGTGTGGGAGTGGAGCGAAATGTTGAAAGTGTGTCGGTTAATGTATAGTCACATAGAGCTGTCTAAGTGACACTAATTGTGAAACTGTAGAACTTTAATACGGGTAATGCAGTGGATATAGCATTTAAATAGTCAGGGTTAATTCAGTTGACGAGATACATGCATAGACGGATTATGTTTGTCCTTGGCAACCAAATTTTCTTGTGGAAAAAAATTAAACCAAAAGCCTTGACTTTGCATGTCTTGAAGAAAAAAGCAAAATACATCAAGGCTTGTCCATTTACATAATTGGGTGACTTGCCCATTTATATATTTATTCTATACCACTGAAGTTCCTTTGCATTTATCAATATATGATAGCATTTTTTTTATCGTGGGGGAATATGGCATTTACTGGCCCACATATCTTTACTTTGTCCCTTCTATGAAGTATTCCCTTTTACGTGTCACGGCCTACAGCTGTTTCTTATATTTTATTTCTGTGACTCAACTTTAGATATATGGGAAGCAGTGTAGTGTAGCACCAGTTGGGGGCAACGATACATTATTCCTTGGCAACATAGACAGAAACTGGAAGAGTGAAGATGTAAGCATTTCTATTTTCCTCTATCTTTCCAGCACGTCCTTCAAGAGTGTGGTGTAACTAATGGGCTGTCTTTCTGCAGGTGGTGACATTGTTAGGGAAAGCTGGCATTAAGAAAATAGATAAGGTTACTCTTAAACCTGACAAAAAGGACGTTGAAAAGAATCGTGGTTTTGCCTTTGTTGAGCTCAAAACAAGTAAAGATGCTCAAATTGCTTTCGATAAACTCCAAAAGAAGGATGCTTTAGGAAAAAACCTGATGATAAAAGTTGCATGGGCACAGCCCTTAATTGGGCCAGATGAAGAAGAAGTTTTAAAGGTTAGTTTTCTGGAATCATGTTTCTGTTGAGAATCATTAAAATATTTCGTGGTCATAATTTTTTGCTCTGGTTTTCAAATTTCAAGTCTTCTCTAATTCTCCATAGTAGGGGCCTGAATTCTCTAATTTTCTAAGGTTATAAATCCTCGTTGTATGTATACTTGGCATGGAGTATATTCTGTTTGGTTTCCTTATCATTCTCTTACCTGGGTAAAGAACAGCGGCTTTCATCTAAATAAAGCATTATTGGCTACACCTAATGTATCATCGAGTTACTTTACTCCATTCAGGTGAAATCCGTCTATGCTGAATATCTACCCTCCTCGTGGGACGAAGAAAAAGTGAAAGAATACTTCAAAAGATTTGGTGATATTGAAACTGTTGCGCTGGCAAAAGATCTTCCTTCATTGAGGAGGAAAGATGTTGCTTTTATTAACTATACAAACCATGATGCTGCTCTCACTTGCATTGAGACTGTCAGTAAAGAGAGATCAGAGAATGACTGCTCAATGGTTCGTTCTGCATTTCCTGGTTACTTTGGTGTTAAATTTACACTCTAGAAATTAGATTACTTCTTTATGAATTAATGTCAATGTTAATTTTATTTAGGTTAAGATAGCTGTCTCTCTTGCAAAATCAAATTCAAATAGCAAGCCGATGAAACATACACCTGATCGGACTAGTAAGCAACTCCCCAAAGCAAAGCCAAAGGCTATAAAAAGTGAGTACGAGCACTCTTTTCATCGTTTCTTAATTTGTATTGATCATTCAAAATTATGTGAGATCAAAGATGTATTAGATCCATGTTGCCTTGTTGACATTGGTGCTGCAATAATTCTTCTTCCTTCAAATTAGCTTGTAGGGGTTATTGGCCCTCCATTTTTCTATCCTCTTTTGAGTTTTCTGCTCATTTATTTGTGGTTCTTACGTATGTATGATTTTGTAAAATGTCTCTAATGGAGCAATTTTTATCGGGTTCTAATACATAACAAATGATAAAACCAAGAAAAGTTAACTTGGATTTCTTTGTAGAAGGTTGAGTATCACCTGGTAAGTAGTTGGAGGATTGTTTCTAAGATTTTATTACAATGGAACATAGTTTATTTGCATATCTGGTTCACCAATGCTCTAAAAAGCTTAGCAGACAAAGATGTTATGATTATGAAGGAGCAGATGCATAAAACTTAGCCTGGATTTACGCAGGTTTATTTCATGAAGTTGTAAAGTTATGCAGTAAGTGAATATGAGACCAGTTGTTTAATTCTTAATTCACAAATTGTCTCGTTATAATTTGGCTATGTTTGTTTAACTCCCCCCAATCACATTTCCTTTCCAACTTCTTCCCTCAATCACCATCCAAACATACATTACGATTTCCAATGCATTTCTATACTAATACACCACATTTCTTAATACATCACATCAATCTCTCCTTCCCCCAGAAACTTCCCCCAATCATCCCCAATCACCAAACAAATGTTTGAAATGTAAATGTATCCGCATCCCTAATATGATCTTAGGAGAGTTTGTGGCAAGCCTTAAACTGACCATTGGCGCAGGTACCATAATGCTCAATATGCAGCTGCTTTAATGAAACAATGAACGAAGTCAATGTTATTTTTGAAGTCTATGCGAGTACTTGAGAATTGTATTGGAAACATATTTTATCTTCTGCAACCAAAATTCTAGCAACACTTGAGTCATATAAGAAGTGAACGAACTAATTGATGAAAGTGATTGTAGGTACTATATGTACCTGTTTTGAGTTGTGGGAACGTGTGGTCTTTGTAAGGTTCTGCATATATTGATGCTGACAGGTTTTACAGTTAAACCTCTATAAATTAATAACATTGGGATTGGCAAATTCTATTAATTTAGCGAGATACTAAATAATCGATAAATTAATAATCTATTAGTTTATAGAAATATAGCTTGTGGAAAAAAATTTACTTGAGGATAATTGTCAACTCATCTTATAAGTTATAACTATTTAAGGATTGCACAATATTAAAAAATTAATTATTGTAATGTGAGTATTATATAACTGTACAGATGTTGAAACTGCAGAGTTGTTGACTATCGAACAGATAATCGAGGATTACATGTGAATTATGAAGTTGAAGATAATAATTATAGTGTAGATTACCTTCTCAACAGGAAGCTCAATAACAATGACATTGAATAACTTTTTGTTAAGCTACGAGAAAACCACACCAAAAGTTTTAATGCCTTAACAAAAGTCAGAGATGGGATTCAAATTCGATATCGATTTTAACAAGAGACAAATAATAATTTAGTCATTTTATATGAACTCTTCATAGGTTAATAATAATGTATTATATATTGAGAAATTATTAATTTATATATTGCATGGGGCCTATATGAATTTTCGTATATGTATTATCTTACAAATTTAGTGAATTATTAATTTAGCATGTTGTCCCCGAGTCGGGACCGGACAAAATTATTATTTAAGCAAGGTTATTAATTAATCGAATATTAAAATTATCAAGGTTCTATTGTATTTGCAATCCAAATTTCTTATATGACTTTGAGCCTTACCCAAGCTTGATCATTTAGCCTTTGAAGGCCCATATTCGCTGTTCAACATTCCTCCCCCACCCACCAAAAAAATAAAGAAACAAAGAAATGACTTTACAAATACTATTCAGCAGTTCGGAAAGTTGTTTTTAATTAACACTTGTTGTAGCAACTCCGATAGTCTATTCATGTGCAATCCGTTTTGTGTAGTTTGGTTGTTTGTATCTCATGCAAAAAACTTGTATTCAATCAATCTTTAATATAGCTCGAGCGAAGTGCAGCCAAGGCTAGTACATGCCTTTTTTAGAGAAATAAAAGTGAAATGTAATGGTTTTATGAATTTCACTTGGGTGATCGTAAGACCTCTTCCTGCATGTTATGCTGCTTTTGTATATTAGATGCTTCAATAGAGGATTACGCTGTGTATAAATTTAAATTTTTGCTTTTTATTTTTGTATTTTTGGGTTTCCAGCCTCCATAAAGCTGCATGAACCTAGACACAAGGAGAAGCCTGCCAGCAGTAGTTATGATCGTGTAAAGGTTGACAACAGGCCTTCTACTACAGATGAACTTGTACAAATATTAAGGCAACAAGCATCAAATAAGCATATTCCTCAACATCCACATCCCAGGACAGGTATCTAGTAGTTCCTTTCTGTTCACCAGTAATAATATGTTATTTACATGTATTTTGGAGTTTTCGGTGACACTTATGCTGTCTTCTTGACCTGTACAGTGCTTTTTTCTTCTTTCATTATTTAAACCATCTGTGTGGCAGTTTCACATGCCATAGTTTTAGAGAGTGAGAGTGTTTAGCGTTCTGTATTAATAGATCTGTGCCCAATTGTTTTATTGATGTAATATATACTTATCGGAGTAAACTCTCTACAGTTCCTCAAACCTTTGTTAACGTATCTTAATTGGAACTTGAATGAGTGAATAAGTGTATATAAATCATCCAGGCTATCAATGCTGGAGAACTGTGGTACTGTATGGTAGAGGTGATAGCGCGAATGAGTGAAATAAATATATAAATTTATGTCCTTTTAAATAATATATACAGAAATATACTTTAATCTTGCATAATCCCACCTGAAAAATAAAATCTAGTAAAGTAAATGCACTTATGAATCAAGAGAAAATGAACCAATTTGGTATTGGGTGGCATTGTTGAGATTTTGCATGTACGTCGTTTGGATGTGAGATATGTTCTGATATGATACCAAATTCACGATTATGACTAAATATTCGTGCAACTATGTTTCTATATAGGCACCAATGACCTTCATTTCCCCATCCCTGGGAGCAAGCGACCATTTTCGCTAATGGTATGTTAGCAAAGGTTTCTGTTTCTGCATTTTTCCTTCTCTGCCCCTACTTGATAGTCTTCATGTGGACACCTAAACTTACCATTCTAATCGTTGTATTCAGGAATATGATCCACATAATCAGGAGCCCCAAGGGTTGTCTAGAGTGCGTGTAGAAAGTTCTTATCCGATTTCAGGCCCAAGGTTTTAGATGTTTTAAGCTACATAAAAAGTTTCTACGTAATGCCATGTATAAATCGTTGAATGTTACGTCGTGTATTGATTTTTTAGATTACTAATCCTCGTTGTCTAATTTCAGCTCCTCATCCCGTGGTGCCGGTGTATTATCGTTCCCTTATCATCCTCAACAAGAGCCTGGGTTCACATCTGGTAAGTGACTCTTTCTATATACGTTTTTGCCTTTTGCATTGGATAAGTTCCCTAAATTAACATATTCTGTTTTATCTGTCTCTCAGAGTCGGTCATTGGGAGGCGAAGTTATCCGTCTCATTTTCAGGTATAGAAGTCATGTTTTTCTTTTCTTTTGTATTCCGTTGCCATCAATAATAGGGCATGGAGTGTATTTTGGGTATTTTATGGAGCTTCTTTCTCTTCCCCCATTTTGAGTCTCGTGAAAGTTGGTTGACTCACCTACTCGAGTGAATTACTTTTGCTTCACCGATACTTAAACTTACAGAACTTGATTGCATCATAATGAAAACGATGAACAAGTCAAATAGAAATACTCTGGCCTGTAGTTTGTTCCTCTGAGGGTTTGACTGTTTTGATATCCTATCTTCTTTATTGTAAGCTGATTAAGTTATTTGACCGTGAGAAAATGAGTAACGGAAAGCTTGCATCGTGATCGTGGCCTTTTCAGATTTAGAAATAACAAAAAAAATTCTTGGTTTTTTGGAGAAGGAAGATTGTATTTTTTTCTTCTTTTACATCTTCAGATTGTATACACAACCATAACATCTGCTGAAACTCATTTAGTGCAGTAAAATGAAAGTTTGTGATGCTCTAAAAGACAACCCTGATCTTCATTCCCTTTTTCTTTTTCTTTTGCAGACAAGGGAACAAGCTCCTTATTATAGGGACAATAATATATATCGTTGATGTGAGTGAATCAGTTGCTTCCAATGATATCTGTAGCCTTATCTTTTGCTCATCATCTGGAAACTCTGATTGTTCTCATGTATTCACTAAAGAAATTTGTACATAAATTTCTTCTGTGTGATGCTGTCCATTATGATACATGACTATATGATCTTGATTATGATTTGCTAGAAGAGTTTTTCTTTATCTTTTATTTATTTTTTTTTTTATTGTGAGGAATGTTTTTAAATACTCTAACACACTCAACTTTCTTTTTTATGTTTCTAATTTGTATTTTATCAACAGTTTAGTCTTATATGAGACCATTTCATGGATGTAAGTTAATCAAAAGGTTCCTATAAAAGACAAAAAGATATGGCTTTTTTTATGGGTTTAAGTTTGGGTTGAAATTCTATTTGACTCCATGAAATCCATAACAATATCAAGTTTTAAGTATTTTCCACGGGAAAGCTCCACAATTGCTCTTGATACTGTTATTTCAAGTTAATTACAAAGAAAATCCTTGATATTGTATCTAATTACTTACAAAAACTCATTTATCTTTTCAAATTACAAATATCCAATTGATATTTGTTTTTATTTCAAAAATTGCACTCTCAAGCAGGGAATCTTTGTTAAGTATTAAATAAATACAGACATCTAGGGTGTTTGTAGCGAATTAATTTTGAAAGATAATTGAGAATTTTGTAATTAGACTAAAGTTCGGGTAAATTTTGTAATTTATCCTGTTATCTATGTGGACTTTACTGCCTCAGCCTGCAAGCCTCTTACCTAGTCTGTCAGTTTCTTGGTGAATTTCATGTCACCCAGGTGGGTAGCTATCCACTTGGGTGCATGGCTCTTGGATCAAACACACACCCATGTGGGTATGTATGTGTGTATGATGATCCAAGGATCAATGACCCCATGGGTGGCTACCCACTTGGGTGGCATGAAATAAACCTGTTTCTTATAGTCTGCAGTTATCAAATCATTTACACAACTTGCTCTCCAACTGAATATGCGCAACAGAACTTGTTTGTGGGTTTATGTTGCTTATCCTTGCTCAAAAAGGAAGTGTTGTTTGTACAGGCCTTGACCCAGATAAAACTACCAATTACATTGGGAAAAAACGAGTCAAAATCTGAAGATAAGTATTTCTTCAATTTCCAACCATAGGATACAAGTAAACATTTTAATTGGCCTTTCACACACAGCCACCGTATCCCTCTAAAAATACAGAATAATAATACTTCAAATACCAAAACAAATCAAAAACGCCAGAAAACAAAATGCCCACAGGGCAGCAGCCTATACCTACCCAATAATCAGGAACCACAGTTATTTCATCAATGGATCAGAAAAACATATTCTTTAAATTTGAAATTTCAAGAAATAAGAAAATAGAGAAATGTAGGTTGGTTGGCACATTAAATGGTTCATTTTGCACTGGCAAGCTGGGTCCTGAGGAGCTTAGCAGCAGACACCATGTTCTCAAGGGCCGGCTTAACCTCGGTGTACTTACGGGTCTTGAGACCACAGTCAGGGTTCACCCACAGGATGTTGGTTTCAAGGACAGCAAGCATTTTGTTGATTCTGTCGGCAATTTCTTCTGTTGATGGGATTCTTGGGGAGTGGATGTCGTACACGCCAGGCCCGATTCCAGCACCGTACTTAACTCCCTCACGGAAGACAGAAAGTAGCTTTTCGTCTGATCGTGAGTTCTCAATGGTGATCACATCAGCATCCATGTTGATGATGGAGTGGATGATGTCGTTGAAGTTGGAGTAGCACATGTGGGTGTGGATCTGTCGGTTGCCGACGAAAAAATGTTAGTAAACAGAAAATGTGCCATTGGCATAGTTAATATTAGGTCGTTATGAAATGGGACAATTAGGTTCGGTCTAATTACAAAAAAGTCAATAAATGTTTCAAAATTACCAAACGCCCCATCAAATTTGATTATTTCTTAAATTTAAGGGGCAACATTAATATTTTCTATAAGCATCAGGGGGTTTGAAATGCTTTTGGCTTATGGAGAGGAAATTTAAGACATAATCAAATCTCAAGGGGTGTGTTGCAATTTTCAAAAACCTCTGGATTTTTTTTTCGTAACTAGCCCGAACCTCATGTTTTGTTTTTAAATCATCCCCTGTAAAAAATACTCTTAGGTTCGTCTAATTACAAAAAAAAACCAAAAAAAACTCAATTAATTTTAAAAATTACAAATATCTCCTTAATATTCGTTTTCATTTTACAAATTACACCCTCAAGATGGGGTGTATTTGTCAGTAAATACAAACCTCAAATAGGTTTATGTAAATACGTAAGAGGGTATTTGTAATTTCGAAATTTCAATGAGTTTTTGTAATTTACCTTAAAACTAAGGATAATGACTTTAAAATATTGAGTTAAAGGACAAGAAGAAAGCACCTGGGTGGTGTCCTCGACGCCAACGTTGGTGATTCTGAAAGAGTGTACAGCCCAGTCCAAGTAGAAAGCATGCTCAGCCTTCCTGAGAGGCAATCCTTCTCTCAATGCAGCTTCATCAATTTGGATGACGGTAATACCGGCCTTCTCAAGATCCTCCACTTCATCCTTAATGGCCAAAGCAATCTGATAACATGTTTCAAACCTGTGAAACAACAATTAAAAGTTGAGTGTTGTTCTGAATAGGAAGAAATAAACAGTTTATCTCTTCTGACAGAATACATAATCATAATGTCGAGAGAGAGAGATAATTATACCTCGGTTGGTCATTTCTTACAAAAGACCAGTTGAGAATGGTAACAGGACCAGTAAGCATTCCTTTCATTGGGCGCTTGGTCATGCTCTGGGCAGCAGTGGACCAGAAGACAGTCATTGGCTTGGGACGACTCACATCACCGTAAATGATTGGTGGCTTAACACACCGAGATCCATAAGATTGCACCCATCCATTTGCGGTGAAGGCAAAACCAGACAATTGCTCTCCAAAGTACTCAACCATATCGTTTCTCTGGAATTCATACATCCAAAGAAATTATTACATCAAATACTTCAGAAATCAGAATACCAATTTTCGCTTATATTCATTAACATCAAAGACCAGTAACATGTTAGCTGTTCACAAATTAGCATTTTAATTGGTTTTACCTCTGGCTCTCCATGAACAAGAACATCAATATCAAGTTCTTCCTGAAGCTTGACAACTTTGTTGATCTCCTCCTTGATAGCCTTGATGTACTCCTCCTCAGAGATCCTACAAAAAAGAAAATCGTATCTTGAGAACACATATCTCACCGCATGTATTGATTACAAATGTCAAGAGCAAGCAAAAACCACTCACTTCTTAGCCTTGTATTCACGGCGAACTCTCCTAAGTTCAATGGTCTGAGGGAAGGAACCAATAGTGGTGGTCGGGAGGATTGGAAGGTTCAGCTTCTTCTGTTGAGCATCGAGTCTGGCACTAACGTTTGTAGCACGACGATGATCGGAACCCTTCAAAGCAGCAGCCTGGTTCAACAAACAAAAAATGGATGGTAAGCACACAATAGATTAGCAGCAAAGACCCCTGAAGTTCAAACTCCCAATATGAAGATTAAATCACTTACAGCCTTTTGGACAGCTTCATTAGTCACCCTAGGAGAGGATTTCCTGGAAGCCTGAGCTGCAGCGTTGGCAGAGAAGAACGCCTGAAAAGTGAAGAACAGCAGCCGAATGTCTACGTTACTAATAATGTAGCCAAAATTATGAACCAAGAATAATGGAAAATGATTTGCAGGTAACTTTATGGTACTGTAAAACGTCTTCTGGGATCACATTAGTTGTGACATTTACCTCATCTTTCTCACCAGCCAATGCCTTTGCAAGAGCATTCACTTCAACAACCTTTTGTGCAGCAAATGCGAGCCATGACTTGATTTCTTGGTCCAGCTTAGGCTCATTTATCAGATCAACAGCGGTGTGGAGAAGTGAGCAGGAGGTGGACACAACAAGCTTGTCTGCAGAACAAAATTGGAAGAACAAATGAGCCACCATAAAAGCAAACTTAAACCTAGTAATAAGTGTGAGCCAATATACCCTTTCCAACTATGCCTTCAAGAGACTGCAGGATGGTAAGAGATGCCTCCAGATCATTAGCCCAGATGTTCCTTCCATCAACAACTCCAGCAAAGAGGTATTTCCCAGAAGGGAATCCACCCTTGATCAAATCAAGGGTCTGGCCTCCACGAACCAAATCAAAACCAAAACCAGAAACTCCACTCAGTGAGGTAAGGGTTTTGAATGCAGCCGCAGGGACATCAGCGAAATAAGTCTCAATTAGAACATTAAGGCCAGACAAAGATGATTCCAGTTCAGCATAAGCCTTGGTGAATGCTTCCAACTGGTGAGACTCAAGATCCAAAACTAGGGTGGGCTCATCGAACTGGATCCATGAAGCACCTGCTGCCTTCAGCTCAGCAATAACCTCCCTGCCAAGATGTAATACATTTAAATACCAAATGCAACCATAATGTAGATGGTGAGAACATCAAGTTACTGAAAACATGGATTAAGGTTTTTTCTTACTTGTAGATTGGAAGAATTTTGTCAAGAAGAGAGAGGAGAGGGAAAGTTTTCTCAACACCCTTGGCAGGTTTAGAGAGCAACAAGTATGTGACAGGGCCAATAAGTACTGGAACAGTATCAACACCGAGCTGAATGAGAGAAAAAGAAATTCATCAGGTGACTAATAAACCATTGCAAACATCTGAATAGAAAAGAGATATTCACTATGGATCTAACACTAAAACAAGTAGTAATAAGTAGGATGCAGGGGATTCATTTCCATTACAATAATTCATAACTATTTCTATTTACTGGGTAAATTGGGAACAAAGCAGGAGATTTGCAGAGCTCATACCGATTTAGCCTCATTGTATTCATTAACTGCTTTGTGGGAAGCATAAGAAAAGTTGACATCCGGTCCCAATTCAGGGACAATGAAGTGGCTGCATTGATAAACCAACATAATTAGTTAAATACACAACAAGAGTGTAAGGGAATTGAACTTTTTGAGAAATGATCCATCACTTACTAGTTGGTGTCGAACCACTTGGTCATTTCCATAGCAGGAACGGAAGCATTTCCTCTGGCCATGGAAAAGTAAGTGGAGAAACCAATCTCACCACCAGTCCAGTTGTATCTGGGGGGAACAGCACCAAGCATCGCGGTTGTATCAAGCATTTGATCGTAGTATGAGAATGTGTTGCTTGGAATGTACTTGATCCCAGCACCAGACATCTGCTTCCAAATGGATGCCCTGAGATCAGCAGCCACCTTTTCCAAATCCTCAGCACTGCTCTTGCCATCCCAGAAAGATTCCAGAGCAAACTTCAGCTCTCTCTTTGGGCCCATACGGGGATATCCAACAATGTGGGATGCCATTTTTCTGAATACCACATACAGTCAATTAAATCACATAAATTCATAAGATAAAAAAAATATCATATTTTAAATAGCATGCAAATATATCCAGGAAAACAGGCAGAGAAGGATAAACAAACTAGATCCTGCATATATTCAGTTCCGGATAGTTGTCTACATAAAGCTCAATCAGTATTAAATAAATCAGAACCCAGTAAACAAAAAAGTTCTCAACCTTCATTTGTCATGTTACTCACACGCAACTGGTTTGTCGGTCATCATCAATTAAAACATATCAAATCCACATAGATGAACCTCATAGATAAGCTTATTAACATGAGCATCAACTAAGCAGGAAATCTTCAAAAAAATCAAGTGTAACCACAGATTGAAATGCATTGCCTAAATAGATTAAAAAGGCTCTCAGATCCACAACTAAAAAATAAATAAATGCAGATCAAAGAACAGAAATAAAGTTACATGTTCATAACACGGAAGTGTGACACAATGCAAACTGATTTAACTGAATTAATGACACCCAATATCCCCTTCATCTCAGATCTAATAAGAGCAAAAGTTCCGAATCCAGATCTAGAAAAGTTCCATGCCCTCATAGGTATCATTTTTTGTTTTTGAATAGCTACCGTTTAAAGCTTATCTTCACAATATTAAACCAAACCACCTCCCCGCCACCCAATAATAAAGCCGTTTCAGACGCCACGTAAGCACATTCACGATATATTTGAACATAAAACAAAACACATCATAATTTGTTAATCGACTACGAAAACAGGGACAATTAAGCAACTGAAAAAAAAAAAAAAAAATCACCAGATCACGCAAACGACGCAAGGAACAGACAATTACCAATAGATCTAAGCGAATTAACGCAGAAACTTAACAAGTTCAGTTCAGAAACTGTCTCCCAGGAAGTAGAAAAAGGTGAAACAACAGACCAAATGGACGGGAAAGAAGTGCCACAAGAGATTGAAAATTTAGCAAAAAATGAACATAAAAACAGACAGAGCGAAAAACACTGCGACGGACTCGGAGAGCCTACCTTCAGGAAAATGAGGCGGGGCACAGAGAGTGGTTTCTGGTAGAGATGGAGAGAGATGAAGAAGGGCAAGACGCGAGTTCAGGGAGATGGATGAATGGCCTTATTTATAGAAAGGAAATGATACTCTGAGGGGGATTGGTGGGTAGATCTCGAAATGTGAAATCTGAGTTGTTTTTTTATTATTTATGGTGAGTTCGGTGAATTTTTACGGGGGGTTGTGGGGGTGACGCGCGTTTTGAGGAGCGTGAGTCGACGCGCTAAGTTGGTAAGGTTACCAACTTCTGAAATTGATGCGGGATTGCGGGTAAAACTATCAATTTTGCCTGTTCGCACTGATACAGATATGAGACACGATACAATACGAGTATAAGAATATGACATATTTTGAAATTTTAAGGATCACAAAAACTCATGTTAGACCGTCTAATGGGTCTGATCTATTAGACGGATCTGACACGCAGACCCGGTGGCATTTCCGTAATATTAACAGTGGTGTTTTAGTAGTTTTTAGGGACCACGGGTATTAATAGTCTTTCTAAAAAATATTAGTCTTCCTTCTAAAAAGTATTAACAGTTCTTCTGAAATATATTAGTAGTTCCCTGAAGAGTTTTTTTAGTATTTCTCATGAATATACTCCCGAAATGTATTAGCAGTTCCTCAAAAAAGTATTAGTAGTTCCTCGAAAAAGTATTAGTAGTTCTTTGGAGAGTATTTTAGTAATTTTTCTGAATATAATTAATTTTTTCTCCCGAAATGTATTAGTTGTAAAGTCTAATACATTTATTTGATACATCTAATACATTGGAACGTAATGTGTAATACTTTTCTACAAAGTTATGCAATTTAATAATAAGACAGAGAATTACTAAGAAGCTGTAAAGTATAACACATTTTTCTAATACATCCAATACATCAGAATACAATGTGTAATACTCTCAATATATTCATGAATGTCTCTTATATAAAAACAGAAAAAATGGCTTCTATATTTTCCTTAACCTAAAGTCATTGGTCTGCCTTATTCATCACCACCTAGCAAAACTACATCCATTTTCCTACACACTACTCTACATATTCAGAAATGGGTTTTACAATTCAACTTAATAAAACCTTCGTTGTCTGTTTTTTGTGTGGGGGAGGGGTTCGCTGGACATAAATCAAACATGTGGTCTGCGACTGCAAGTGAGTCGCCTCTGTTAAGTTTTTCGTTGATTTCATTGATTTGACGAAAAGAAAATTGTTAGTTGTTTGTTAAATCTTGATGTTGAATTGATATGCCATTGTTAAGGAGAGAGTTAGAGAGAGTATGCGTGTGAGAACGAGAAGGGTGACTCAGATTTTTTAAAATCCAGGTCAGGTGTTGGATCCGTCAAACAGAATTAGATCCGTTAGACCGTCTGACAGGAGACCAACCCTTTAAGTATATATGTACGGTATATATTGTTTATATATAAAATTATATATTTTTACATTATTGAAAATACCGACGTACTAATTACGTTTAAAAAAATAATGTTTCAAGCATAAAAAACTAAAATTTCATAAGTACTCAAATCTTAAATATGTTCACATAGGCACAAAAAAAATGCTGAAAAAATAAACATTAAAATAAATTATATATATTTCCATGTGTAGATGTATCCACGAAGTATCAGACAAAGTATCGTATCGGATTCGTATCAGTACGGGTACAACATCCTCGTAGAAGTGTCCGTGCTTCCTAGTCGTCCTGGTAAATAGGTTGGGTCTGTATTTTCTAAGGCCAGAAATGAACCATGTCTATTTGATCCGGCCCATTCGGTCCAAAAAATCAATAATTTAAAAAATGCTAGGCGCTAGTCGTGCAGCAGATTAGGGCCTAGTGCCTAGGCAGATCTTGAGCCGGGTTAAGCGGGACCTAAGCAAAGACTAATCGAGGGTAGGCGGAGATTTTTAGAACTGTTCAAAAAATAGGCCGCCCGATTGGCTTGGTTTTTCCAGTGTATTTATGTAGGTTGGCTAGACTGGGCTTTAAAAATAGAGATTCGGCTACTATTAGCCCGCAGCCCAGTACCTGACTGGCCCCGGCCCGTTTAACATTTCTAAATGTGGGAGATCAATCTCTATGGGAATTGGTCCATGTCATAAGTTCAAAGATTGGTTGAGGATGTATTTGTTAGTCCAAGTGGCTACTATAATCTAGAGGAGGTGAATATATTATATCGATTTTCCGATTATTGCCTTCTTTTTCGAATGTAAGAATCATAACAAAAATAAAAATGCGGGAATATAAATAATGCACGTTGATTTATAGACGTTCAACCCACCTAGGGCCTAATCTTCTACCACCTCGGTATATCCGAAGTGGATTTCGAAAAAAGGAAAAAGTTTTATTGATATCAAACAATTACAAACCTTTACCTTGAAGAACACTCACTCTTCTTACAACACTGCCTATGAAGATTACCACAATCTTCTCACAACAATGAAGAGTATCACACTCTTCAACATCTAAAACCACCCAAGTATGTTCTTACCACAAGAACACTAACAAAGATGTCTTGTTTTGGATGATCGGAAATTACAATCAAGATTACACTTTGTTTGAAAATATTACAACTCAAAAGTGCAAGTGTAATAAAGAAGGAAGCCTAATACTCAAGATGTGCAAGTGTAAAAACTAGGCTTAAAAAATACAACAAGAATTATGCCAAGAAAGAATAAGAAGTTTGCTGAGAATTTTCTTGTTGTTTGAATGCTTATGTGTTGTATTTGATCCTTCAAAGCCTTCATCTCTTTATAGGAGAGTCTTCAAGATTGGATCTCCAACATAGGTTCCTACATCTTCATTTTTGTCTACAAAAGAAGGATCAAAAGATCTACAAAAATAGTTAAGAATTGTAAAGTATATCATGACAGATAATGGCTCAACAACAACGGATAGAATGTTGCTGTCAAAAACCATAGGTTGACCTGTTGAAAATTCGAATGTTTAAAAAGCTAATCTGATATTTGTAATAATTAAACAGGGTGTTGGACCGATCCAAGAGGGGTTGGACCGGTCGACTAGGGGTTGGACCGGTCGACCCCTCCCCTGGACCGATCAACTAACCAAAAATCAAGAACATAGAAGATACAGAATTTGCTACATTGTTAAACTACCGGTCGGCCTCAGGGTCGATTGGTTGCCCTGTCCCATTTTAATCTCAGTTTCGTTTCTGTTTTAATTTTCAACTTTCAGGCACGCGTTGCCCTCTTGGGCGATCGATTGACCTCGAAATAGAAGTGTTGTCCATTTTTTGTCAAAAATAAACTTCAATAAATACTCCGAAAAATTAGTAAAATCATTAAAATCAATTTGGAGTATTTGGACAATATTTTGGAAATTTGTTTTGGTGTAAAAAGACATTTAAACAAAATCATCAAAATCAAGATAAAAATATTTTTCTAACAAACTCCCCATTTTTTATGATTACAACCCAAAACAATTTTACAAGATCAAATAAGTTTTCCGGTCGAAAAAATAGTCTATCCGTTTTAAGCAACATTTATCAAAAAAATCAAGTATTAACAAGGAAATGAGCAAAATTTTACAAAAGAAGTTTTAAGAAGCTCCCCCTATCAATAAGTTTAATAAAAACACACAAAAGCTGAAATGTAAAACATAAAAGCTACATATTTTACAAAATAGCTTAAAAACTACATATTTTAAAAACTTCTCCAGTCAATGGAAATCATAGTAACATGCTTAATTAATCAAAGGAGCAAAATAAAAGGAGAGTTGTGGCTCCAAAAATCTATTTTCATAAGTGCTTTTCTTAAGAGCTTTTGAAGGTCTAAGATTAGAAGCATAACTAAATGAAACAAGGGAATACAAAAAATTACAAAAGCTTAGTGAGTGCTTGCTTATGGAAAAAATTTCATCCCTTCCACTTTTTGGACAGAATTTTGCATGGACATGTGATTGCTTGTGAAAATTTTCAAAAAATACACTATTCACTTTTCTCATTTTTCAAATCATTAATCACGTCCAATTATAATTTAAACAAAAAAAATATCACATTAACTATCATTATTATACAATCATATCACAAATACACTATTTACTCTCTCTTATTTTTCAAATCACCAATCAAATCTAATCACTATTATACTAAAAAACTATCACATCAACTATCATCATCACATTTTCATTTTATATCCAATCACATTCTCAAATTCCATTCTCATTTTTTAAAATAATTTTTTCATATTATTCTTTCTAAAAGTAAAAAGAGCGAAACGAAAGGTCAAACAATCACTCTCTTAGCTTTTGAAAACTAGTTTTTATGTCCAAGAGCTTTTTATGTGAGCTTTTACAAGCTCTTTTACCTCATCAAAACTACGTTAGGCTCAAGACATGTTTCTCCTCCTTTGGAATCATCAAAAATACCATTAGCATAGATAAAATAGTAGAAATTAACATCAAAGTAGCGCATTACAAAAAACTATACCAAGCAAATGTTAGAAATATAAAAAACAATTCAAAAGCTAAGCATAATAAATGAAATGGATCACTCTTCGTCGGAAGAGAAACAAGCGGTTGGAGGTCTCTTTGATACACTTCTTCAATTTACCAACCGACTTTTTGAGCTTTGAGTTCTCTTGCTTGAGTTCCTCATTGCTTATCTTAAGAGCTTCATATTTGAGCTTTTGATCATCAAGCTGGGATTGATATCGCTCAGTAAATTCTTCGAATTGACCACTAAGATAGCCTATCTCATCATCAATCGACTCATTAGCATCGGTATTATTCTCTAGATTGCCGTCATTACATCCCGCCGCCAATCATTCGACTTCTTCATCTTAAAATATCATTTATGTTTTGTGAAGATGATGCTTGTGATTTTCCTTTAGCCGACTTAGTAGGACGTTTGGGCATTGTCCTATGCATCCTAATCATTTGTTGAACATTATCATTATCAAAGTCGTCATGGATGATTTGGGAGTTGAACTCGGAAGAAGGTAGTCCCGATTGTAAGAGCAATTTGCAAATCCAATTTCCCATTGAAAATTTCTTATTTCCTTGGGTAAGCGATTCAATAACACATTGGATTAGTATCGCTCCAAAATTCAGTAGCCCCTCCCCCCCCCCTTTGGGATTTTGCAAGTCAATAAATAATCCATGTTGTTGGGCAATTTTACAGGTTTTCCATAAACACAATATGCTACAATCATGAATATTAAATGGAGCTCGATTGTCATGGCTAAAAGTATGAAATCGGGCCAAAAACTCAAATAGATCATAATCTCCTCTAAAGACACTCCAAAAATATCATCATTTCAATGAGAATAATCGAAATAATCCCAACCTCTTTTAGGAACATTCAACAACCGACAAATATCAACGAAAATGACGTCATTTAACAAATGAATTCATAGCAATCGGATGTTCACCCATATCATACTCAATCCACAAATTTTTATAAAAGGGCATAATTAACTCATCATCATACATCACAAAAGAGTGTTCCCACACGAGTCTCAAAATAACCTATAATTGTAGGAAATTCATTTGAGAAAGTACCAAACCAACAAATTTTAGTACACCCAATCGATTTATTACTCAACTCTAAATCCTCAAAAGTTTTCTCCGTAAATTTATTGATGAACTTCATCGAATTAGAAAGATGACGAGCTTGAGATAAAATGAATTTCTTACTTTTTGCTCATTTAACATTGTCCTTTGAGATTGTAGCCTGGAGCTTGAAATTTGGACCCAAGTAAGTTGGGGTTTCGGATTTTCACCTTGCTCCTAAGATATATTCCTTTGTGTAGCTCGAATTTCAAGTTGTCCGGCTTCATCTTGGCGAAAACTTGAAGAACCCTCTCTGGCTTTTCTTCTTTTGGGATTGAGATTTTGACCGGTAAATTCTTGGGATGTGCCATAAGATTAAAATTCTCACAAAAATGAAGAGATTAGCAACAAGAATTAAGAGATTTGGTGAAGTATTGAGTGATTTAGAAGAGAAACAGTGAAAAAAATAGCTTAGGGTTCGAATGGGGAAAAAGAATGAATGTTTTTGCTGTTTTGAAAAATAAAGAGAAAGATCGTATTTTAACCTTGAAAACATGTTGACCGGTCGAAGGCGGGTTCGACCGGTGCCTGTACAGGTCTACCAATCGACCCCCTAGTCCGACCGGTATATGTGTGTTTTGTTATGTTTCTGTTTTACAATTTTGCAAAAAATCGATTTTTCACCCCCAAAAAATTTTAAAATGCATCAAAAATGAAAATATAGATTTTATTCAATATGCATTATGCCTAAACGAGCTCGAATTGAAACACATCTCAATTTTTCGTTTAGAAACATAATCCCTTAAAAATTGCTGTCAAACTCAATATGTTTTGTTCGGTTATGATGAATCGGATTTTGTGAAATATTAATAGCGGATGTATTGTCACAAAAAATAGGAACATTATCGAAGGAGCATTTATAATCTGCTAAAGTTTGTTTCATCCAAAGAAGTTGAGTACAACAAAAGGCCGTGGAAATATATTCGGCTTCAGCCATTGATAAAGATACACAATTTTGTTTCTTAGAAAACCAAGATACTAGGGCAATCACCTAAAAATTGACATGATCCGAAAGTGCTTTTACGATCATCAATATTTCCCGCATAATCTGAATCACTATATCCTTTTAAAGAAAAAATTTCATTCTTTGGATAAAACAAGCCATAGGAAATAGTATCTTTTAAATATCAAAAAAAAATTACGGCACTTAAATGAGATTATTTGGGATTTTTTTTTAAATCGACCGCATAGTCATACAACATGAAGAATATTGGGTTTACTTGCGGTTAGATAAATTAAACTACCAATCATACCTCAATATTTTATTTGATCTACCAGCTTACCTTTCTCGTATTTTTCGAGCTTGATATTTGTTGCCATCGAGGTGGCAATGATCCTTCCTTCTTCAATTCTGAACTTCTTTAGAAGTTCTTTTGTATAATTGGATTGTGATATGTATAAGCCTTCTTGACATTGTTTAATTTGAAGCCCAAGAAAGAAATTGAGCTCCCCCATCATGCTCATCTCAAATTCACCTTGCATTAACTTAGAAAATTTCTTACAAAGATATTCATTAGTAGCACCAAATATAATATTATCAACATAAATTTTAACTAATAAGAAATCTTGCCATTTTTCAAAAACAAATAGAGTAGTATCAACTTTATCTCTTGTAAATCTATTTTGCAAAAGAAAAGAGCTAAGTCTATCATACCATGCTCTAAAGGTGCTTGTTTTAAATCATATAAGGCCTTTTAAGTTTGTAAACATCATTTGGCCTTGAAAATTTTTTGAACCCCGGAGGTTGTTTTACATAGACTTCTTCTTGAATAAAATCATTTAAAAAGGCGGATTTAACATCCATTTGGTAAAGCTTGAAATTTTTGAAACAAGAATAGACAAGTAAAATACGAATAACTTCTAAATGTGCTACGGGTGCAAAAGTTTCATCATAATCAATACATTCTTCTTGACAATACCCTTGAGCCACTAACCTTGACTTGTTTCGAGCGATGTTGTCTTGGTCATTGAGTTTGTTTCGGAATACCCATTTTGTACCAATAATTGTTTGTGATGGAGAACAAGGTACAAATTCCTAAACATCATTCCTTTCGAATTGATTCAACTCCTCTTGCATTTCTAAAAATCAATCTTCATCTTCAATGACTTCTTTTGCATTTTTTGGCTCTTTTTGAGAAATAAGAGCTCTCTCGATAAATTTTCTTCTAGTCATGACTTTGTCTAGAGGGTCCCCAATTATGAGATTTTTGGATGATCTCCTTTGAATTTTAAAGCAACGGGAAGATCCGAGTTGTCACCTTTATCTTCTTGTGATACATTTGAAGTTTAAGGTTGATCATTTGATGTGGAAGGTTGATCACTTTGAACATCATTTGGAATAGTTGGCTCAATATCATCTTCTTCATCACTTTCATCATTAGATATTCTTTCAAAACCCGAGGCTTAATTGAATTTGACGTGAATGGACTCCTCGGTTATATTTCTTGTTTTATTATAAACCCGACATGCCTTACTTTTAGTTGAGTACCCCATAAAAATTCCTTCATCAGCTTTAGGATCAAGTTTGTCTAATTGATCCTTGGTATTCAAAAAGAAAACACTTGCAACCAAATATTTTGAAATAACTAATATTTGGAGTTCTTCCTTTCCAAAGCTCATAAGGAGTTTTATTTAAATTAGGACGAAGATATACCCGATTTATGATATAACAAGCGGTGTTGATGGCTTCGACCCAAAAATATTTTGGAAGTAAGAATTCATTGAGCATGGACCGACTCATTTCTTGAAGTGTCCGATTTTTCTTTTCGACTACTCCATTTTGTTGTGGTGTTCTTGGAGCTGAGAAATTGTGAGCATATCCTTTGGTTTTACATAAGACTCTAAATTCACCATCAAATTCACCACCTCGATCACTTCGTATAGACTTAATAGTATCTTCCTTTTCATTTTCAATAAGTCTACACAACTTAGCAAACTCATTAGAGGCATCACTTTTATTGGCAAGAAAAATAGTCCAAGTATATCTAGAAAGATCATCAACTATAACAAATGTGTAATATTTTCCACTTAAACTTTCGGTACCAATATCCCCCATAAAAATCAAGTTGAAGTAATTATAGAGGCTTGGTTATGGAAATTTCATTTTTTGGCTTAAAACTACTTCTAACTAATTTGTTCGTTTGACAAGTGTCACATAAGCCAAGATTTTAAAATTTTAATTTGGGTAGTCCTTTGACATGTTGGTTTTTGTAAATCTCTTGCAAATTTTTGTATCCAACATCTCAAAATCATCTATGCCATAAACTTGTTAAATCATTATTGGCGACTAGACAAAAATATTTTGACTAACCAAATCGCTTGTGCAAATTTTGTAAAGATTGCATTTTCTACTTGTTTCACAAATAATTTTATCATTTTTGAGAATAAGACATTTTATTTATTAAAAAATAATATTATAATTAGAATCACAAAGTTAGCTAACACTTATCAAATTGAACTTAAGCCCGTCAACTAATAAAACATTACTAAGAGAGAACGAAGAGTTACCAATTTCTCCATTTCCAAGGATTCTTCCTTTGCCATTCCCGAACATGACCATCCCTTCTTCTTGGAACTTAATGTTGGTAAAAAGTTTTCTCATTCCGGTCATATGGCGTGAACACCCGTTGTCCACGAGCCATTTTGAATCTTCCGAAATTGTTATAGCCCCTATTACCTACAAATGAATTATTTTTAGGTACCTTATAATTTTGGGGTCCATGGAGTAACGTTTTGAGACCTTTGGGTCTCAAAAAATGACTAAAGTTATTTTTCAATTTACAATCATTTGCATAGTATCCATTTTTACCACAATAAAAACAAGTGATAACATTAGGACTACTAGCACGTATGAAAGTTGGACCTTGGTCATTTTTCTTAGAAATATTTTGAAAAGGTTTGTAACCAAGTCCTAATTTAGAATGCTCACTTCTTTGTACACCAAGGATTTTTGTAACTTTATCCGTAATCAATTTAAAACGTTGCACATCCTTTTTCAAATTTTCAATCTCTTTTGTGAGCATTTATTTTTCGGAATCAAGAGTATGCATTTTAGCAAGTGTAATAGAATGATCACGATCAAGAGATTTATAAGAAGTAAATAAATTTTTTTTCCAATTTAATCTCTTTATACTCCTTTTTTCAAAAATTTTATTTGCAAATCATATATCTAAACTCATTTTGCAACTTATCATAATTACATTGTAATTCATCAATTAAAGAAGAATATGAAAACGTTAGAGCGTACCTCGTTATTTTCATCGTCTATGATCATGAGACCATGCTCGGCTTCTTCTTCTTCGTCGGAGGTGGCAAGGAGCTCATCCCATGTTTTGGCTTCCACATTTAACGTCTTCTTTTTCGGAAAAGGCTTTTTCTTTTTTTTTATCCTCCTCCACTAATTTTGGGCAACTGGCTATAAAATACCTGGGTTTTCTGCATTTAAAGCACGAGTTGTCTCTAGTTTTTCTTGCTTTATTTTTATTTACAAATTTTGCAAATTTTCGAACAAGAGCGGCGGTTTCCTCATCCTCCTCATCACTAGCATCATAAATATTATTAGAAGAAGATGCTAAGCCTTTAGGATTAGATTACATAACAAATTGAGAGGTTGATTGTTTGGAATTTTTCCTCACCTTGAGATATACTTCGTCAATGAGAAGATTTCCAATGAGCTCATCAAATTTGATAGTTTCAAGATTTTGAGCTTCCGTAATCACCGTTACTTTCTCAGACCAAGAACAGGGGAGCGCATTTAAGACTTTAGTAACCTTGTCTTCTTCCGAGATGACTTTCCCAAGTGCCACAAGAGGATTGACTATGTTGTCAAGCCTTTCCACCATTTTTGAGATGCTTTCATTCTCAAACATTATGAAGTTTTCAAAATCTTTAACAAACATGAGCCGACCTTATCCCTCGAGTTCTATTATATTCGATAGCCATAAGAGAACAATGCAAAATATTTAATGCCTTACCGTTGAAAGAGAAGAATTTCTTGTCATTTTCATCAAATTCCTTGAGACTTTTCAGAATCGTTGTTCCATCCTCCATTTTCTTTGTTGGTTGAGAGATTCATTCGATGACCGCATTCCAAATATCAAATCTGCTCCCTTGTAGGAAGCATTCCATTCGACTATACTAAAAAACATAATTGTTTGCATCGAAGAGTGGTGGCTTGTTGGTGGAGGCGCCAGTAGTGAGATAGCTTTCGTTCGTAGCCATGGATCTCCTCTTTACTCGTGAAGAATAAACGAGCTTACCAAAGAGGTTGACTTTGATACCACTTGTTAGCCCAAGTGGCTACAATAATCTAGAGGGCGGTGAATTGATTATGTCGATTTTTTGATTCTTGCCCTTTTTTTTCGAATGCAAGAATGATAACAAAAATGAAAGTACAGGAATATAAACAACACACGTTGAGTTATAGAAGTTCAACCTACCTAGGGACTAATCTTCTACCACCCCGGTATATCCGAAGTGGATTCCGGAAAAAGGAATTTTTTTTATTGATACCAAACAATTACAAACCTTTACCTTGAAGAGCACATCACTCTTCTTACAATACCACCTATGACGATTACCACAATCTTCTCACAACAATGAAGAGTACCACACTCTTCAACACCTAAAATCACCCAAGTATGTCCTTACCACAAAAACACTAATAAGGATGTCTTGTTTTGGATGATTGAGAACTACAATCAAGATTACACTTTGTTTGAAAATATTATAACTCAAAAGTGCAAGTGTAATCAAGACGGAAGCCTAATACTCAAGATGTGAAAGTTTAAAACTAGGCTTAGAAAATACAACAAGAATTACGCAAAGAAAGAATAAGAAGTTTGCTGAGAATTTTCTTATTGTTTGAATGCTTGTGTATTGTATTTGATCCTTCAAAGTCTTCATCTATTTATAGGAGAGTCTTCAAGATTGATCTCCAACATAGGCTCATCCATCTTCAATTTTGTCTACAAAAGAAGGATCAAAAGATCTACAAAAATGGTTAAGAATTGTAAAGTAGATCATGACATATATTGGCTCAACAACGGATAGAATGTTGCTGTCAAAAATCATAGGTCGACCAGTTGACCTGTTGAAAATTCGAATGTTTAAAAAGTTAATCTGAGATTTGTAATAATTAAATAGGGTGTAGGACCGGTCAAGGGTGGGACCGGTCGACCAGGGGTTCGACCAGTCGACCTCTCCAACTGGACCATTCACCCAACCAAAAATCAAGAACATAGAATATATTGAATTTGCGACATTGTTCAGCTACTGGTCGACCTCAGGGTCGATCGGTTGTCGTGCCTGATTTTAATCTCGATTTGATTCTCGCTTTCAATTTTTTCACTTTCAGGCACGGGTTGCCCTCTTGGGCGATCGGTTGTCTAATTTTTGTCAAAAATAAACTTCAATAAATACTCCGAAAAATTTGTAAAAATCATTAAAACCAATTTGGAGTATTTGAAAAATAATTTGAATTATTGTTTTGGTATAAAAATATATTTAAACAAAATCATCAAAATCAAGATAAAAACATTTTTCTAACATTTTTTGTCTTTTAATGGTATGCAAATTCCAAATTTCTAATTTAGACTATTACAGTAGAGGTGGCAATTCGGGTCACCAAGTTGAGTTCGTGTTTGGTTTTAGGCAGTGTTCTAAAACTCGCTAGGCGATTGCCAGGCGCCAGACAAGAGCCTAGGGCCTAGAGCGCCTAGGCGGGGCCTAGAATTAAGGCATAATTACCTATTTTTTATTTTTTTAAAAAATAAAACCTAATTAGTAATATTAAAACCATTAGAAAATATGATCAAATAAACTTAAAAGTAAAAATAGTAATAACTTTACAAGATTAAAACCAACAATTCAAATGCATTACAAAGTTCCAAACAACACGGAAATAGTCATTAGTTAATAATTACTAAGAAGTAAGAAGTAAGAAGCAAGAACAACATTCAAAATCCAAGATTTGATTCTTTTGAACATGAACTCACAAATAACAAAACAAGAATTGTTCTCCAACTGACATAAGAAACAAAACAAGCACCACTAGCGAACTAGCACGTAGCGATACCGAATGGATCTTCTTCTTCTTCTCCATAATTTTCTAATACACGCTCTTCATCCGACTCAAATTCAAAGTCGTTCTCATTCACTTCCTCCTCATCTTCGGATTCAAAATCATCCTCCTCAAGCTCTCTCACTCTAGAAGCATCACCATCAAGTCCATCACCCAACTCATCTTCATCATCATACAATCCAGGAATAATCCAATCTTGTGCTTTACTTGCATCACTAGCAAGTAGCACGTCAACATCCTTTTTTTTCCCCTTTTACGTTTATTCAATAAATGTGAATTGAATTGGACGTAGACTTGATTGTTTAATCGTGAAACATCTAATCTATTCCTCTTCTTAGTATGTATCTGTAAATGAAAAAAAAAGAGAAAAAAAAACAGATAAAGTAGAAGTATTTCAAAAGAAGGAAAACAGATTAATAAAGTAAAATCTAATAGTAAAATTTCTAAGTTTCTAACCCCTTCGAATGCACTCCAGTTTCTTTCACATACGGACGAGCTAGTGGTTAGTGACAAGATCCTTATAGCAATTCTTTGCAAGTTAGGTGTCCCATGACCATAATTTAACCACCAAGTTGCTGCATGAAGTTAGAACATTATAAAATAAATAATAACTTGATAATTTTAAAAGAAGAATTATGCGTTATGTAGATGTTTTTTTTTTCTACCTGGATCAAGCTTGTCATCATTTACTTCACACCCTTTTGCAGCAATGGGCTTTGCAAAAACTCCTCCTTTGGTTTTGTAAATTGGCAACTCAACATTCATAACTTTATTCATCAAATCAAAGTTGCCATGACAAATAATATCAAGGCAATCGGGAACTCCATCTGAGACAACTTGATCCAATATAATATTGCGATCCTTATAATGATAGTAAGGATTCAATAGATAAGCCATCAAGTGCAATGGAGTGTCAACTCTTCCTTTGATCTTTGCATCTATTATGTCCAAGATAAGATCATAGTTCTTGGAATAATTATTCAAAGCATTTTTTATATCTTTCTTTGCCTGTTGAAGCTCCCCCATAAAAAGCCCATTGATGGTTTTCTATCTCGCATCATTGAATACTGAAGCACCTTCACCAAAGGTGCAAATATCACACCATTCCATAAACCAATAGCCATCACAGTATTATAACTTGCTTGCCCTTTGACAGTCTTAGACCATTTGCATTCATCCCATTCATAGCTACTAAACATTGCTTTCAATTGAGCCTTTTTCTCCACCAAACTCTGCAAACTAAAGAATGAAGAAACAAATCTAGTGACTCCTGGTTTCACTATATCTCTTCTTTTAGTATAAGACCTCATCATGGCTAAGGTCTTATGATGTGCATAGATGAATATGGTCAAAGCTTTGGCTTGATCAATGATTTTCTTAAACCGAGGTAGTTTTGCAATGCCCTCTAGAACAAGATTAATGGTGTGCGTGGCACATGATGTCCAGAAGATAGTTGGCCTTTTCACACGCAACAACTTTGCCGCTCCCATATTGTTAGAAGCATTATCTGTCACTACTTGAATGACATTATTTGGTCCAACTTTCTCAATACATTGATCAACATACTCAAAAATCATTTCACTTGTGTGCGCTACGTCTGAAGATTCCTTAGAAGAAAGAAAAACTGTCATAATCTTAGAATTGACACACAAGTTCATTATGCTTCTTCTCTTTCGATCACTCTAAGCATCAGTCATAAGTGAGCAGCTATTTTTCCCCATTCATCTTCATGTGGCTTTACTTTGACTTTGGTTCTCTCAATCGCTTTTTTCAATAAAGGCTCTCTCAATTCATATTGACTAGGAGGTTTCCACCTTAGTCCAAATTGACCAAGTGCCTCTGTAAAGAGCCTGAAGCTTTCCAGGTCAAAGGAATTGAAAGATATGTCGGCTTCATAAATCCAATCAGCTACATAATTCTTCACAATATTAGATCTCTTTTTCCAAAGGGCATCATGTATGTTTTGTTCCCGTATTGTCTTTGCCACATTCAAAGAAGCTTGGGGATTGATGCATGTAGCAAATTTGTCCATTGCGCCAAGAGAACGCGGTGGATTCATGCTCCCTATTGACTCTCTCAGTTCATCCTCTTCAATACAATATTCCTCTTGTTTTTTCAACTTTCTCTTCTTGTTTTTTACTTCCTTAATAGCATTTCTACATTTAGCTTGATCATCCTGTGTGAAGCTTTGGTACAAGAAACAACATTCCTTGATGTGTCCTATGTGCTCTTTCATTCGACGAACACCTCCGGACATAACCTTTCCACACAACTTGCATTTTACCCCGTCCAAGTTAGATGGATCGGCTAGGATACCATATTCCCAACCAACATCATTTGACTTAGTTTAAGTGGTGTCTCAATCTCGGATGGTGTATTACTAGTGGCAGAAGCACTTGAAGACATCATTGTGCTAATTCTTCATTTGGTACTTTCATCAAACACCTTGTAGTCATACACATATGCCATTTTCTTTCACAGTTCACTTCTCAACTTTATCAAACACAATGGACATTCAACTTCATGCTAAGAGAATTAACACTGAAATCTTGAATTTGCAGAGAATCAATTAACTTAACAAAACAATCATCAAACAATACTCCTCCATAATCTTACTGCCTCAAAAATCACAATAGATAATTTTTCCATGAAATAAAAGGAGAATACATATATATATATATATATTACTCCATTACTCGTCGGCGGCGGCGAGAGGAAGGGCGGGGTTGCAATTTCCGACGGGAGTTTGGGGCTGGGGGTTTTTCACTTTTTTGTTTTGTTAGGCAGACGAGAGTTTGGGGGCTGGGGGGGTTTTGGTTTCGTTAGGCTTTCAGCTTATTAAATTAGAATTTGATTTTTAATTTTTTTCAAAGAGAACAAAACGACGTCGTTTTGGTAGAGAGGATTTTTTTAAAAAAAATATAACAGCTCGGCGCTGGGCGCCGACTTGCCCGATTCGGCGCCGCCTAGAACGACTAGGTGTCGAGTTGAGCATCTGGACGATTTTGTGGCCGATTTGTAGTTTTTCTCCTCGGGTGGGTGGCGCTTAGCGCCTAGGCGCCCGCCTAGCCCGAGTTTTAGAACACTGGTTTTTGGTTGATTTCTGTTTATGCTCAGAATCTATCAAAAATAAATAAAATATAGGGTTAATTACAAAAAGTACCCTTGAGGTTTGGCCTAATTACAAAAAAATCCAACTATTTTTGAAATTACAAAAATACCCCTGAGGTTTTATTTGTCTAACGTTTTACCCTTTTATAAGCAAAAAAAAATCAAAATCCCTCTTGATATTTATAAAATCATTGTAGTATATCCCTTAATTTTAACAATGAATCAAACCACATGAGTACTTTTTGTAATTTTGAAAGTTAGCTGGGTTTTTTTGTAATTAGGTCAAACTTCAGGGGTACTTTTTGTAATTATCTCTAAAATATAAAATAACTACGATTTAGACAAATCGGTAATATCGTGTCAGGTTCGTATTTATCTTGTTCGTGTTTCTTTCAATAACTTCAGGTCGAGTTTGTGTCGTGTTTTCATGTCGTGTAAGAGATTACCATCCCAATTTAGAGGGTCCATTATAAGTTCATTTGGAGGGTTTTTTTTATTATTGAAGAATTCATTTAGAGGGTATAAAATGCCAGTATGTGTTTGAAAGCATATTGGACTACAAAAATTTGATTTTCTTGAAATTTAAATCTAAATTTAAGTGTATTGTAATGTTGAAAAGAATAGGAGAAAATAGTTGTAATGACTCTAATGAGCCCTTGTGATAATTTTGTCACGTTTAAGTTTTTGGAATTTTCAAGTCTTGTTGTACGCTGATTGTAGACACCTAAATTTATTACCAAATATTGTCAAGTATCGAAATCTTCAATCTTAGCCATCAAGGTAAAATCGTGCAGAAAAAGGAAGTGATTTATCATTATTTTAGTAAATAAATCAAGGCAAATCAAATAAAATCACAATCTTGTGATTATGGCAAGATATGAAAGACAAATAATGACTGATCAATCAAATCACCTCGTTTCATCCAGCAATTATGGCAAGAATTCCCATCCTACACAAATAAATAGAGATCCTCTTCATAATTCATACACAAAAAAATCCCAGAGAAGAAGTCTAAGCAAAAGGCGGAATTCTCTCAAATCAAGAAGTCTAATATTTAAAAAAATCCACGATGTTCAAGGAGCGATTCCATGCATTCATCGCAGATTCGATCCAAGTCCAGCGTTTAATTCAGGATTAAGATGTCAAGCCCTCGAATTAACATTATTTCAGCTCAATTCAAGCTCGAATGAGATCAAGTGACGAATCTACCTTCGAATATTCGAATATTATATTTTTGAGAGAAGAATCAGAGGATTATTAGGAATCGCAAGGTGACAATAGTTAAAGCTGCTACATCAAACACCTCAAACGCCACAAGTGGAAGTCATGGCGTAATATCCAAGAAATTGCAAGCACCTTCGGAGATCACTCTCTTGCTCGAAATTGCTGAGGATGAATCACTTTAGGGCAACACAAACAAAGATGTTGGAGATCTGAATGATACATCTGCTTCATCAACTCCTCGCTCGGCGTCAAGTTACTCATTCACTCCAAACGTGCCATCCGTCATGGTGATATATACTACAACTCTGGAGGAGTAAGTTGCAAGCTTGACAAGGGCCATAGAGGGATTCACAAAGCATGTTCATGATCGAGACTCCCAAATCATGAAGTTGATGGACAAAGTAGATCAAGTTGATTCAAGTCGCGTGATGGGCAAACTAGTCGAAGCTCAAGATAATGTTCAAATGTCCACAAAGCAACAACCATGTGCAAATTAGAAGTCTCAAACTGAAGAGCTGCAAATCTTGTCCGGAGAGATGATTCCAATTGACCAAGTGAAAGAATTCATTAAAGGAACTATCAAATAAGAGTTCGATAAAAGCTCCAAGTCAATTTCAGCTTATGTCAAGCCATACACTTCGAGGATTGATAATTTGAAAATGACGATTAGCTATCAACCTCCAAAATTCCAACAATTCGATGGTAAAGGCGGTTCCAGACAACACGTGGCTCACTTCATTAAAACGTGCAATGACGCTGGGACTTATGGAGATCCCTTGGTGAAGCAATTTGTCCGGTCTTTGAAGGAAATTGCATTCAATTGGTACTTGAGACTTGGGGGCAAATTCAATTGTGATTGAGAGCGATTGGAATGAGAATTTCTCAACCGCTTTCTATAGCACACGATGCATTGTTAGCATGATTGAACTCACAAATTCACGTCGAGTTGAATGAAAGTCATCATCGACTACATCAATCGTTGAGAAACTTAAGCCTCAAGCGCAAAGATCATCTGTTAGAAGCACGCAATTGAGATGTGTATGCAATGAATGAATTGGGGTTTATACTATATACTTCAAGGATCAAGCCGAAAACTTTTGAAGAATTAGCCACGCGTGCATATGTATCGATATAAGCGAACGCAGCGATGAACAAGAATGCCCAAGTGATGTCAATGATGATGATGATGATGATGAAGTTGAGCCATCTTCAACCTCCCAATGCTCTTAGATACGAGCATAAACTATTTAAAGATGCCAAATAAATTCTTCTTAAATGCTCCTTGATAAGAGCCTAAACTATCAACAACACTCCTTGACATGAGTATAGAAGGTCCATATCCCAAATTCAAACAATTACTCCTTGATACAAGTATAAACTATCAATATGTATCAAATTCAAATTATCACTCCTTGATACGCGTATAAACTATTAATATATCTTAAATCTAATGACCACTCCTTAATATGAGTATAAATTATCAACATGTCTCAAATTCAAATGAGAATTTGGCTTGATCACGAGTGTAAACTATCAATATATGTCAAATCAAATCAAGACTCCTTGATACGAGTACAAACTATTAATATATGTCATATCCAAATCAAAACTCCTTGATACAGTATAAACTATTAATATATGTCAAATCCAAATCAAAACTCACTGATACGAGTATAAACTATCAATATATGTCAAGTTTAAATGAAAACTCTTTGACATGAGTATAAATTGTTTGCATATCCAAATTCAAATTCAAGAACTCCTTGATATGAGTATAAACTATCTATAAATTCAAGAACTCCTTGATATGAGTATAAACTATGTACAAATTCAAGAGCTCCTTGATATGAGTATAAACTATCTATGTGCTTCAAATTGATCCCAATGAAATAATTTCGCGATTCATTCACTCCATGACATATTATCCGTAAATAAATCGCGATGGGGCATTTGTAGACACCTAATTTTATTACCAAATATTGTCAATTATCGAAATCTTCAATCTTGGCAATCAATGTGAAATCTTGCAAAAAAATGAAGTGATTTACCAATATTTTGATAAATAAATCAAGACAAATCAAATCAAATCACAATCTTGTGATTATGGCAAGATATGCAAGACAAATCATGATCGGTCAATCAAATTGCCCCGTTTCATCCGGCAATTATGGCATTAATTCTCATTCTACACCTATAAATAGAGACCCTCTTCATAATCCATACACAAAAAATCCTAGAGAAGAAGTCTATGCAAAAGGCGAAATTATCTCAAATCAAGAAGTCTAAAATTCAAGGAAATCCACGGTGTTCAAGGCGCGATTCAAGGCGTTCATCGTGGATTCGTTTCAAGTCCAGCGTTTAATTCGGGATTAAGCTGTCAAGCCTCGAATTAACGTTATTTCAGCTCAAATTCAAGCTCGAATGAGATCAAGTGACGAATCTACATTCGAATATTATATTTTTGAAGAGAAGAATAAGAGAATTATTAGGAATTGTACTCCTTTTATCTCGTTTGATTCAATAAATTTTATTTTTTGTATTACCTTTTTCTTGTTTATGACATTTGCAGACAAGAAATTTGTGTTACACTGATGCATAACAGGATAAAGTTTTGATACATTGTACATATAATTTCATTATTATTTTGAAATTAACATTTGCAATTTGCCACTAAAATATAAATTATTTCATTTATCACCCTAAATTTATTATTATTAATTTTAATACAAAATTATTGACATTCTATTATGGGCGAGACACTTATCTTGAATATATCTTTTTATTTTTAGCAACAATGAGAATGATTTTAGGCTTTTTCCTAGAAATTTCGCCATTCGCTTCGTTGAAAATTGTTTACCCTTTACACATACATTATAATCCTCGACCATTTAATACTCGATTAATTAACAACGTAGTTTAAATAATATTTTTGGTCGGTCCCAATTTGGGGACAATAAGTAAAATTAATAGTTCGTTAATTTAATATCTCAATAAATTAATAAATAATGGCAGTTCTAAGGTTATTAAGTTATACATGTTTAACTGTATATTTTAGTTTTTGATATTTACTTTCATTAAAAAAATTAAAGAATACTTTATCGATTTGATGTGCATCATTCTATAAGTGTGTGATTTAATTCTAGTCCAATGAATGCCCAAATTTACTTCTTGTCCAAAATCACAAGTTTACATCAAATTAGGTGACCTAAGAGCATCTCCAACAAGAGATGTAAAATAGCGCTCAACGCCAATTCCTTCCCCCAACACTGCGCTACTTTGTGCGCCATTTTGGCTTTTGCTACAGTGGCGCTGCACTGTAGCAGCGCCATTATTATTATTTTTTTTTTGCTTTTTTTATGTAATTTATTTTGAGTCTATTTAATTTTAAGTATTACTATTAATGTTATATTTCAATTGATGTAATAAAAATAATACTAAAATTAATTAAATTATATGTGATAATTTTTTAAACAATATAATATGTAACTTTATGAATTGTGGTTTCAATTTTGCATCAATTTCATTAAATTTAATATTTTTTTATTTGTCTAATTTTAAAATTTAAACATTTAATAAACATTATATTCAATAAAATTATTGATTTAATATTTTTATGAATAATAATGTAATAAAAATCAATATTAAATAAATAAAAGAAAGAATCTTATAGAATATTCTTTTTTAGTGCGAGAAAGTAGTAATAAAAAGTTCTTGGAGATGAAATGTAAATTTTGCACTAAAATAGTGCAAATTCTGCATCAAAGTAGTGCAAACTACTGGAGATGGTCTAAGAGACCTAATTGGGCCAAAATATTGTATGTCGCCCTCATAAGCCCACAAAAGCTTAAATTATACGTAAATATTCGCTCAATCTTATTTTTAGAAGGTATGCCATTTATTTTACATACTTTCTATTAGTAGTTTGCTCTTATGAATGTTTAATGACATAATCATTAGAGAGATGTCCTTTGGACAATCCCAGGTAGCCTTTTATTCGTGTTGCAAGCAAAACCCAACTTACAAATATCGTATTCTAGTCTTTCTAGATACGCGCGGAGAAAAATTATTTTCACCTCATACTACAGATTTTAGCGGCAATACAAGCTCTCTCTATTAATTAATAGGGGAATGTTCGCAAAAGTATTTGCTAATAAAATGATTATTACATAAAAAAGGTATTCATAATATTTGTAAATAGAAGCTAAAAGTTGAATAAATTAAAAGATAATGATTTGTGAAACTAAAACCACATCAAAAATTTAAAGCATTGTTTCTATTGCTTTTAAATCCTATTAAGTTATGTAGAATTAGAAGTCAAAGTTGAGATTTGAAAACGCTCCCCTAACTTATGTTAATTAAAATGTGATTTCTTTTAGTTTAGACTTTCACTTGTGCCACTTGAACTAGCCTTTTTCACTACGTTAAAATCCACTACTCGCGATGATGAGGCCCAAGTTCGAATACCTAACAGGGTCAAGCTTAAAAAAATAAAAGGGAAACTGACACAAATGTCCCACTTTCTAGAGACAGTGTTAACTTTTTACGCTTCTACTATTTTACCCAAATTTACGCTCCCGCCCTTTTTTTCACACAACTTTACGCTCCAGCAAAAATTCTTGAACTTTTTTTCGCTTTATTTCAACATTATTTCAAACATGTTTCTTTTAATAAAATTTCGGTGAAAAAATAAATTTTGTCATCGTTAAATGATCAATTTTATACTCGAACTCTTATAAAAGGGTATGGAAACAACAAAGAAACATCGGAACAAACATTAAAAAGGGTCTGAAAATAACCCAGAAATAACGTAAAAATATTAAAAAGGGTATGGAAACAACAAAGAAACATCGGAACAAACATTAAAAAGGGTATGAAAATAACCCAGAAATAACGTAAAAAATATTAAAAACACCACATGAATAAAAAGAGCTTAAAAATAGGAAAAAAAACTGTATTTACACATTGAACACTACATTAAAACAAAAAAACAATTATTAGAACAATATTAAAAATATTACAGAACAACACCGAAACAATAGAAACAATGTACAGAATAATATATGAATAAAAAACAACATAAAAATAGGTAAAACAACAAAGAAGCAACATAGAAACAATAAAGAAACAAATTTAAACAATATCGAAACAACATATATAACATATAAAGCAATGCAGGAACAAAAAAAAAGAAAAATAAATACAAATAATCAAAATATATGCAGGAGCCTAAAAAAAAGTTCAAAAAGAAAAAAAATAGGTACAAAAGTGATATGAGTGTATTGTGTGTTATGTGTACCAAAAACAGCGTATTTCATGTAATTTTCCCAAAAAAATATATTTTAAACATAACCCAAAATCAATTTGAAACCTAACACAAAATAGACATGATGACCCCAATTGCCACCCCTAATTTTCTTAGAGGGTGGCGCTATTTGCACCCCAATATTTGATTAATACACCACATTCCTACATACACCCCATCCCTATTTTACAAACTCATCTAATTACTAAATACACCATACTTATATTTCCAATTTTACCCTCCAAACTAAAAACCTTAACTTAAAAATCGGTTTTTGGGAAAAAAGAGAAACAAAAAGTTGTTGTTTCAGCGTTTTGGAAAAAAATGACTTTTGGGGGAAAAAAGCTGGAAAAATCGACTTTTTCTCGGGAAAAAGCTGGAAAAATAATCTTTTTTAGGGAAAAAAGTTGTTTCAGCGTTATTTCGAAAAAAAAAAGTAAAAAAAATCGACTTTTTCGAAAAAAAAAAGCTGGAAAAAGTCGATGTTTTTGGGAAAAAAGTTGTTTCAAAGCATTTTTTGGAAAAAAAACAGCTTTTTTTGGGAAAATATCAACTTTTTTTGGGAAAAAAAGAGAAACAAAAAAGTTGTTTTCAGCGTTTAAAGGGGTGTATTTACACTGTTTTATTTTAGTAAGTATATCACAGTCTTTTTAACTTATGATCTTTTTTTAAATTTGAGAGTGGGGTGTATTAATCAAATCTTGGGGGACAAATAGCGCCACCATTTCTTAGATTGTAAGCTGGTCACGTTATTTGACCGTGAGAAAATAAGGGAGATTTTGCATAATGCCCTTTTCAGATTTCGAAATATTTTGTCCGTAGAAATAACGGATAATTACAAAACTCTCCCCGGGGTTTGGGCTACAGAAAAACTCGGAGGTTTTTGGAAATTACAAAATTCCCCTTTGATTGTCTTGAATATAAGGGGTGTAACTATAATATTTCTATAAATATCAGTGGATTTTCGAAATGTTTTATGCTTATGAAGTGTGAAAATGTAAGACGGTGACGGAATCAAACCTCAAGGGGTTCTTTGTAATTTTAAAAAATCTTTGTTTTTTAATTTTTGTAATTAACCCAAAACCTCAAGGTGTTTTTTGTAATTATCTCTAGAATTAATACTTTTTTTCTTGATTTTTCGAAAAGGAAGATTGTATTTTTTTTTCTTCTTTTACATCTTCAGATTGTATACACACCCATAGCATCTGTTGAAACTCATTTTGGTGCACTAAATTGAAAATTTGTGGTGCCCTAAAAGACAACCCTAATCTCCATTTCCCTTTTTATTTTCTTTTGCAGACAAGGGAACAAGCTCCTTATTATAGAGACAATAATATATATCATTGATGTGAATGATCCTGGTCATGATTTGCTAGAATATGTTTTCTTGATTTTTTATATTTTCCGAGGATTGTGTCAAATACTATCAACTTTCTCTTTTATGTTTCTGATTTGTATTTCTACCAATGGCATCCAGTAAATCCATGTCAATATCAAGTTGAAGTATTTTTCAGGGGAAAGCTCTACAATTGCTCTTGAAAACTACAAATTGTATAAAAATACCTTGAGGTTCATTCTAATTACAAAAGAAAAAGAACCATCTATCATTCAAATTTACAAATATCTTGCTGATATTTGTTTTTATTCCACAAATTACACCCTTAGTTAAATAAATACAAACCTCAACGGGGATTTGTAATACCTTAAGATTGCATTTACATTGAAGGATTTGGATTTCAGGATAGGATTTAGGGGAAAATTTTCAAAGAACTCTAAATAGGAATGATTTGAAATCCTCCAAAATGATTCCAAGCATAGATTCCAATGATTTGAAATCAATTATAGATGACTTCATTTAAACAACTCCAATGGATTTATTTTTATGAATTTGAAATACTTAGGTACAAATTCTTTAATCCAAATGGAGCCTAAGAAGGTTCCGTAATTTTGAAATGTTATAACTTGAGTTTTTTGTAATGTTTTTTGTAATTAAACTAAATGTTAGAGAGAATTTTTGGAATGTAATTACTAGAGTTTTTTTTCAATTCATTCGCAAGCGTTGTATCTCCCTCCCCCTCTCTCTTCTTCATCTCTAAAACTCTAACACACAAAGTACAAACCAACTTCCCCTCCCTCTCCCATTTCTCAGTCGCCCCTTCCTCTTTTCCCTCCATGCTTCTTGTTGGAGGGCAGCGATGGTCAGTCGTTTGTGACGTCCAGTGGTGGTCGAAAATTTCGATCGCCGGTCGGGTTCCATCTTCGCGACGTTTTCTTTTATGAGTAATATTTGGACTTTGGGATTACTTCGTTAGGGATGATAATTTTGCCTTGACCTGCGGGTATCCACCCTGCACATCCTTTTTGGGACGTCCCGCCCCATGACCCGGAGACAGGCGGGTCTGGATATCCCGCCCCGCGAGTACCCGCCCCCGTCTATTTTCTTTTTAATATACTTATTACATATTTTGCATATATAATATATATTATAATGTAATTTATTTTTTAATATTATATCTAGCATTTATAAAGAATATTTTATAAATATATTAATGTTTTTCTTTTTTTAATTTTTTTATTTAAAATTATTTAATTTGGGCAGACTTTAATGGTCGACCCTACCGCCCCCGCCCGCTCGTGACGCTTGTAATGAGGACACCCCCTGTTCTAAGGAAAGAGTGGGTTTGGGCTTTAGATACCCGATCTGCCCCGCCCCATTGTCACTCCTATACTTCGTGGAGGCGAGTCGGAGCCGGTTGAAAGCGATTGGTTGCGGCAGTAAATCTGGGTAAGGGAGAGACATTTTTATCTTTTTCTTCTTTTGTTTTTTCGTTTTTTCAAGTTTCTGTTTTATTGTAATTTTCTTGTTTCTTTGTTGATGCCTTTATTTTTCCGGTTGATTTGCGCAACTCGTAGGTAAGTCAGTAATTTCTGTCTTGCAGTGCGTCATGCGCGATGTATCTCATACCCAGATTGGTTCGATTGTAGGTCTCCCTTGAGGAGTGCTTAGTCCTCCTTATGGGGGCGGTTTAGTCTCCTTTTTTTTTTTTACTATTTTGTTGTTTTCTTTTGAGCCTTGTTCTTCTTCCTCGGTGTGATTGTTCTTTCTCACTTGCGGAGTTTTTTCCTTGATATATTTATATATATCTGATTAAGGTGGCCCTTTTACTAGTCGACAGTGTAATTTTATTTTGAGTATTGAATATACTGTCATTTTGGGGAAAAGAAAAACAAAGAATTTTTTCTAATTTGCCCTGTTACTCATGTGGACTTTAATGCCAACAGGCCCACAGTCTACATCTTCATGTCTAGCCTATATGTTTGTTGTTTATCATTCTAAATTGCAGTTAGCAATTCATTTGCACATGTCGCTCAGTCAAACACCCTGTTAAGTATTAATGGAATCTGGATGGAGATCTATTGCATGCCACCCACTTGATACTCAAGTGGGTTCATCACCACTACACTAGTTGGGTGGCAACTTAAGTTGGGTGGCATGGAATTTACCCTAAATGGCATGGATTGATTATTAAGTTCAAAATTTTCTGTCAAAAGATAAGAAATTAATTGAAGGCAAAAATCAATTTAAGGTGGTGATTGAAAACAAACCTGGTAACAGCCCCGACCCAAACGTGGATGTGGCAATTCGAATCATCAAGTCAGGTTCGTGTTTGGTTGCAAATTGATTTCGAGTTATACTTAAAATACATCCAAAATTAATTAAAATATAAAATATTTATGTTTTAGATAAATTAGTAACATCATGCCAGTCGTGTTCTTGTTCGTGTTTCTCTCAGTAACTTCGGGTCGGATTCGTGTTAGGAATTATCACGCCTACCTAAATGAAACTAGTAAGTACTAAGTACATAAAGAAAAGAAAAGAAAACAATGGGTCAAATTCTGAAGATAATAACTTCTTCAATTCCCAACCATCGGATACACGTACACATTTTAATAGCCTTCCACACACAGCCACCGTATCCCTCCAAATACAGAAAATATAATAATACTTCAAACATCAAAAAAAAAAAAAAAAAAAACAAGAAAACAAAATGCCCACAGGGCAGCCTATACCTACTTGAATAAAAATCATAAACCACAGTTATTTCATCAAATGATCAGAAAAAACATATTCTTTAAATTTGTTGAACTTTCAAGAAAATAGGTTGGCATTGACTGGCTCATTTTGCACTGGCAAGCTGGGTCCTGAGGAGCTTAGCAGCAGAAACCATGTTCTCAAGGGCTGGCTTAACCTCGGTGTACTTACGGGTCTTGAGACCACAGTCAGGGTTCACCCACAGAATGTTGGTTTCGAGGACAGCAAGCATTTTGTTGATTCTGTCGGCAATTTCTTCTGTCGATGGGATTCTTGGGGAGTGGATGTCGTACACACCGGGGCCGATTCCAGCACCGTACTTAACTCCCTCACGGAAGACGGAAAGGAGCTTCTCATCTGATCGTGAGTTCTCAATGGTGATCACATCAGCGTCCATGTTGATGATGGAGTGGATGATGTCGTTGAAGTTGGAGTAGCACATGTGGGTGTGGATCTGTCGGTTGCCGACGAAAAAATGTTAGCAAAACAGAAAATGTATCCATTGGCCTAGTTAAAATTACGTTAATCATAAAAAGGGATAATTACAAAAAAATCCTGAGGTTACAAAAAGACCTAGAGGCTTTCGAAAATTGCAAAAAACCCTTTAAGGGTTGGTCTATCTTTTATTATCCCCTTTAACAAAAAAAACATTTTGAAATCCCCAATAGTGATAAAAATATTACAGTCACGGCCTTAAATTCAAGATGAAAGCAAATTTGAGGGAACTTTTTATAATTTCAAAACATTTCAAGATTTTTTTGTAATTAGCTCGAACCTCAAGTAGTTTTCTGTAATTATCCCTTATATAAAATACTCTTGAGATTAAATTTAATTACAAAAGGAAAAAAAAACTCATTATGTTCTAAAATTACAAATATCTTTATATTTGTTCACATTTTACAAATTACACGAATATGCCCTCAAGATGGGTTATGTGCAACTAAATACAAATGTCTGTAATAATACTAAGGGATATTTACAAAAACCACCCATGAGATTTGGGTTAATTACAAAAAAAAAACATTTTTTTTGGAAACTTAAAAAAAACCTTAAGGTTTGATTCTGTTTACATTTTACCCCCTTCATAACCAAAAATATTTCAAAGACCCACCTTATATTTGCAAAAATATTACCATTACACCCTTATATTAAAAACATTATCAAGCGTTATGGGATTTTTTTTTTAATTTTCAAATATCTCTAGATTTTTTTTACAATTAACCCGAATTTCAGGGATAGTTTTTGTAATTAACCCTAATACATAAAGAGTTAAGAGAGTATATGTAATTTCAATAACTGGATCTTTAAAAAATTAGGCTAGACGTCAGGATTAGGTTTTGCAAGTTACCCTTAAATTCAAGGAAAAATACATTAAGACATTGAGCGAAAGGACAAGAAGAAAGCACCTGGGTGGTGTCCTCAACGCCAACGTTGGTGATTCTGAAAGAGTGTACGGCCCAATCCAAGTAGAATGCATGCTCAGCCTTCCTGAGAGGCAATCCTTCTCTCAATGCAGCTTCATCAATTTGGATGACGGTAATACCGGCCTTCTCAAGATCCTCGACTTCATCCTTAATGGCCAAAGCAATCTGATAACAGGTCTCAAACCTGTGAACCAAGAAATAAAAATTTAAGTAGTGTTCTGAATATGAAGAAAGAAACGGTCTATCCGTTCTGACAGAATATATAGGGAGGGATAATTATACCTAGGTTGGTCATTTCGTACAAAAGACCAGTTGAGAATGGTAACAGGACCAGTAAGCATTCCTTTCATTGGGCGCTTGGTCATGCTCTGGGCAGCAGTAGACCAGAAGACAGTCATTGGCTTGGGGCGACTCACATCACCGTAAATGATTGGTGGCTTAACGCATCGAGATCCATAAGATTGCACCCATCCATTTGCGGTGAAGGCAAAACCGGACAATTGCTCTCCAAAGTACTCAACCATATCGTTTCTCTGGAATTCAAACAACCAAAAGATATTATTACAACAAATACTTCAGAAATCAGAATACAATTTTTAGCTTGTATTCGTTAACATCAAAGACAGTAACATATCAGCTGTTTTCACAGATTAGGATTCATATTGGCTTACCTCTGGCTCTCCATGAACAAGAACATCAATATCGAGCTCTTCCTGAAGCTTGACAACTTTGTTGATCTCTTCCTTGATAGCCTTGATGTACTCCTCCTCAGAGATCCTACAAAGAAAAATTGTATCTTCAGAATACAGATCTCAATGCGTGTATAGATTAAAAAGTAAATGGCAAGCAAAAACCACTCACTTCTTGGCCTTGTATTCACGGCGGACTCTCCTGAGTTCAATGGTCTGAGGGAAGGAACCAATAGTGGTGGTTGGGAGGATTGGAAGGTTAAGCTTCTTCTGTTGCGCATCGAGTCTGGCACTCACATTTGTAGCACGACGATGGTCAGAACCCTTCAAAGCAGCAGCCTGGTTTAACAAAAAGAAAAACGGATTGTAAGCACACTACATATTAGCGGCAAAGAGTTCTAACTCCCAATACGAAGATTAAATCACTTACAGCCTTTTGGACAGCTTCATTAGTCACCCTTGGAGAGGATTTCCTGGAAGCCTGAGCCGAGCGTTGGCAGAGAAGAACGCCTGAAAAGTAAGAACAGCCGAGAATGTCTATGTTTAGTAATAATGTGGCCAAAATAAAAAAGAACCAAGAATTAATGGAAAATGATTTGCAGGTAACTTTATCGTACTGTATTAATATCAGTATTTAACTAAAAAAGATTTAGTACTGTAAAATGCCTTCTGCATCACATTAGTTGCGACATTTACCTCATCTTTCTCACCAGCCAATGCCTTGGCAAGAGCATTCACTTCAACAACCTTTTGTGCTGCGAATGCGAGCCATGATTTGATTTCTTGGTCCAGCTTAGGCTCATTTACAAGATCAACAGCGGTGTGGAGAAGTGAGCAGGAGGTGGACACAACAAGCTTGTCTGCAGAACAAAAATGGAAGAAAAAATGAGCCACCATAAAAGCAAACTTAAACCTAGTAATAAGTGTTAGCCAATATTACCCTTTCCCACTATGCCTTCAAGAGCCTGCAGGACGGTCAGAGATGCCTCCAGATCATTAGCCCAGATGTTCCTTCCATCAACAACTCCAGCAAAGAGGTATTTTCCAGAAGGGAATCCACCCTTGATCAAATCAAGGGTCTGGCCTCCACGAACCAAATCAAAACCAAAACCAGAAACTCCACTCAGTGAGGTAAGGGTTTTGAATGCAGCCGCAGGGACATCAGCGAAATAAGTCTCAATTAGAACATTAAGGCCAGACAAAGATGATTCCAGTTCAGCATAAGCCTTGGTGAATGCTTCCAATTGGTGAGACTCAAGATCCAAAACTAGGGTGGGCTCATCGAACTGGATCCATGAAGCACCTGCTGCCTTCAGCTCAGCAATAACCTCCCTGCCAATATGTAATACATTTAAATACCAAATGCAACCATAATGTAGATGGTGAGGACATCAAGTTACTGAAAACATGGATTAAGATTTTTTCTTACTTGTAGATTGGAAGAATTTTGTCAAGAAGAGAGAGAAGAGGGAAAGTTTTCTCAACACCCTTGGCAGGTTTAGAGAGCAACAAGTATGTGACAGGGCCAATAAGTACTGGAACGGTATCAACACCGAGCTGAATGAGAGAACAAGAAATTCATCAGGTGACTAATAAACCATTGCAAACATCTGAATAGAAAAGAGATATTCACAAGTACTAATAAGTAGGATGCAGGGGATTCATTTCCATTAGAATAATTCATAACTATTTCTATTTACTGGGTAAATTGGGAACAGAGCAGGAGATTTGCAGAGCTCATACCGATTTAGCCTCATTGTATTCATTAACTGCTTTGTGGGAAGCATAAGAAAAGTTGACATCAGGTCCCAATTCAGGGACAATGAAGTGGCTGCATTGATAAACCAACATAATTAAATTATATACACATCAGGAGTGTAGGGGAATAGAACTTTTTGAGAGATGATCCATCACTTACTAGTTGGTGTCGAACCACTTGGTCATTTCCATAGCAGGAACGGAAGCATTTCCTCTGGCCATGGAAAAGTAAGTGGAAAAACCAATCTCACCACCAGTCCAGTTGTATCTGGGGGGAACAGCACCAAGCATAGCGGTTGTATCAAGCATTTGATCATAGTATGAGAATGTGTTGCTTGGAATGTACTTGATCCCAGCACCAGACATCTGCTTCCAAATGGATGCCCTTAGATCAGCTGACACTTTTTCCAAATCCTCAGCACTGCTCTTGCCATCCCAGAAAGATTCCAGAGCAAATTTCAGCTCTCTCTTTGGGCCCATACGGGGATAACCAACAATGTGGGATGCCATTTTACTGAAATACCAAATTCAGTCAATTAAATCACATAAATTCACAAGATAATTATCATATTCTAAATAGCATGCAAACATGTCCAGAAAAACAGGTAGAAAAGGATAAACGAACTAGATCCTCAATTAGTATCAAATGAATCAGATCCCAAACAAAAAGTTCTCAACCTTCATTTGTCACGTTACTCACGTGCAACTGGTTTGTCGGTCATTATCTTATACAAAAAATTTAATTAAAACATATATAATCCATAGATGAACCTCCGACATAAGCTTACTAACATGAACATCGACTAAGAAGGAAAAAACTTCAAAAATCAAATGCAACCATAGATTGAAATGCATGACCTACACTAGACTAACCAATCTCTCAGATCCACAACTTAAAAATATAGAAATCCAGATCGAAGAACAGAATTAAAGTTACATGTTCATAACACGAAAGTGTGAGACAATGCAAACCGATTTAACCGAATTAATGATACTCAGTATCCCCTTCATTTCAGATCTAATCAGATTAAAAGCTCCGAATCCAGATCTAGCAAAGTTCCACAACGCCCGAACAAATACCATTTAAAGCTTATCTTCACAATATTAACCCAAACCCCTCCCCGCCACCCAATAATAAAGCCGTTTCAAACGCCACGTAAGCACATTCACAACATATATGAACATAAAAACAAACACAGCATAATTTGTTTGATCGACTACGAAAACAGGGACAATTAAGCAACAGAAAAAGAAACAAAAACTTCATCAGATCACGCAAACGACGTAAGGAAAAGACTATTACCAATAGATCTAAGCGAATTAACACAGAAACTTCACGAGGTCAGTTCAAATATTAGAAATGGTGAAACAACACACCAAATGGATTGGAAAGAATTGTCACAGGAGATTGAGAATTTAGCAAAAAATGAACATAAAACGGACACAGAGAAAAACGCTGCGATGGACTCGGGGTGCTTACCTTCAGGAAAATGAGGCGGAGCACAGAGACTGGTTTCTGGTAGAGATCGAGAGAGATGAAGAAGGGCAAGACGCGAGTTCAGGGAGATGGATGGGTGGTCTTATTTATAGAGAAGAAATGATACTCTGAGGGGGATTGGTGGGTAGATCTTGAAAAGTGAAATCTGAGGAGTTGTTTTTTTTCTATGTATTTTTTTATCTTTTATGGCGATTTCTAATGTTTACGGGGGTAGTGGAGGTGACGCGCGTTTTGAGGAGCGTGAGTCGACGCGCTAAGTTGGTAAGCTTACCAACTTCTGAAATTGATGTGGGAGATCTCTATGGGAATTGGTCCGTGTCATAAGTTAGGAGAGGTGGTTAAGGATGTTTTTGTCTTTTAATGGCATGCAAATGCCAAAATTCTAATTTAGTGTAGGGATAGCAATTCTGGTCATCGAGTCGGGTTCGTATTTGGTTTTAGATTGATTTCGGGTTATGCTCAAAATAAATTAAAAAATAAATAAAATATAAAATAACTATGATTTAGACAGTAGTCGTGTTCGTGTTTCTCTCAGTAACTTTTGGTCGAGTTCGTGGCGTGTTTTCATATCATATAAGGATTGTCACCCCTAATTTAGTGTCAAATTTAAGTTCATTTTTAGGGTATAAAATGACAATATGTGTTTCAAAGCATATTGGATTGAACAATATGCTTTTTCCGAAATTTAAATCTAAATTTAAGTGTATTGAAATGTTGAAGATGAAAGAATAGGATAAAATAGTTGTAATGAGCATAAATTTTTTGGAAGGTTTTCTTGTATGCTGATGCAACACATAGTTGGCAGGATAAAGTTTTGATACATAGTAAGTATAATTTCATAATTATTTTGAAATATAGCATTTGCACTTTGCCACTTATAAAAATATTTCATTATCGATCATCCTAAATTTGTTATTATTTTAACGAAAAATTCTATTGAGATTCTATTATGCGAGCAACACACACTTATCTTAAATAGATCTTTTTTTTGTTATTAACATTTTTTTTCAAATTCAGGCAGGGTTGGAAATTATTTACCGTAAACATATATTTTAGTTTTTGAAAATTTTCTTTTCTTTTAAAAAAAGTAAAAAAATATTTTTATCTATTTGGTGTGCATCACTTCTATACTTATGTCGATTTAATTTCGTCCAATACATGTGCGTGCCCAAATCCCAAGTCACGTTACTCACGTATTAGAGAAATTCCTCATAAATACCATCTTTTAGGAAAAAAATGACATTGTTTACGTCCAACTCACTTTTGTATGCTCATAATTGATGTTTTTGACTTTTTAGCATATTTTCCGATCATTTTTACTTTTTTTTTCAATTTTTTTTGTTCTTGTATTATTTTATAAGTTATTTATGTTGTTTAGGTGGTGTTTATATTTATTTCTTAGTTGTTTCGATATTTCAATACAACTTTTACCTATTTCTTATGTTCTTATTGTTCATGCGTTGTTTTATATATGTTTTCTGTTGTTTCTGAGTTGTTTTTCTATAATGTTCTGATATTTCTTTGTTGTTCCATGTAGTTTTCAATGTCTCAATAAAGTTTTCGCTTATTTTATAAACTATTTTCGTTCATGTGGTGTTTTTTATATTGTTTAATTTTTTTTGGGTTAGTTCTATACTTTGTTTTTAATATTGTTCGTATGTTTTAACATTTGTTTTTGTAGTTTTACCTATTTTTAAGCTCTCTTTTTGTTCACGTGGTATTTGCTATATTGTTTCTACTGTTTCTAAATTGTTTATATATTGTTTCTATTGTTTTTTGGTTCTTTCCGTGTTTTCGATGCTTTCAATGTATGAGATCAAAAATTTGATTGTGTTTTTCTATTCATGTATTGTTTCTATATTATTTTCAATGTATTTTGTTTCAATATGTATTGTTTTATGTGTATATGTCTTGATTGTTTTTAAGATTTTGAGTAATACAATTGATTATTTAATGAGAGCATAAATTATTTTTCACTGAAATTTTATTAGATGAAACAAGTTAGAAACAATCTTGAAAAAATAACGTAAAAAAATCCAGAAAAATTGGTGGTAGAATAAAAATGTCCGAAAAAATGTGAAAGCATAAAAAAGCCCGAAAACGTAAATATATTTTTTTCCGGGAATATTGTGCAATTATATCCTTAACTCACTATTTTGTGTCGACCCCATAAGTCAATTAGAAGGTGAGTAAAAATGACCGGAAATTATATTGGGCAACTATACCTACTAATAGAAGGTGAGTTTACGTCCAACTCACTATTTATATTGGGCAATTATACCTACTAAGGGCATCTCCAACCCATAACACCAAATTTGGTGTGAAAATCACACCAAATTTGGTGTTTTGGTGTAATTTTGCAAAACTCATCTCCAACCCACTACACTAAATCTTACACCAAATGAGTATTTTAATATTTTCTTTTCATTTTGGAATAGCAAATTTATTTGTTTATGCAATTATTTCTTTTGCTTATATTTTATTATTATTAATGTAACTAAATAAAAACTTATATTTAACTAATATTACATTAATTAATTATATTGCAAAATTAATATTACAACTAATATCACAATAAATAAAAATACTAAATTGCACACTAAACAATAAAAAACGGCAAACCTAAAATAAATATTTAAAGACAAAAAAAAGATTAATACATTACTAATTCTCGAAATTAATATATTCATCCCACACGTGATCGATTAATGCATCACGGAGTGCAAAGTGAGTATTTCAGAAACGAACAATCGAGAATTTTTGCGAAAAAATCTCAACAACATGGTCAAGGATCTCAAAGTAGCTCTAGTTCTTTTGGTCCATTTTTGATGATATTGTAGGACACGGAAATAATCTACCAGACTATTGAACTATCATATACTCATAAATTATCTACTATTAGGAATTTAGTTTGCTTGGTATTTTGTTTTTTAAATTTCAAGTTTAATTATAATGTTAGTGTTTTGTATTTTATGATAGACTTTGATGCTTTTTTAATTAAATTATAATTTTGTTTATTAATTATTTTAGTTTATCAAAATTTCAAGTTTAGTTTATAATAATTTATTGGTAAATATTAACTATTGTTCATCCAAAATAATAATTATATACAAAATTTAAATAACTAAAACCATGTTACAAATGAATTGTATATCAAATATAAGATACAATAGGAATTAAAAGTTTGAAGTAGAAGAAATTGGAGGGCAAAGAGGGAATATTTGTATTACACCAAATTTGGTGTAAAGGAATAGTGTTACACTCCAACCCAACTCTAAAACCCACACCAAAACACCAAATATCTAAAAAAGCACCCTCCAACCCAACTTTAAACACTATTCATTACACCAAATTTGGTGTGATGTTTAAAGTTGGGTTGGAAAATTTTTAGATATTGTTTTTATGTGTTTTTAAGGTTGAAGATATTTAATAGAAAGTATGTTTCCACTCCATGCTATTTAGAAGGTATGCAATTTATTTTACATACTTTCTATTAGTAGTTGTTCTCACTTAGGAATCATTAGAGAGATGATTCTTGGACAATCCAGGATGCTTTAGCTATTTGTTCGTGTTGCAAGTAGAATCCCGACTTGCAAATTCATATTCTAGATACATGTGGAGAGTAATTGTTTTCATCATTTTAGCGGCAATACAAGCTTTGTATCTATTAATTAATAAGGGAATATTCGCAAAAACATATGCTAAGAAAATGATTTATTACAGAAGTGAAAAATATTTGAAAATCAGAAATTGATAATATTTATAAACAGAAGCTGAAAAATTGAATAAACTAAAAGATGTTTATGAATAGTTATAGAAGTGCTTTTTCTCTTGTTTTTAGATCTTGGTTAAATTATATCAAATAAAAGTAGAAATTGACATTTGAAAACGCTCCTTAAGTTATGTTAATCAAAATACGAGAGTAAATCTTCTATAATTGATTATTTAATTATTTATGATAATATTTCATATCACTAAAAAGTAAGTTTTTTTTTATCTAATCCAAAAAAGGAAAAAAAAAACATGTACAAGAAGAAAAAAAACAAGCTCTTTTTCAATAAAATCAGGGATAATTACAAAAACATCCCTAATATTTGGGCTAATTACAAAAAACCCAAATATTTTTAAAAATTAAAAATACTCCTTGAGGTTTGATTTCGTCTTATATTTTCCCCTTAATAAGCAAAAAACATTTCAAAAACTCCCCTAACATTTATAGAAAAATTACAATTACCCCCTTAAAATTAAGACTGACTCAAATCTCAAGAGGGGTTTTTGTATTTTTCAAAACCCTTTGGTTTTTTTTTTTTTTGTAATTAGTCCAAACTTTAAGGGTATTTTTGTAATTATCCCATAAAATTATGTTCAAAGGAGCAACTTTCTAAACGAGACACTTTAATAGATTGGTCAGTTGTACACTTGTACTATAGCGGTATCATCATTGTTCTCCGATTTTATGAATTTAATTTAAGCAAAATGAACATTAAAAGAGAAGATTTGGAAAACAAAATATAAAATAAAAAATAAAATACAGCAATAAACAACCACATATCTTTTGTCGGTGGCCGTGGCCCAGTACAGGTTTAGTTGTAGGCAAGTTGAAATCATTCCACACAACAAAAGCAAGGGAGGTGGAAATGGAAACAAGATATTCAGGCCTAGTTTGTTTATGTTTCCAACAACCAATTTCCAGTTTCCAACTATTCATAAAACTGGAATCATGTTTGTTTATAAATTTTTCAATGAAAATCATCATTTTCACATTCCATTTTTCACATAAAACTACATCTCAAACCTATAATTTCAATTCTCAACCCTATACACTATCCTACATCAATCATCAATCACTATTCTCATCTTTTCATCCAATTATACATATGGGACCCACTATTACCAACTCTATCAACTTAAAATATTATTATTTTTTAATTATTTATACCTAATGGGACCCACTAGCCTACAATCTCATAAATACAATATTACATATTCAATTAAAATATTCAATCACTATTAATTTTTTAAATTATTATATACATAAAATAATACTTCAAAACTATTCAACCAAACACAATCTCATTTCCAAACCTACATAAAACTCATTTTCATTCACTCATCCAAACATATTTCCAATTTTCACACGAAAACCAATAAATTCTCAAAATTCAATTTCCAACACTAGAAACTAGAAATGGCCCATGGAAACATAACCATACAAGGCCTCAATATTTGATTAGAGATCCATAGTTAAAAGCTTATTTGAGTTTGTTTTGTTATAAACACAACATTTTATCTCGATAAAATATAAAGTCCGGCTCGAGCTCAATTAGATTATTGAAAAGATACATATAATATATGTAAAAATATCAAAATACTCGAATTCGATTCGTGTTCAATTTGAGTAAAGCTCGTTCAAGCTCGACTCGATTATCAAACCAGGTTCAAATATAATTTTTAAAGCTAGGTAAAAATTCAAACAAGTTTGAACAATATTATGTCCAACTTGACTCGATTCATTTACACTTCTAGGGACAGATTAAGGGGATTCGAATGTAGCCCATGTTTATTGTTCGCACGTATAGCATGTCCCAACCCACTCCTATATCCTATTTATGTGAAATATTTGAATGAGTTAAATGCAATATTTATAATTATTATATGAAGAGAAATAGATAGGGAAAAATAAGCATGGCAACGGGCGATTTAGGGTGGGTTTGTTGAGACCCTCTGGTTGAGGTTTTTGAGGACTCACGACCCAAAGATATTAGGACTTTTGATACAATTGTCCCATTTTTTAGAGATAATGTCAGTCTTTTACGTTTCTCAGTACTATTTTGCCCAAATTTATTCTCCTGCCCATTTTTTACACAAATTTACGCTCCCGCCAAAATTTTTGGATATTTTTACATTGTTGTATCAAGATTATGGGAAAATTTTTTAACTAGCCACTTTGGATAGAGAAAACTCTTTTCTACCCACCTTTTTAAAAATACTACTTTTATACCCAAATTGACCGAAACACCCCTAATTTACTTTCACTTTCTCTTTCTCTTTTACTTTCACTTTTTATTTTACCAAAATTTTTCAGTTTATAACGTGTTATATATATTATAACGTGTTACATTATAACCGTTATACATTATAACGTGTTATATATATTATAACATGTTACATTATAACACGTTATATTATAACGTGTTACATTATAACGTGTTATATATATTATAACGTGTTATATATACTATAACGTGTTATATATACTATAACGTGTTACATTAACACGTTGTATATCATAACGTGTTACATTATAACGTGTTATATATATTATAACACGTTACATTATAACGTGTTATACTATAACACGTTATATATTATAACGTGTTACATTATAACACGTTATATTATAACATGTTACATTATAACACGTTATATTATAACATGTTACATTATAACGTGTTATATATCATAATGTGTTATAATATTATAACGTGTTACATTAACACATTGTATATCATAATGTGTTACATTATAACGTGTTATATATATATTATAACACGTTACATTATAACGTGTTATATTATAACATGTTATATACATTATAACGTGTTATACTATAACACGTTATAGATTATAACGTGTTATATATATCATAACGTGTTACATTATAACGTGTTATATATATTATAACGTGTTACATTATAACACGTTATGAAATATTATTTTAAACATATAATAAACACGATAATTAGTTTAAAAAAATAAAAAAAGAATCGACGTTATTTTAAAATCGAAAAAAGTTATAAAATATTAAATATGAATTTTTTTTTAAAAAAAACTATACACTTTTTTTTAAACATTTGCCATTTATTTAAAAAATCTTAAATTATAAAATAATAATACTCAAAAAATTTCAAAAATTATTTTTTTATACTAAATGATTTTTATAAAAATCTGAATTTATTTTAATAAAACTATAAATTGTGTTAAATATCTGAAAATAAAGATAATATATTTTATGTGAGAGAGAACTATGACCCCACCTACTTTTTATTTTCCCACCTATTTTTTGCTTTTGTATTCAAGTGTCAAGGGTATTTGAGTAAAAGAACCATAAAAGTGGGTAGAAAAAGATAGTTTTTTATATGTTTGGTTAGAAAAGAAGTTGGCATATCCTATGTGGCTACTTTTTATCTATTTACTCTTTATTTCGGACATGTTCCTTTCAATAAAATTTCAGTGAAAAAATAAACTTTTCCCCCGTTAAATAATCCATTTTATACTCGAAGTCTTATAAAAAAAATCAAGAAATGTACACATAAAACAACATATATTAAAACCAAACGAATTAAAAATATTATAGAAATAACATGAATAAAAAAAACACAATTCAATTTTTGATCTAATGCATGAAAACATAAAAAAATGGACATAATATAGAATCAAACCAGAAATAATATAGAAAACACCATATGAGCAAAAAAAAGAGTTAAAAATAGGTAAAAATTGTATTTAAACATCGAAAACTACATGGAAACAACAAAGAAACATCGGAACAACATTAAAAATGGTATGAAAATAACCTAGAAACAAAATATTAAAAACACCACATGAATAAAAGAGCTTAAGAATAGGGAAAAATTGTATTTACACATTGAACACTACATGAAAACAACAAAAAAATTATTAAAACAACATTGTAATTATTATAGAATAGCACCAAAACAATAGAAACAATGTACAAAATAATATATGAACAAAAAATAATATAAAAAATAGGTAAAAATTGTTTTGAAACATCGGAACAACAAAGAATTAACATAGAAACAACATCGAAACAACATATACAACATATGAAGCAATAGGAACAAAAAAACGAAAAAAACAAAAGTAAAAATAATCAAAAAAATATGCAGGAGCATAAAAAAAAGAAAACAATAGGTACAAAAATGATTTGAGCGTATTTTGCGGTATGTTTACCAAAAAGAGGGTATTTTACCTAATTTTCCCAAGATATTAAATAAATATTTTAAGATAACTTTAATTTTTTTGGAAAATACTTAAAATATAAATAATATTATATACTGAAATAAAAAATAAACAAAAGATTAAACATGCGCCAATGGGGTGAATCGGATATATTTTTTTAAAAAAAAATATAAATTTAATTTAGTTATTTTATTAAAAGACAGAAAAGGCCGTAAAAGATTTGGAGACCCTCACATGGGACGGGAAGAAATTTTAATATTCAATCTTACACGTTGATTAGCATTTAAAGTGCTATAGGTCAAACCCATTTTCCTTTCACATAGTTAGTTTTAATATATATATTTTTGTATTAGATATCGTAGTCACATATTAAATATATAATACATTTTTTTAAATATAAGTTTAACATAAATTGTATATATTTGGCATATTAAAACATCAAATTATTGAAATAAATGGTCCGATGAATAATTTTTGTCTAGCCTGATCATTTTCTCTCAAATTCTCTCTCTCTCTTCTTTTCGTTCGTCGTTAAGCGATGATTTTTGGCCATTAAGTTTGACATGAAATCACCTCATCTACATCTTTTTTTATCAACTTATTTTCTATATAAGTGGTTTTCCAACATAGACCTGACTTATTTATTTAATTTCTTGTTTGTGATTTTGCAGTCTGGTGCGGCTTTGGTTTGTCGCCGTCTTGGTGCGATATTTTTCTTGTGTAAATGATTTGACAAGCAATGTTTTGATCCATGAGCTAACAAATCAGGTTAGACATTTCAGCATGTTGCAAATTTGAATCATGAGTATTCTAGACGCTATATATAGAGTTTTTAAAGTTATAGGCTTTAAGCCGGTTCCAGATCTGCAACATGCTAAAGATCACAATCTGATTCGTTAGTTCTGTCGGATCAAAACCTTGATTGTCTGAATCGTCACACAAGAAAAGATACCGCACCAAGATGGCATCAAACAAAAACGCCGCACCAAACAACAAAATCACATATGAGAAAATAAACAAATAACCCAGATTTATGTTGGAAAAAACACTTATATAAAAAATAAATTGATAAAATGGATGTAGATAAGGTGATTTCATATCAAAAAATGACCAAAAATCACCCTTTAACAATGAACAACCAAAAGAAAAAAAAAAGTTTGAGAGAAAATGAGGTCGGAGTAAAAAAAAAAAAAAGGAAGCTAGTCGACAAAAAGTTTATTCATGTGATTTATTCTAAGCATGCATTTAGTATAATTAAATTCATCCCAACACTTGTTGGTCACATTATATGCGATAAAAATCTAGTAAATGTTACGATACTTATCAAAATGTGGACCAACATTATTGCTTTCAAGTCGTTGTTTTTTGGTACAAGTGTGATGATCATTTGGACTCCAAGTATGTAGTGATGTATATAAGCATGACACGTTTTATGTATAGAATAGGGATGAAATTTTGTACATAAATAGTGGTGAAGTTCATGAATGGAAATAGATAGATATAAAAGTTTCCCACTAAAACCACATACATAAGCGGACGACCAAGAATCTAGAGTCTCATAGTCTAACTCAACCCAAATAATCTTTATATGATCAGATAAAAATACTCTCAAAAGAGATGTAAGAAAAAAAACTTTTACTCACCAGGAGAAAAGAGGTCCACTTCTATAAAATAGAAAAACGCTACTCTCATATAATAGGAAAACATAAAAATACATATCAAACAAAAATAAATGAAATATTCGTCCCCATCCTCCATTTAGAGGATGAAGAAGTGGGGTTCTAGTGTTTGTTGCGTTTTGATTGAAAATTGTTTTTTTTTTGTCCTAATAAATATGGAAGATTGTATTAACCTTTCAATTCAAATATGATAAATTAATCCAATGGAAAACCAATGGATTTACATAGAGAATAAAAATGCGAACATCATTCCTATTATATATTTTCTCAATAATTACTCATACTTTTGTTAGAGTTGTCAATTTCGTCCCGACACAATAAAAAGACTGAGTTGGGTCTATATTTAGAGACCCAAAATGAATTTTGCTTTTTTGGCTAAGTCCATTAGGCCCTAAAAACCGGACACAAGACCGGCCTAATTTTTGCCTTTGGCCCGAGAGGCTACTTTTTTATCCTACTGAGAATTTGAAATAAATAAAAATATTATGTGAATAATATTTTTGTGGATTCTTATGCAAAAAACAAAAAACAATTCATAGAAATTAGTAAGACGTACTTATGGTAGCCAGTGTTCTAAAAATCCCCCTAGGCGGCCACCAGGCGCCCGGATTTTTGCCTAGGTGGTCCGGGGCTTAGGCGGCGCCTAGGCGGTCTAGGCGCCCTATATGTTTTTTTTTTTTTTCCTGAAATCCTAACAAAACGACTCTAACTAGTGAAAGTAGCACCGACGACTCCAAAATTCAGTTTAAGTGAAATTAAATATATATAATTTTTTTAATAATAAAATAAAATAAAATTTTAGGGTCTGGAAATCTTTCGATTAATAATTTGATATTATATAAATCAATGCAATATTTGTTAATGTATTGTATTTTAGATGATTTATAATTTTATTAGATTATTGGTGTTGAATTACTTTAAAGTTTAAATATCAGATCTGTTCAAAAACAATTTAAATATCATTTATAGAAATATAAAGTATTATGAAAATTATTCATATAATTGTATATATATTTAAGGTCCCGCCTAAGCTACTTTACGCCTCCAAGCGCCGTTAGCCCCGTCCACCGTCTAACGCTTTTTATAACACAATGATAGCAAAAGATTTTCTGGATGACCCACCAGGCCACCACTAATTGCAAGTTCTGAATTCTGATATACTAAATTCTTTCGATAAATATAGTAAGTTTATGAGCATGTACGTGGACGAAATCCTAGGCCAGGGGTTCGGTGAGCGTCTCTCACACGCGCCTGATAATTGCCTGGGTTAATCACTTGATTTGTGGGGTAATTTCGACAAAGTAAAAAATTTCTGGTGGGAAATATCCCAAGGGTTTGGTGGCTGTAGTTCAGTAGTTGGTGGGGATTGGTGGCATTCCACCTGGGCCCACCCAATATTTAGGCCACTATGGGTGTCTGAAATTACCGAAATCTCCTTTGATTATTATCAAATGACAAATGGGATTAGTAGGTAAGTGGGACCACTCTAAGCAGCAAATATTTGTATATCGTAGTTACTTTACACCTAAATTCTAAAGTCAACTTTACTTTTAAAGCGGTATAATAAAAGTAGGGGAAAATGCAAAAGTAGACCTACATATATAGGAGTGTTGCAATACTAGTCCCGTAACTTTTGAAATTATGATTTTAGTATAGTATGTTTTGCCTTTTTTGCAAATTTGGTCCTACAATTTTAGATTTGTGCAATTCTTGTCCTATAAGTTTTAAGTTGATGTTAATTTGGTTCTAAGGGCTATTTCAATTATTCCTAAAATGCCCTTGATAGACAAAATGATCAATATACCTAAGTTCAAGTTTAACATGGTATAAGAGCCTATATTTTATATTCTTGAGTAGAATTTGTTTATGATTTATACTATAGATTGCCTAATGATGGAAGAATGTTAAATTTATAAATCCCAGATCAAAATTCGAGATATGAGTTCTACACGTATTATTTTCTAATTATGAAAATACAAAAAATATGCCAAAATTAGTTATTTGCATAATAGGACCGAAAACCGCAACAAAAAAATAAAAGACTAAACTTGTCAAATCTTAAAAATTACATACGTAAAATTGTTATTTTTGCTAAGGGATAAAATTGTCACAAGACTAAAATTGCAACTTCAAAAGTTATAGGACTAATTTTGCAACATCCCTATAGATACATGACCAATTTTGCAATTTTCACATAAAAGTATACCGCGATAAAATGAGATGAATAAAAGTGTATTAAGGATTAAAGGAATACTCCACAAATATATAATAATATAAAGGAGATAATTATATTTTAACCCCCAAACTATACGCGTTTTTGGAGGTTACCACCTAAACTTTCTCGAGTCGCACTTTACTCCATGAACTCCGTGATTTTTGTACAATGCCATATATTGGCCACCGCCAACGGTGCCATGCACGTGAGGGCAAAATCGTCATTGTCTCAAGTTTTTCAAAAAGTTGTTACATTTTGCCACTTCAACTTTGTTTGACTTGTACTTTACTACGCGTTATTTCACTTTGCTACATAAATATTTTTTTTAAAAAAACATATATTTATATATTTATTTTATATCTTCTTTTTCTAATTTTTATCCACAAAAAATAAATAATTAATTTGGTTAAGTATATTATCATTAAAATTATGCTATAAATTTTTCATTTTAATCTTTCTTGTAAAATCATAGTTTTTTCTTTTACTGAGTTAATTTTTACATTATAATTAAAACTATAAATTATCCTTTTCAATTTCTAGGTGAATAAAATTATAAATTCTCACTAAAGTCAATTTGAACATAATATGATGAATTTAACTTTCTTTTGTAATAAAATTATTAGAAGATACAAGTACTACAAATTTAATGAATTTGATTATTTTTACATTTAAGTAATGTATAAGATTTGTAATAAAATAAATTAATTTTCATAATTTTTAGTTAAAAAATTAAATTGACGAAAGATATATTCTTCAAGAAATTTAAATATAATACATCATGAAACAATATGATAATAAATTTACTTTATTACAAATCTTATATACTTAAATGTAAAAATGATCAAATTCATTAAATTTGTAATACTTTTATGTTTTAATAATTTTACCACAAAAGAAAGTTAAATGCAACATATTGTGTTCAAATTGACTTTGGTGAATATTTATAATTCTATTCACCTAGAAAATAAAAAGGATAATTTATATTTTTAATTATAATGTAAAAATTAACTCAGTAAAAGGAAAATAAACTATGATTTTACAAGAAAGTTTAAAATGAAGAAATTAGTGTAATTTTATTGATAATATATTTAACCAAAGTAATTATTTATTTTTTGTAGATAATGAATTAGAAAAAAAGAAAATAAAATACATGTATAAATATATATATTTTTTTATTTTTGTTTTTAAATTTTATGTGGCAAATTGAAATAATGCAAAGTCTAGGGAGGTAAAGTGCAAGTCAAACATAGTTTAGGTGACAAAATTTAATAATTGAGACAATGACGATTTCCGATTGTTAGTTTATTGATATCTCTAATATAAAGGGTAAAATGAAATTTATTGTTAATTTTCCTCTGGACTGAATAAAATAATAATTTTGCTGACGATGAATTTCATATAATGATGATATAAAATTTCATGCTATAGTAATATTAAATTTTAGTAGTAATAGGCCAAGTTGGCCATTTATGTTTTGTAGAAATGGAAAATAGTCATATGTTTTCAAAAACGCGTTTTTTAGTCATTTTGACTAAAAATTGATGGTCATACCTTTAATGCATTCTGAGGTGACGTACTTGGTTATTTTTCAAATTATTGATGCGGTACATAACTCAGTATCGAGTCATGTACCGCTCCTCATAAATAAAAAGAGGTAAAGTGGAAATTTAAACTAAAAAATAGCTAAAAAAATATTTTTTTTTAGAAACATGACTAAAAAATATTTTTGCTATGGAGAAAAAACAAAAAAACTAACGAGCTGTAATTTTTATATAATTATCGGCAAGACGGCAACGACATATACAACTTATTTCCATTATATACAGTTTTCTTTTTTTAAATTGATTTAACACGAAATTTTAGTTAAATGATTAAGATATATGCAATGCTGCATATTGTCTTAATATATATATGATCGATAGTTGGTGATTTTATATTTTACTTCATATGAATATAGTTTTAACGAATATTCTTATTTAGAACATAAAATATCATTTTTTTGATATCCAAAAATAAAAATAAAACAATAAATTCATGTTTAAAATTGAAATAGAAACTAATTTTTAGCTGATTATCTATAGAAGATGCTTTGCATGTAGAAATGTATTATATTAAAAGTTTTGGAATGATACGAGTATCATACAAGGAGCTGCTACGGACATGGTCTGAAAAGAGTGGAGAAGTCGTGCTACTATAACGGCGACTTTATTTCCATTGGTTGGTCATCGCTGTTTTCCCTTTTTTTTTTCATCGCTGTTTTCCCTTATTTGCCGGATCGGTAACATTGAAGGGCTTTTAATTTTAATTTTTCATTTTCATTTTTTCTGAGATATGAAAAATATTGATAAAAAAATATTATAAGCGGTTGAATATGAATCGATTTATAAATAATCTTCATATTATTTTAGATTATAAGAAATCAATATATATGGTCTTGTTACAAGAGGCCCAACAAGATAACTCAAAACACAAACACTCCTGTTAGACTGTCTAACGGGTCTGATTCGCGGACCCGTGACATTTCCGTAATATTAGCAGTGGTGTTTTAGTAGTTTTCAGGGACCACCGGTATTAACAATCCTTCTGAAAAGTATTAGCTGTCCTTCTAAAAAGTATTAGCAGTTATTTGAAATGTATTAGTAGTTCCCTGAAAAGTATTTTAAATACACTCCTGAAATGTATTAGCAGTCCCTCAAAAAAGGATTAGTAGTTCCTCGAAAAAAGTATTAGTAGTTCCCTGAAGAGTATTTTAGTAGTTTTCCTGAATATAATTAAATTTTTCTCTCGAAATGTATTAACAATCATTTTGAAAAGTATTAGCCGTCCTTCTAGAAAGTGTTAGCTATTATTTTGAAATGTATTAGTATATAGTTCATTGAAAGTATTAGTTTTTGTAATATTTGACAATGATAAGTATTACTAGTCCATTTAAAAAGTATTAGTAAATAGTTACTTAAAAGTATTAGTTTTTGTAATATTGGACAATGATATAATATCACGATAGCGCTGAAAAGTATTAAGTGCTGATATGAAAAGTATTAGTAGTTCATCTAAAATGTATTAGTACATAGTTCATTTTAAAGTATAAGTTTTTGCAATATTGTACAGTGATAATATCACGAGATCGCTAAAAGGTATTAAGTTTTCATTTGAAAAGTATTAATAGTCCATCAGAAAAGTATTAGCACGTAATTCACTTAAAAAATATTTAATAGTTATCCAAACAAAGTATAGTTTTTTCCGTCAAATGTATTACTCGTCCCCATAAAATGTATTAGTAGTTACCCTTGAAAAATATTAGTATTTTTCCTAAAAGTTTTTTTGTAATTCCTGTGAAATGTATTAATTTTTCTAATAAAAAGTATTAATTGTCCCACTGAAAAATATTAGCAGATCACATAAAAAGTATTAGACATTTTTAGTTGCAAAATTTTATTTCAACCAAATATTATCATCACACTTTAATGGTATAGTTAAACCAGTTTATACCAAACCTATATAGGATAGGATAGGTACCAGAACATTATTATCTTTCTCAAAGCTTGACCAAATTATTTTGAGAAGCAGTAGACCCAAGAAAATTCCTACGGCTACTCTGGAAAATTTTAGCATTTATATTTGTTGATACCACGCAAAACACTGAATTTGAAGGTAACAAGATTTTTGGTTCTCCTTACAGTTTCTCTATACTTGGAATTCTGTATTAACTTAAGGATGATTTCAAAAGAAATTAGATTTATTGCTATACTCAGGGAATTGGTGATTATTAACATGTTTGATGCTTTTAGAAGTAAGGTTCGAAAGGTACAGGACGAAAGGGGAGCGGATATTTAAAAAGTCAGCACATTCGGTGGATCACAATTACCAAGACGAGTCGATCTAACATGAAATTATATTCCTGTATTTTTCTCGAAGTTTTTCTCCTACATTAGTAGGAAGGTAATAACACAAGAAAATCTCAGTTAAAGGTCATGTTGCGTGCAAACGACAGACTTCAATCGTGTCGGTGCAGAGCTGCCCATTTGGGTTGGTTGTTGGGTCTGTTAATTTTTTTTTCACGGATCCGGGTCAAGTATGCGAAATGGGCATGATATTTAGATCCGTTAGACGGTCTGACAGGAGACTAGCTCAATTCAACATAGCTAAAAGATTAATTTTTGAAGGTACATTATTCTTTTACATTAATTTTAATTTTAGTCTTGTATTGGATGAAAACCCCTCCTAATGACCACTATTTCACGTATGCTTTTTTTTTAAGAGGAAAAAACATTAAACTCCTTAAACTATGCGGTTTTTTGCACTTTACCATATGAACTAATTTTTTTTACACTTTACCATACAAACTATAAAAGTTTTACACTTTGCCCTACACTGGCCATCGCCGGTGGAATATTCTTTGAATATTCCGGTACCAACCCTCCATGTGAGGGCAAAATCGTCTTTGCCTAAAATTCAAACATAAATTGTTACACTTTCCCATCTGAACTTTGTTAAAAATCTCAGTTTGCCATATGAACTCTACGCAGTTTCACTTTACCATATCAATATAAAAGAAATTTATAAAAAACTATGTGTGTGTACGTGTATGTATCTTTTTTCATATTTTTATTCATTAAAAATAAATTTTATTAATGTTTATCTCAATAAAGTATATTAACAATGATATAATTTTAGGATTTACGGTTTAGGATTTAAGCATATTTATACATCATTGATATTGATTTATTTTACATGGTTTATACATCTTTGAATTATTTTATGGGTTAGACATTTTTATAATGATTTTATGAGAATTTTCTAGTGTGATATTATTTTAGATATCTACTTTAATTCTTAGTTCAATTCTTCTTTGCATATTCAAAACTCTATTATTGTGTTTAGGAATTATTTCTATTTTTTATAAATTCACATAATTACACGCCCGACAAAACTTTCCTTGTGAAACAACTTTGGTCGATTTACCAACTACATTGATATCATACTATAACAATATATAACTGGACCACATATTTAAAATAATCATAACTAGACCACATATTTATTTAATTTAGTATGTAAATAATACATCATGCAGATGTAAGTAACTAATATATATATATATATAATACTATAAAAATAAATTCAATATGTATTGAAATTTTTGTTTTGGTTCGGTTCACTATATTGTTTAGACTTATTTTTATTATTATTTTTATGTATGCACACATTATTTCATTTTTTTATTTTAAAAACTGATATGACAAAGTGAAAATTGCGCATAGTTCATATGACAAAGTGAAATTCTTAACAAAGTTCATATGTAAAGTGCAACAACTTATGCTTGAAAGAGAAAAGACAATTTTGCCCTCACGTGGAGGGCAAGTGCTGGAATATTCGGAGAATATTCCATCGACGATGGCTGTTGTAGGGTAAAGTGAAAAACTTGTGTAGTTTATAGGGTAAAGTGTAAAGAAAATTAGTTCATATGGTAAAGTGTGAAAAACTGCATAGTTTGGAGGGTTTAGTGTTTTTTCCTTTTTTTTTTAAGTCGGAAGATTTTTGTTGGAAGGAGTTGAGCACCCCAACAACTTGTTCGGTCATTATACGGTAATTCAACTCAACAATTTTGAGATTTGATAGAAAGAAGTGATACCACACTAAATATATTATGTACAAATGTAATATTTTTACATTCTGTAAAATATATAAACAAGTATGAGGAGTTTGCTTGGCCACATGTATTAATTAATATTCAGTGAAGAGATCCGGGTTTGAGTGTCTGCAATAATAGGGCCGAATTTAAAAGAAAAACAAATGAGGGGTTTGCTGAAATAATCTTTGAAGATGAACTATAAAGTCCACTTTATCAAAGTTTTACATATAATTTGGTTCTCTTAACAATTTTTCATATCATACACAAACAAAAAAGAGGAAAGAAATTACTAGAATCTGATTCTGATAAAATATACACGAGCCTTAATTCTATTATCAAACAAAAAAAGGATAATTACAAGAAAGCCCCTAAGGTTTGGGCTAATAATTTGGGCTAATTACAAAAAAAAAAAAACTAAAGAACTTTTAAAATTACAAAAACCTCATTGAGGTTTAATTTCTTCTTAGATTTTCCGATTCAGAAGCAAATAACTTTCAAAACCCTCTTCACATCAATAAAAATATTACATTTACCCTCTTAAATTTAAGATAAAGTCAAACCACATGGATGATTTTATAATTATGAAATATCTCTATTTTTCTTGTAATTAGCCCAAACTTCAGGGGTATTTTTGTAATTACTCCAATAGAAATTTCTAAAACATACATCTTACCAAGTAAATTTGACTATCTTCCAAACATAGAAAACTTAGAATAACTATGCTACTTTCTTAATTCCTAGCCAACAACTATCGGTTTGATTTTATTTTTTTTATTGGAGAAGCAAATTGGAAAATCTCTCAATTTGTCGTGAGAAGCTTACCTAACTCGTCTTACCACTAATGAAAGAGACTTTAATTTATAGTAGCACATACCAGTCTCAACCGTAACCTTGGAAGTCTTGGGTTTTTTTTATGACGCATTAAGCGTTTTTCTTAATTTTTTGTTCTTTTAGAAAAAAATTCAAAAAAAAATCTTATATTGGAGTGCAAAAAAAGCTTTTGTCACCCATATCTAGGAGCATCGATCTCTGACACGACACGATAACAAGACACAAACTCGACCATAAGTTACTGTGAGAAATCCAAATCCGAATACAACTAACACGAATTTAACATAATGTTACCAATTTGTCCTAAAACATAATACATTATATTTCAGTTAACTTTTTATGTATTTTGAACATAAATGGACTCGAAACTAAACATAAATACGACTCGATGACCTTAATTGACATCCCTACCCATAGCCACTTGTTCCAAAAAAAATCCTATTTATTTTAAGTTTATAAACTCATGACCTAAAACTGACTTTTACAAAATTTGAATTCGTAATGTGTTTGGAAGTTCTTTGGGCCAAGTAATACTATGACCTATGCAGTGGTTTAACGGGTCAGATTGAACTTGCATTAAAATCGGGTTGTTTTTTATGCATTAAAATCGGGTTGTTTTTTATGTTTAAATATTTAATAATTGGTTTGATCTATTAAGAAAATTAATTTTGTATCTCAAATAATAAACTAAATATTAAAATGAGCAATGCTATTCAACAACAACAACAACAACAACAAACTAAGCCTTTATCCCACTACGTGGGGTCGGCTATACGGATCATATCGCGCCATCGTGTACGGTCATAAACCATATTTTCGTTTATTTCTAGGTATAATATGTCATGTTTAATAGCTTCTTTCCAAGTCTTTTTAGGCCTACCTCTTCCTCTTTTGATTTGTGTGAGTGATTCTCTACCTTCTATACGTCGCACATGTGCATATAAAGGTCTCCTATAAACATGTCCAAACCATCTTATTCGTGTTTCTCTAATTTTCTCGTCTATTGGTGCTACTCCCACTTTGTTTCTAATGTGTTCATTTCTTATTCTATCTAATCTAGTGTGTCCGCACATCCATCTTAGCATTCTCATCTCTGCTACCCTCATTTTTTGTTCGTGTTCATATTTAGTCGCCCAACATTCTGCTCCATAAAGCATTGCGGGCCTTATGGCCATTTTATAAAAATTTTCTTTCACTTTTAATGGTATTTTACGGTCACAAAGGATAGAAGATGCACTCCTCCATTTATTCCAACCCGCCTGGATCCTATGTGTGACATCTTTATTGATCTCTCCGTTCTCTTCAATTATAGATCCTAAGTATTTAAAACTCTTTGTTATACTCACTTCATGTCCATCAATTTTAACCTTCGTCTCATTGTTCATGTTGTTTTTACTAAAGTGGCATTCCATGTATTCTGTTTTAGCCCTACTTATAGTAAAACCTTTTGATTCGAGTGCTTCTCTCCAAACTTCCAATTTTGCGTTTACTCCTTCCCTTGTTTCATCAATTAAAACTATATCGTCCGCAAATAACATACATTCAAGGATGGATTTTTGTAAGTGTTTAGTGATTTCATCAATTATTAGGATAAAAGGTACGGGCTTAGAGCGGATCCGATGCAAACCTATAGTGTTTGGGAATTCACTAGATATTCTGTTGGTGTCCGATACATGTTGTTATACCATCATACATATCTTTTATGGCATCTATGTAGGCTATTTTTATTCTCTTTTTTTTAATACGCGCCACATTATATCAAGGTTGACTCTATCGTATGCCTTTTCAAGATCAATAAAAACCATATTTAAATCTTGTTTTCTCTCGTTATATTGTTCACATAAACGTCTAATTAAGTGTATAGCTTCAATTGTGGATCTTCCTGGCATGAAGCCAAATTGATTATCTAATATACTAGTTTCATTTCTTATTCTTGCTTCTATAACTCTTTCCCATAGTTTCATTGTATGACTTATTAATTTAATTCCCCTGTAATTTGCACAATTTTGTATATCCCCTTTTGTTTTTATATATAGGTATCAATATACTTTTTCTCCATTCATCAAGCATTTTCTTAGTTTTTAGAATAACATTAAATAATTTAGTAAGCCATGCAATCCCAACTCCACCTAAACATTTCCACGCTTCAATTGGTATATCATCTAGGCCAATTGCTTTGCCAATTTTCATTTTGTTTAGTGTTTTTTTGCATTTCTTGAAGTTGAATTATACGATAAAAGTACGGTTTCTATTGATTGATTGTCCTAGTTCCCCTAATGTGACTTCATTCCTCTTCGGTTCATTAAAAGATTATTGAAATACCTCTTCCATCGATCTTTTATTCCTCGTCTTTCACTAAAATGTTTTCATTCTCATCTTTTATGCATTTAATTTGGGTTAGATCTCTTGTTTGTTTTTCTCTAAATTTTGTTATTTTATATATATCTTTCTCTCCTTCTTTAGTATCTGGTTTTTTATAGAAATCTTCATATGCCTTGGTTTTTGCTTCATATATTGCTCTTCTTATTTCTTTTTTGGCGTCTTTATATCTTTTAAGGTTTTCTTCGTTTTTACAGGAATACAATACTTTGTAACTAGTTCGTTTTTCCTTTACCTTTTCTTGGATTTCTTGATTCCACCACCATGACTCTTTATTCCATTTATTACCATTTGACACCCCTAATGTTTCTTTTGCGGTCTTTTTTATTTGAGTAGTTACATAGTTCCATGTTTCATCGGCTCTGTCTTCCACTTTCCAATCAATGGTTTCTACTAGAGATTTGATAAAACTATCTCTTTTTTCTATATTCTTTAAGTTCCACCCCTAATGCTATTCACGTATCTAAATTTAATAATTTGGGTTGTACACCTTTATGATCTGTGCAACAATAAATTATAAACTTCAAATCTATTCAAATAAATTCGACAAGCTAATTGAAATTGAAAATTATTGAACTATATATTCGCGCAGTTAATATTTTATTTGATTCGAACCAACTTGGTTTACTGAATAATATCAAATACTAAATTAATTATGCTATTTGTTTTAAATTTGAATATATTGTAATATTAATGTTTCAAATTGTATAATTTTAAATATACTTTTTATATTGTTTTTTAAAATATCAGTGTAATATTTTAATGATTCACACTACAAGAAAACATTGAAATTCCAACGGAAAAAATTCATTGGAATTTGACCAATTTCCGTTGGAATTATCGATTCCAAAGAAAATTCCAATGGAAAATGAGCCGTTGGTAAAATGACCGTTGGAATGCTAAAATTCCAACGAAAATTCCAATGAAAAAAATATTCCAACGATAATTCCAACGGTATTTGTCCGTTGGAATATTCAATTGTTGGAAAAAAAAATCCAACAAATATTCCAACAGTAATTCCAATAGAATTATACCGTTGGAATTTAGTCGAACTATGATTCCAATGGTATTAATTCGTTGGAATATATAATCGTTGGAATGAACTCCAACGATTATTCCAACACTATTTCCAACGACATTATATTGTTAGAATTAATTCCATCGATAATTCCAACAGTATATTTCCATTGGAAGTTAAGAAAAATTCAACGTTTTTTATTGGAAAACATTCCAACAACAATTCCAACGGATTTTTTCCGTTGGAATTAAAAATATTCAATTATTGGAATGCTTCTATTAGCGACAACGTGCAAATATAATATCATAAAAAAGTCGATATCAAATATTTCCAAATGTACGATATAATTTGTCATTCACAAAAGAAACAAATCAACAGTCCTAAAAGTAATAATATCATCACAATGACCCCCAAATCCTTCAACAAAAAATAAAGCCAACACAAACAAATTAACAGTCTCCATAATCATCATCATTCCCCACATCTTCATCAACCCCAAAATCCGCATTAGCATCATTAAGCATACCATTTGGTCTATTTCCAAAATTTTCATCATGAACGGCGGGTTGCACCCTTGAAGAAGAGGCATCATGGCTAGAGGAAGGGCGTGATACGCCCATGAGCTTCTCCAGAAGACTGCGGATGGAGGACAATTCACTCTCTAAACGCTCCTCTATAGTACTCATACGGTCTCATAGTTTTTTAATATCAATAGATTGAGTGGCCTTAGACTTCAAACCCGAAGAACAATAGAAAGTCGCCTCAGATCCAAATCCGTATGATTTGCCTCTCTTATTGTTCCCTCGATTGGCCACATAAAAGAGAGCGGATTCATCCAGTTCAGTTTCACCTTGTGATATTTTACTTTTCTTCAATTTCTCATAAGTACCCTACACACATAATACAAAATGTGCAAGAAATAAAATTAAATAATATGAAATTTATACATATAAAAAGATATTATGAAACCAAACATGAGATACTTACGTAAGATTTCAGCTTTAGAATTCGTCCACTTGCTAGTTTTCTCATCATAGTTTAGCTTATGATACACCTCGGGAATGGTGGCTTCCTCCCCAACTCCAATCCCTAAAAAAACACGAATATACACATCATATATTCCTAATAAACATAATACACCATACATCTAATCTTGTGTAGAATGTGTGAGGAAATGTAGATAATTAATCATGTTTGACATACATGTATAAACTTGCACTTGAAGTTTGAAATTTCTTAAACGAGTTATGATATTGTCTTTATTAATTACTTCTATTGTATTGCTTCATTGATCTGTGTGATCTTTGTGTGATCTTTGTTGATATCGTGAACTAGTGATATTCGTGAAATATCTTGTTTCTTGCATTGCCTCTCTGTGTCTTTGTATTTGTTTTTCTTGCAATACTTGAACCGTGGGCATTTTCGGATATCATGAGCCTTTCAATGGAAAAACCGATTTTTCTATCGGCAACAAAAAATGAAGGGAACCTTGATTCAACAAAAATGTTTTAAAAAGTTGTTGAAGGCAAGTTTGGTGAGAAATATTAAGAAGAACTCAAAATGAACTTGATAAATATGCTTATTCTTTAATTATTTTGAATCTCTCGACTCTGTGTTGAGAAAGGTTGGAAAATTGTCAAGTGCCAAAGATTTGTGGAAAAAACTTAAAGAGCTTTACACTCGATACTACCATACCTTCAAAACTTTTCCTTCTTGAAAAATTTTTTGATTCAAATTGGACTTGACAAAAGATATGGATGAGAATCTTGATATTTTTACAAAACTCATCCAAGATATAAAAGCTAAATTTGGAGATAAGAACATTGATGACTAATTCCTTATTATTCATTAAATGTTATCCATGATTCTTACATGATGATGTGAAATCTGCTATCAAATATGGTAGGGATCAAATTTCTTTAGAAACTGTTGTGAATGGTTTGAAGAGTAAGTAATTAGACCTTAAGTCTTCTAAAGGGAACAAACAGGGGAATGGGGAAGTGATGCATGTAAGGGGGTAGGTCTCGAAGCAGGATCTAATAATCAGAAAAATGATAAGAAAAAAGGGAATAGCAAGAATAGGTCTAAATCTAGGCCTAAGAACAACAGAAAATGTTACAGTTGTGGGGAACATGGTCACTACATTAAGGAGTGTACTAAGCCTAAAAAGGGAAACCAAAATAAAAACCTCACAACAATGAACAAGCCAATCTTGCTTCTAATAGTGATAATCTTGATGATGTGTTTATGATTGTGGAGTCTTGTGATGATTCTGTGAACTCTGTGAGTGATCTTGCTAAATCTGAACTTGAGTGGTTAATTGATTCAACTTGCACTTTTCACATGACACCTTATAGGCATATGTTTGCGATTCTGATAAAGTGATGTATGGCTCTATGTCATGGCTAATGAAAAGAAATGCAAGGTTTTGGTATTGGAAATATATGTTTGATTTTTATCTTGGCTATGTTTTAACTCTAAAGAATGTGAGACATGTTCTGATCTTAGTAACAATCTTATTTCTTGTGTTGCCTTGGAATCGATGGGATTGAAGGGAAATGGGGGAATAGTGTGATGAAAATTCCTAAGGGTTCTATGATTGTTGCTAAAGCAACTAAAACCAGAAATTTGTATGTTTTGCATGCTAAACATGAATCCCTCTGTGCCTATTTACGCTAATAAAGTAGTGAACTCTGTTGTGAATGATATGGTGATTTATGCCATAAAAGGCTAGCCAGTCATATTAGTCTTAAGGGTCTTGATTTATTGCGGAATAAAGGTTGTTTTGGAAAACATAAGTTGTATACTCTATCTTTTCGTGATTCATGTGTGTATGGCAAACAACAAAAAGTAAAATTCCCTTCCCATGTTCAACCTAAATAGTCGACTAGTTGTGATATCGTTGAATACTTGCATCTTGATGTTTGGGGTCCTTCTTCTCGTGCCCACACATGGTGGAAATAAATATTTCTGTCCATCATTGATGACTATTCAGGAAAGTGTTTGTGTTTTTAATAAAAAAACAAGTCGATGTTTTTGATAAGTTCAAAACCTGGAAAACTCTCATTGAAAATCAAAGCGGTAAAAAGATTAAGGTTTTAGGCGATAATGGTGCGGAATTTTGTAATCAAATGATGGACAATCTTTGTGATGAATTTGGCATTAAAAGGCACAAGTCAGTGCCTTATTTCCCTCAGCAAAATGGGGTTGCTGAGAGGATGAATAGAACTCTCTTGGAATGGGTGAGGAACATGTTGGCTACCTCGGGTCTTTCCAGGGTGCAAAGGGTGAAGGTTTGTAGTAATGACTGACTTCTTATTTAATAAATAGGTCACCTCAGTCCCTTTGGATGGGAAATACCCTGAAGAAGTGTGGACTCGATAAAAAAATAGACTTTTCAAACTTGAAAGTTTTTGGATGCTTAGCTTTTGTACACCAAAAACATGATAAATTTGAACCCAAATCTGTAAAATGTGTTTTCTTAGGGTATCCTGAAGATGTAAAAGGTTTCAGATTGTGGTATAAGGGGGAACCTGGTTTTAAAACTATGATTAGTAGGGATGTGATGTTTAATGAACATGAGTTTCCTTGTTTGAATCTTCCTCCTCCTCAAATCACTCCTGAAAATACTGATACTCCAAGTGAGATGAAGTCTTCTAACATGCCTCCTGTTATTGCTTTGCCTGATGATGCTATTATTAATGATGCTATGATTGATAATGTGAACAATGATGATGAGCATATTGATAACAACACTCAGCATGATAATGTGCATAATGATCATGATGATTTCCCTGATGTTAATACTGATAATGCTCATGTTAATGATGTGCAAGATGAACTTGGTGATTATGTATTAACCAGGGATAGAACTAGGAGAAATGTTAGAGTTCCAAACAAATTTGATGATTTTCACATGACTTCATATGTGTTTTCTGTGTTTGATGCTATTGATAATTCTAAGCCTAAAACTTTTCCTGAAGCTATTAAGTCTGTTGATTACATTAAATGAATGAATGTTATGCAAGATGAAATGACTTCTTTGCATGTGAATAATACATGGGTGCGTGTACCTAAAACCGCTAAGCGTTCTATTGTAGATAGTAAATGGTTGTTTAAGGTTAAAAATGAAGCTGAAGGTGCTAGGTTTAAGGCTAGGCTTGTAGCCAAAGGTTTTAATCAGAAGGAAGGGATAGATTACACATAAATCTTTGCTCATGTTGTTAAATTTGTTACTATGAGAATTATGCTTGCTTTATGTGCTCAGTTCAATTGGAAACTGAAACAATTAGATGTAAAAACTGCTTTTTTACATGAAGACTTGGATGCATTTTTTTTTGAAACGGCCGAGGGCTTTGAGGACAAATCAAGCCCATTTGTGTTTGTTTACTTAAAAAATCTTTGTATGGTCTTAAGTAATCACCTAGCGGTGGAATAAGAAGTTTGACCAGTGCATGCTTGATTTAAAGTTTGTTAGAAGTTAATTTGACCATTGTCTTTACTTTAAACTTGATGCTACTACTCTTGTATTCCGCTTATATATGTTGATGATATGATGATTGCTAGTCCTTGCCTTAAATTTGTGGATCATGTCGAGAAATTGTTTGAGTGCTAAGTTTGACATGAAATATTTAGGGGATGCAAAGAAAATTTTGGGTATGAACATTGAAAAGACTGAAATAAATTGTCATTTACTTACACTAGTCCTTATACACAAAAGATTTTACAAAACATTCTATGGCGAGTGTTAAATGCGTGAATGTGCCTTTAGCTTCTCATTTTTTGTTAAGTAGGGATCAATCCCCAAAAACGGATTCTCAAATCATGTACTTATGAAATATATTCCTTATGCAAATGCAATTGGTTACATTATGTATCTTATGGTGAGCACTAGGGTGATATTGCCTATGATGTTTCTTGTTTGAGTAGATACATGTCTAACCCTGGTATGGTGCCTTTGGAATGCTTTAAAATGGCTCTTGAGATACTTAAGACATTTAACTGATTATAGCTTGTGTTTTTCTAAAAGTGAAAATGGCATAACTTTGAAATGATATGTTGATTCAAATTATGCAAATGATAGAGATAACAGAAAATCTACAACATCATATATTTTTAGACTGTAATTCCTGCATAAGCTGAAAATCTCAGTTACAACATATTGTGGCTCTGTCAACAACAGAATCAGAATATGTTGCAGTAATTGAAGCCTTAAAAGAAGCCCTATGGCTCAAAGGTCTTGTTTCTGAAATTGGTTTTCTAAAATAAAAGGTTGTAGTACTTCCTGATCCTCGATCTGGCATTCAATTATGCAAGAATCCTGTTTTTCACAATAGAACCAAACATATTGATGTACGTTTTCATTCCATAAGAGATATAGTTTCAAAAGGTTTGGTTAATCTTGAAAAAGTGGCTTCTGAGTATAATCCAGCTGATATGGGTACTAAGTGTCTACCCTTATCAAAGTTCAAAACGTGTTTAAAAATCTTAAATTTTGTCATTTGGTGACTAGGTTGTCCCCTTGGTGATTTCCGTGGGCTTATTGGCTTACTGTGTGTTTGCTAATAAGTCCAAAACTTGTTGGACCAAAAGTTTGCTTAGTTCTGACTTGTATAAATCCACCTTACTTTAGTGTTTGTTGGTACTGTAATTAACTTAGTGTTAATTATGGTGCAAGACTTTGTTGTACTCTGTGTATAGTAGGCACTTAAGGCAATGATGATGACCCGTTTTAATTCCTAGTTTGTCTAATGAATCTAATTAGCTAAAGGTGGAGATTGTTGTATTTATTGGCCCTTAAATTCATTTGGCCCATTACAATAATTGAGCCCACACAAGCAGCCCATCTAGCAACAAGCCCAACTCAAACCCAGCCCATTCATGATCGGGTCACTTATTCGGATTGTGGGATCCGACTTAGCATCCGCGGATCCTCTTGTTTGATCCTGATCGTTCGATCTCTGTGAGTTGATCTAATCCGTTGGTTAATCCTATTAATACCCTTCTACGAAACTCTAATTAATCTCATATCTCGTAATCTCTTTTTCTCTCTCTCTCTCTCGATTCTTGATCTTTCTCGTGAATTACTTCTCTCTAGAAATCTCAACTCCTCGTGATATTTACGTGTGATTTTGTGATAAAGTGAGAGATACGAGTGTTGTCTTCACTTGTTCACGTTCTTTGTGGACAAACTCGGGTTTTTCGTAAACTAGGGTTTGCTATGGATTTGGGGGTATTTACAGGGTTTCGATCTTTGTGTTCTTTGGTTCGAGTGGGAATCTTGGTCATTTGTTGTGGCGAGGCTCTGTGGGCACCATCTTCTGGTTCTTTGGTGGTTCTCTGGTGACAATTGTGGTTTGGGAATAACTGGCCCTGAGTCGAAATTCTTAATATTTCGGTTTTAGGGTTTTATCCCATATACTTGATTTTACTTCTATTTGTTGTACTGTAATTTCCTTTACTGAGTCCTAGAGTACTGTTCTGTATAATAGGTGTTCTATTGCGTCTGTATTTGTGCTCGATTTGTAATATCTGAGGCGGATAGATACTTAATAGTTGGAATTACTGTTGGAATTTTCCAACGATTTGTTGTGGTGTTGGAATTTTCGTTGGAATTTCTAAAATTCCAAGAGTTTTTCCGTTGGAATTTGATTGTTTTCTTGTAGTGTCAAACATATTATTTAACAATTTAAATGTTTTTAATTTTGCTTTTAAGTGTCATGCTTATTATATTGATGCTTTAAGACCAAAATATTTATTTAACAAAATATGTATAAAGGTGTTCAGTAATTTACCAAAATGGCGAAATTGGAAACCAAACTATCACATCACTAAGACACTAACAAATCAAAAATATATGCTTTAACTTGTTTTGTAGTTTGCATTGGAGTACACGTTCTTTGATAAGTTCACCAACCCCGATCAAAACAAAGAAAGAAAAACAGGAATATTCTTCCTTGTCATTATACAATATTTATAGACCAACCAAATTTTCACTTTTTGAAAAAACAATTTAATTTACATTAATTTTTTATTTTTTTCTACAATAATCGTTTGTTACATAGCATTGTTTAAATGTTCATCAGATCTTCTAAAAACTACACATCTTTTTGTTTCAGTTTAATATTTCGTTTCACATTCCAGACAATATTTTATACTATTGAGATGTATTCATAACATGGACTATGAAATGAAACACTAAATTAAAGTTAAAGATACAACTACTGAATTTACGTCCATCTTCATATCATTGCCCCAATTCCAGGGGACCAAGTAATACAATACCAAGAATTACAAGTGTTTTGAAAAATTCAAACTTTACAACATTTCTACCCACAATTAAACATATAACAATCAAACAATCGCAAGACTAAGAATCATCCTTCAACATCCTTCTATTTGTAAAAAGTGAACCAAAACAATCTTTCCACCACTCTTTCAAGAACCAAAATAAACTTCAATTCTTGATACCTTCTAAGCCACGGCCAAGAAAGCCGACCGATCCAAGCTACCCCGACGAATTCCGCCACCGCGAGCCGCCTTCTTTTTCACCGTCCCGATATCCATCTCTCTACCAACAATGCCCTTACCAAAGAAACCCGAATTTTTCTCACTACTAACACTATCTTTTGTGGCACCGCCATTCATAAGTATCCTAATAATCCCCGAATACTGCAAAGACTCTGCAATCTGTAACGCCGTAACACCTTTATTCGTCCGAGCTTCCAAATCAACTCCTTTCTTCACAAGCAATTCGATCAAATCGGCCTGGCCCGATTCGACAGCACAATGCAACGCCGTATAGCCATCAACATCTTTAGCATTCACATCAATCCCCTTCTCAATCAGGGCCCCCGCGCATCGGCTCGACCTTAAACGCGCCCTATGGAGCGCGATCCACCCGATCCCGATCACGGTAGTTGATTAACGCGCCATTCTCAAGAAAGCTTTAAGGATCATCTCACCTCACCCTTTCTAGCCACCACGCACAAATTATCCCACTGAGGCGAAGAACATCGAGCAGCTTCGTGTGCCCGTTTTCGGCCGCGAGATCGTACGCTGTCTTGCCGGCTTTATTCCTCACATCCTTATTCGCTCCCTTGTGCAATAAAAGCTTCACTATTTGCTCGTCGCCTAAACCCGACGCGACGTGCAAAGGCGTGTCCCCGTAACTCGCGTTCCGTATATCGGCCGAGCGAGTTAGCGATAAGCGACCTCACGCAGTGATCCCTCCTCTCTCCTCCACCGCCGGTGTAACGAGTGGTCCCGTCTTTCGTGGCGCGTTCACATTGGCGCGCTTTTAGCAAAAGATGCCTAAGGACCTCAACATGTCCATTTCCAGCTGCCAGGTGTATTGGACCCCAGGCAGAAGATTCCGATCTCTCCGGGCTGGCCTTGTGTGCCAATAAAAGCTCTACAATTAATTCCTCGCCTGAGGCCGCGGCGGCCTCAAGCGGGGTCGAGCCGTCGGGCGATTTTCGACATCGGCCGAATTCGAGCAACAATTGGACTAAATCGGGCTGCCCTGATTAATAGCCAAATGTAACAACGAATTTCCATCAGAATCCATGGAATCAGCTGATTTCCAAGAAGAATCACTTTTTTCAAGCACTTCTCTAATTTCATCCATATAGCCTCTGTTCACTAATTGAGTCAAAATTAACGATCCAACAAACATGACCTTAATCCCACTATCGGAATACACCTGTTTCTTCTTGTTAGTGAACCACTCGCTCGGGGCCAGATCGTGGGCCGACGCGTTCTTGATCGACGCTGGGGGCCACCACCACGCTGCGGGACGAGATAACGAGTCCTCGCAGTGCGGGTAACGGTGCGGGAGATTCGAATTCGAATTTGGCGGGAGAATGTAAGTGATCTGTATAGTTTGTGTGGTAAGCGGGAGTATAATCCCGGACTGCGGGATAACGGTATAACGAGCCTTGTTCGTGGGCTGGAGCCGAAAGGCGACCGGCATCGTGTACATGACGTTGCGTAACGTTAGCGGGCCGGATGATTTCTGGCCCGGCTCGATTCGGATCGTTACGACATTTGATGGCTCTAAGCTTATTAGCCTATCCATCTATTTTTCTTGTGAAATTTAATGATGAATGTGGAGAAGAGGTACTATATATGAGGGAAATAAGGTAGCCGGCTAAAACAAGGGAGTGACATTTGGGGGTGTTAAAAACAATGAAAGACTTGTTCTATTCGGTGTCCGAATTTGTGAAATTATAAAGGAGACTAAGTATAAAAATTGGTGCTTTTTGTTTGAGGTCATTTTCATTGCCTTGTAGTGTTTTGGAAGTGAAAAATATAAAATTAATTTTTGTTTTCATTGTGACAATAGAGTATACAGAAACAGAATATAACTTGGGGAATGAAACAGATATTTGATCCTATTGTTTGTGTTTGTTGTTGCTATACCAACAGAGGACACCCTGATGCCTTTCTATATCTTTGTTCATATAAAATATAAATTACCATTTTTTTTTATTTTCAAGGAATGTGGGGAGTTGTGGTATTGGTGATATCAGGAAACTGTCAAACTCCTTTTTGTGATTTAAAAAAAAAAAAAAAACTCCTTTTTTGTGAATATTTTGTTTTTGAAGCAATGATATAGTTGTCAGTTTTCACATAAAAATGAATAATTGCATATACTACCCTTTGAGATTTAGACTAATTAAAAAGTATATATGTATTCCTATGCAAATATTTTGATTTGCACCACTGGTACAGCTATGCATCTCAACACACAGACATTGTAGAGACTTTCAAATAACATGACAAAGGAATTATACTATGCATTTTATATAAAAATAATTTTTATTGTTTGATACAAAATAAAATAATTTCATTGGTGCTTTCAGTGCTTGTCTCTGGGGTCCTCCAATGAGATTTGCCGATGTCCATTTTTTCACATAAAAATGAATAATTGCATATACTACCCTTTGAGATTTAGACTAATTAAAAAGTATATATGTATTCCTATGTCAATTTTCTATTTTACAAATTGCACCTTACTGAAAGGATAATTTGTAAAAGTAATATAAATGTCAGGGAGTATTTGTACTGCCACGGGGAGATATTTGTAATTTTAAAAGATAAAATGGATTTTTTTTTTTGTAATTAAGTTAAACCTCAAGAGTAATTTTTGTAAATGCCCCTAATAAAAGATGATTGATGTGGTCAAGGTTGGGTGTTTGCACCTTAAATCTACGTGAACGATCGGGAATTGACTACTTTTCGTCAAGAAGTAACTGATAGATTTGAGTCATGACTGCAACATGAACAAACAATAAGAAGTCGCATGATCGCCCGAAGATACCGTCCCACGCTCAAGTCAATGATAGAGCTAGAGAGAATGGATTTGTGTAGAATAACTGAGCCTCCTTCAAATAGAGGAGATTGGGGTATTTATACTCAAATGTCGGAGAGTGTAATCTAGTGAGGATTAATGTTTAGACCATGGGTTTCACAAGCCTACGAGTTTGTGCTTAATTACCGCGATTCATGGACTTAGTTTATGTACCACGATCCTTTACATTTCTTCGCTTATGACTCATCCATTTACTGTGCCTTATAAACCATGATGATCAATGACAATTAATATGTAAATTTATTAAGGGCGGGCTCCAGCTTTAATTCCATTTAGCAAAAGCTTATTGAATTTAAAACTTAAATTCCGAGTATATGTTAGAAATATTAAATAAAATCCCCTCTCCTAAAGCATACCATGTCAAGATATTCAATTATTTTGATTTGCACCACTGGTACAGCTTATGCATCTCAACACACAGACATTGTAGACTCTTTCAAAGAACATGACAAAGGAATTATACTATGTATTGTATATAAAATATTTTTTAATCTTAGATACAAAATAAAATGATTTCATTGGTGGTTTCAGTGCATAGAATCTGTCAAATCTGCTAACACAAAAAACCCTTGGGGTTGGAGGAGTACACATTATTTCTAAAAGTCATTTTGTTCAAGTTAGGTTGTATTTGAGTATTAATGATTGGATTGAAAAAATATTGAGTTTTTTTCCTTAAATACGAAAAGTTCGGCCCTATCATTGTAGGTATTCGAACTCGGGCCTCGTCAATCGTCATTACGAGTAATTGGGATTAATTCTTTTAGATCTATGATAGTTTCTCAATCCAAACATTAATCTTCACTTATTGAACTATGAATTTAAGCCCAACCTTATGTTATCACACAATCCTATATACTTGTTATGTTGAACTTAATAGAACATAGAGAGTGTTTGTAAATTTTAACAAATAAAATTCAACCAAAAAGCTGAGAATCACTTTTTTTAGAGTTTGCAAAAATTTCCATAATCTTCCATATGCGCCATGCAAAGCTGAAAATTTGGGTTTTTCCTTTGTGATGCTGTAAAACTAGTGGTATTTCGAACATTTTAATCATGTATCCTCAGTGATCCTTCTTCTCCAACAAAAATAATCAATATTACAATTTTTTTTATAATTCTAATCATTCAATCCAAATAAAGAATTTCCATCTACTATATTTCAATGCAAGTATTATTCTAACATCCCCAATTAGTTAGAGGGTGTTTGGCTGAGCTTATAAGCTCTTCAAAACACCTTATAAGATATTTGACAGCTTATAAGCTCTTTAAATTTGTTTGGTAAACGTTTTTAAAAAAGATCTTATAAGCTCACAAAATAAGATGTAGGGACTTATAAGATGTTTTAAATAAGCTTAGCTAAATACCCTATTAATCTATTAACAAATCGCAAATCTTTAAACGATTGTTCTAAATTAGTGTTTGCTAAAACTTATTTAAAATATCTTATAAGCTCCTACATGTTATAAGTTATTTTAGAGCTTATAAGATAAGTTGTTGAAGTGTTTGGATAAAATAAGATGGTGTAGCTTTTAAGATGTTAGTAATGATAATTTGCAATTAAAATAGTCAAAATTAAAGGAGATTGTAGAAATAAGATCTTATTTTTGAAAAAACATCGGGGTTCCACTACTTTTTTAAAAACAACTTATAAGTTTCTGACATCTTATTTTGGGAGCTTATAAGATCTTTTTTTCTAAAAAAATTACCAAACAAATTTAAACGAATTTTATAAGCTTTCAAACATTTTTGAGAATATAAACTCAGCCAAACACCCTCTAAGTAGAGGATTCTTACAGACCATACAAAATTAATAAAAATATTTTTATTATTTGTAACCTGTACATGAATAAAAAAGTAGTTACTGATGTATAATCGATTTGATTTATTCTTTTAATAATATCAATTACCTGCTCAAAAATATATATATCAATTAGTTTTAAAACTATGTTTTCATTTAATCTTCATACTTTTTATTGTGATCGTTGAATTGGGGATTTGGGTCCAAGCATAAAATTGTATTTGTTAAATTATTCAATACAAATATCATATCAAAGATGTAAATCAAATAGATCAAATGTGTGACAGTCCATCTGTGGGTCTGGCCCAACTTGGTGTGCTCCTTGGAGGTCCCAACTATCAACCCATGATAACTGGCTCATAAACTGAGAGGAACCCTTTTCGAAGCCCAAAAAGCAACCCAATCTTTTTAGTGAAGTGTGGCCCATCTAGACCAATAGTTCTGGGTAGGAGGTCAATGAGTTCGATTGATTTAGTTTAAATCTGGTCTCATTTGAGTGCGTATTTTTTTTTTTCGAACGATAGAATTTTATTATAACAACTCAAAAATTAAAATTACAACTACAATCGTAGCCAACGGGCTAAGAGCCGACAAAACTAACTAAGAGTCAAGCGGAGAATTGGTAAAACCAATTCAGATTCACGTGGACTAAAAAACTACCCACCCAAACTAAGCTCACTGTAGGGGAAACTTGACTTAAAGGAGATCGTAACATACCAAAAAACTAAAAATCGGGCACGAGCAACCACTACATCTTGGAGAAGAGAAAAAAATTGATTCGCCACGAGTTTTTCACAAATCAAGAGAAAAGAAAAAACACAAACAAAAAAGGAAAACAACAATTTATCTTAACCAACTAGAGAAGAAAAAAAAACAAAAAATTACTTTTCTTATTTTCCTCCAATTGTGCTAAAAGAGAAATTCCGTACATCACTCGGAATTTGAATATCGAAAACTTTTTTATTACAAATTAATATATTATATTTTTGTACTATCATCTTTTGCAAAATTGGGCCAATTTCAAATATTCGGGAAAGAATTTGAATTGAGATCGGTTTGAATTTCAAGTTTTTTCTTATTCCATCCAATATATTTACACACAAATAAATAGAGAGAGAGTTGATACAGGGAATCACAATTCATGTTTCATTTCTTGTTCCACTATGGACATGTATATACATCTAAAATATCAACAAACTATATTTATCTGTTAATACATTTCCACCATCCAATTTAGTGGAGCATGAAGTGGAACAAAGAAATTTATTTCGGTCAATAGAGTGATTTTTGGATTGGATCTTCTATTGCAAAAGCGTATTTCGTCTCTTATTCCACCGCACGGATCGCAGACGCGTGTGTGAAAACTACCATATGAAAAACCCACAACTTAGGCGATTTATATTTCAAAATTAATATAGTAACTTTTACGACGCGTGTCAATCATTCGTCTAATAAAATAAGAGATTGTAATACCTTGAATTTATTTTGGGCTTTTATTAGAATTGGGAATTTTTATATTAGAATTAGTTTATTTAGGGCTAATTTATTATTATTATAAATCCAAGTCAAATTCTCTAGTCAATTTTCTAGTCAAATATTTATTTACTCACGTCCAAATTTTAAGTCAGACCAAATTTTAGGCAAAGCCCAATATTTTAAGCCCAAACTTATCCTAATCCATTAACAATTCTACAACAACAAAGATTCAAATACCCAAGCTGATTATTCAGTCGAACTAAAGTCTAACTCTTTAAGACCCCTACTAAAACAGGCTTTTTAATGTAACGATAACTCTAACTCTAATCAATCCTATAAATACAATGTCCTCTTATTATTATTTTTCACGTGTTCTCATTCCAGCAAAGGTAATCTTCAATTTGTTTCTGCAATAATTCACGTTCCTTCTTCCCATCCAAATCAACCCTCCGGCTTCGGTTAAGCCATGTCCGACCACCAAACGCGATACTCCAATTATCAACCTTAAACCCAAACACCTCGAAATTTTCCATCCCAAACCACAACTAGCGAAAATTCAATAGAAGAAAAAGACAAAAAAAAAAAAACGAAACTCGAGCAAACCCAGCCATCGCGACAAAATTTACGAATCAGCCCGAAATCAACTCGTACCTTTCCGATTCAGCCCGATACTGACCTTATTTCCACCCGAACCTGCTTGCGGGCCACCGCGCCGTACTGCCCGAGTTGTCGCTGCTGTTGACGTGAAGAAGAAAGGGGAAGTTGGGGGTTTGGTCGAGAAACAGGAACAGATGAAGGGATTGATTTTTGTTTTAGGGGGAGCTGTTGAAATCAAAATAAAAAAAGAAAAAAATATATATAAGAAAGAGGGAGATGATGATGCTGGACGAGAGAGCAGGAGTGAAATAAGGAAGAAGAAAGAAAAGAAAAAGAAAAGAGAAAGAAAAAAGAGAGTTGGGTTGTGGGTAGACGTGTCCAACGGTTCGAACCGAATAAATGAACCGGATTTTTCGAACCGTGGTCAACGATTCGAAAACCATTGACCCGGTTTTAGTTCAACAGGAACCGTAAACCTTAATTTTAAGGTTAGGTTACGGTTCAAAATTTCCAAACCGTAAACCCCGGTTCTAAGCAGGCGGTTTTTCTATTTTTTTTTTAAAACTGATTGAATTTGAAATTTGAATTTTGAAAATTCAAATTTAAACGATCCTTTGATTATCTTGAATTTGTAGTAGGGAATTCAAAGTTCGATTTGTTAAAGTGGTGGTGTCAAAGAGGTCTTTCTTTTCCTATAAGAACTTTAATTGCGAGGGAAATATTAGTCGTTCTTCGCCTCAACCGTCTCCGTGAGAGCAGCGATTGATGAGGAGATTATATTGCGGATCTGGAGACGATCTAGATTAACAAGAGAAAATCTAGAGGCTCAAGCATTTGCTCCACGATTGGACAACGCGAGAGTGCGTGAGCAACACGCGTCGATTTTGATGATTCCAAGAAAGCGATAATCTTGATCACCAAGATCAAGAACGGTCACAAAATGATTGAAGAATCGGTTGCCACTTGCCACCTTCCTAAGGTAAGTAAAGGTAAAAGAAGCTACATAGGATTTTGATTATACATGAGGGATACGTGAAAAATTTTATTTGATATTCAAAGTTAAATTTCAAATTTTTAACTTAGAATATTAAAATAAAACTCAAACCCATTTTTTTCTTTTTCCTTTCTTTGTGGTTTTGTACTTTGTACTTTGTAATTTAAATTTTATACGAAATTGTATTAACTTGTAATTTTATTTTTAAATTGTACTTTGGAATGGTAATATATTAGAATTTTCCATTTTGTAAATTGTAAGTTGTAATTTTACTTTTAAATCAATAAAATTATTTTTGTGTTACTCAATTTCATTTCCTTCATCAATTGTGTTAATTTATCAATGGTGTTAATTTATTAATATTAAAAACTCAAAAATTCAAAAATTTAAAAAAAAAAAAAAAAAAAAAAAAAAAAAAAGCCAGGGCCGGGCAGGCGGTTTCCGGCCGGAGCGAACCGTCTATAGGTTAGGTTCGGTTCCACCTAGCGGAGGAACAGCGGCAATTCGAACGTAACGGCGGTTCGAACCGTTGGACACGTCTAGTTGTGGGTTTGTTGACTGAAAATTGTAGGAAAAGTAGGAGGGAAAAAGGATACAAAAAGGAAAAAAAAAAAAGAAAAGAGAGAGAGAAAGAGGAAAAAAAAGAGAGGAAAAGAAAAAAAGAGAGAGAGAGAGAGAGAGAGAGAGAGAAAAAGGAAAAAGACAAAAAAAGAGAGAGGGGGAATAGTTTACGTATGGGAAAGAGAGGAAAATGAGAAGGAGGATTTTGGATTGTGGTTTATGATTTATTGTGTCAATTGTCCTTCAACCTCAAACCATCAAATTAGTGCTCTAATTTTAATTTCTACTTTCAATTACAATTTAGCCTTCAATTCTATTTTTATATTTTACTAAGTCTCTAAATTAAGATTTTTAGATTATTATTTTTAAGTTTAAGTTTAGAATATTCGAGGATTTTGACTAGTATTATTTTCTATTGATTGAAAGCAATTTATCGGCGAGGATTAGGCGTCTTTGATCAGGCACTTCTAGGCTCTACTTAATTTTCAAAGCTACGTTCAAGGTGGGGTTTGTTTTTAAGCTTTATTGTCTTGTTAAATCTTTAGATTATTTTGTATGAATGTGTAGTACTGATTCTTTAGACACACATGAGCCATGGACTCAAGAAGGTCAAGGTCGATGTATCTCTCAGGTGAAACCCCTACGTGCAATCTATGTCTATGTCTACGGTTTTCAAAATATCATGTTGTGTTCTATTAGATTGTATTTGCATGCATATGTGAGATATCCGTGTATTTAACTTGGACAATTTATACTCCACTAAGCTGTGTCGCTCACCCACATATAACTAATTTTTCAGGTGAAGGAGATGACGCTGGCTAAGAGCGGGTGGATATGATGAGACCTAGGAATCTATTTACAAATGTTTATTAAAAAAAAATGTTGAACTATTTACTTCTTTTTTGAGTTATTAGTTTTATTTTCAGTTCATAATTGACAGTTAGACGATGGTTAAATTTTTATTCATGAAATATTTTGCTTCGCTACAGTTGGCGCAGTTTAATTTTATTTTGA